>LPNX010563318.1:51136-269698 GCA_001517045.1 Pseudotsuga menziesii
CCTAAGTTCAGCCTCAGTTCTGCATTGATGAACTATCCATCAGAGGATTTCACTTGATTCCATGAGGAATTGCGCCCCCCCTGGGCTAGATGGCCTACAAATTGTATAAATCAAGGCACAGCCTCCTCTTCCAAGTTAGTTAGAACTGGGATTGAGGTGCTGTTGCTATTGTATTGTTGTAATTCTCATTTGAAATAAAGAAAAGATTTGGAGGCAATATGGTGTGGTGCCATTACATGTGTGGATGATTATTGCCATTGTTCTACTGAGGTAACCTGTATCTGTGGTCATTTCTTGCTATTTTCTTGTAGATCTGTGGTTAATATTGGTAATTAGCTTATTACAATCTTGATAGGAAAGATGTTTTTCAATAAGTTTATTGACTGTCACTCTCCTTTGATGCATGTTTAGAATTCTATATCTAGCATGTCCTATAAGCTTATATGCATGTTATCTTGAATCTCTTTGTATGTACTAATCGGATCTCACAAATGTCTTGGCAAGTTCTTTGATTTCAGCTGAGTTGCAGGTTCACACTTTGGAGAGGATGATGGTATATTTTGCTTATTCATTCTCTTCAAAATATTTCAAAGGCATAGTCCCTCGGCATTCCACCCGAAGGCTCTACTGTGGATCTTCAAAGAAACCAACACTCTTTCTCTCTCTTCCTCCTTTAAAAATTATCAAACTTTCCTCAAAACTGGTTACTTTAAGGTTTCTTTTTAAATACTGATCTATCTCATAAATAAAAGCATACATATATCTAATTATCAAGATCCCTTCAATTTTCTAGATCTTAGTTTCATTGTGCACATAAAGTTCAAATTCAAGAGATCTAGCTAAATTGCCTTAGTTTCGCAAGTATTTTAGTGAAGAATCAATAGCTTGCTGTTAAGGTAGTTTCATTTGCTGTTCAATAATTTCAATATTCTGCAATATAAGTGCTGTTAATTGGCTGCACAAACAGCAGGCCAAGATCCCAAGGAAAGATTGCTTTCCTTGGTTCCCTTTCGTCGATTTAGCTAGTTTAATTTCGTTAATTTTTTGAGATAAAGTAGGCTGACCCAAAGGCACTATTAAAGTGCTTTGGGGCATTTGTTATTATAATTCATTCACTTTCATTTAGCAGGTCTGACAGAGAATAAAATAAGCTGCTGTCCAAAGTGGCTTTTGGAGCGCTCAAATCCCCCCAGGGGGCTCTCTTTCGTCACATAATTTGTAATTGTTTTGCATAAACTGTAATATCTTGGTTTCAGCCTGTATAAGGACCAAGAAAGCTCTGTTTTATCAGTGCTTTGATATTGTAACCTCTATAATAAAATCATCCTTTGAATAGGCTCTTTCGAGCCCATTCCCCATCCCCCCTGGGGGGATTCGCGTCGGTGCCCTTTTTGTCTTTTATGCTTATTTCCTTTTACTAGAATTTATCTGATTGATAGGGTAGTATATTTGATCTTGTTTTTAATTCCATATTCCATATCTCATTTTCAAAAGTAATCATAATACTTACCCCACGATTTCCCGAGTGACCCGCAAGGGGAAAGAGATTCGTGGTAGGATTAATCAGAAAACCGCATTTGTGTAGTTGTGTTATTTTCTCATCTTTTTTTTATCACCATCTTAAAATTAACCCCTCCTTGATTCCCCGATTGAGATCCACTTGGATCGAAAGAGGTTCTTGGAGGCTTTTCTTTTAAGCAAGAACACATCTTTTAAAACTTATTAAAATTTACAAGACTCCAGTGTGTATGCTCTGCACTTGGCTGCGGTTCGTCCGATCAGTCAAGCTGTATCAAAAGCACTTGGGTGACTAGCATAATTAGGACTCACCTTCCCCAATTAACAAACCATCAGGTGAAAATCCAACACCTCGATCAAACCTTTACGGTGGCAAAATACCCAAAGGAAGCGGGAACCTACTGAAAAGTGACCTCGGGGCGCCGATCTCTGTCACACCGTAACGGGTGTGTTACGAACACAGCCCCAGAGACTCCATTTCAGCCCACATATTCCTTGCGGGTAGCCGTATAGGCTTTGTTTTGGACATACTCCAAGTACTCTCGGGTATATTTGGAGTCCCCTTTAAGCCTAATTTAAACAACTCATACTCCATTTTTAACTTAAAACATACCAAGATGCAATCGCAAAACATTTATTCCAAACACATGCAAGCACACTGATCTCTTTTGACTCCATTATTAAGGCACTGGTCTTTTTTGCTTCATATTTATATTGTGTATCAACCTTGTGCTTTCGTGTGTATCTTTGTATCTTGTCATCTTGATTGTTTATAGTTAAAGTATTCAAACTCCTAAAATAACTGATTCAGTACAACATCATTACACTAAGAAATCATCCTTAGTAACTTAATAGGGTCTACCCCCCTTGGCTTCGTTAGGAGTTGAGCCTAAACGGAGGAGTCAAGAACAAGGTGACAGCCTTGACTCGAGACTTGCCCCCAAGGACACACCGAGTGGCTTGAAGATTTATGCCACGTGATCCAGGTGTGTGAAAAGGCGGCAACAATACCTAAGTTTGAGAGAAAATCGGGAGAGGATCCAAGCGAACACGTTACTACGTTTCACCTATTTCAACGCACCCTCACAGGGCCTTTTATGAAATGGTATATAGAGTTACCTAGGGGTGCTTTCACTTTGTTTGACGACCTTGCGATGACTTTTCTCAATCACTTCCAGCTACCAGTGCATTATGACGTTGATACTAAACTCTTGTCGACATTTCAGCAAGATAAAGCCACACATATTTCTGATCATATTCAAGAGTGGCGTAGACGGAAGAGGTTAATTAAAGATTTTATACCGCCGGAGTTCCTCCTCGAGTGGTTCCTCAAGTCGTTATTGCCATATATAGTAAAGGATGTTTCCACATCCAGAGTGCAGAATGAGGAACAAGATATTTTTAGGGCACAGGAACTGGACTTGTTTTATGCTCATTCCGGTTTGTTGTATGAGATTATTCCCAATGCTCCTCATTCCAGTTTCGATCCCAAAGTCAAACCTAGACCACATGCCGATGGCTTTGTGGGTTGTGCAAGTGCGAAACCTACGGATTCAGTTGCAAAACAAGTTATTCAATTGTCATTCAACCAATCTGCTTCGGGACAAGCTACGACTTCGTCTTAACCCGCCCAAACGACGAGTGTACTCTCTGTGTAATCGTCGGACTAGAAGGGTAACCAGCAGCCCAGATTAAATAGAAAAAAGGGTAAAAATAATCGAAAGGGTGGGAATAAGAATGAGAATGCTAACAATAATGACAAGAACGGTCGAAATGCTGGGGGGGGGAAAGCAAGCTAAATGTAAGGTTAAGTTCCCTTGCAAGTTGTGTAAGGATGATCACCTCACTTACTTGTGCCCTCGTATTGAGGAAGCTTCGAGATTCTTGGCACAAGGCCCAGCTGTGCTAACTAACCCTTTACCGCATAATCAAAATATGAACTTGAACTCCCATGACCATTCTGATGATGATCATGATCCGCCAGAGACTAGTGGTCATGGGTGCATTAACATGGTTCATGCTGTGAAAGTTGTGACCCATGTGAAATATTATGGTTCGTCACAACCCAGCCCAGGGAAAGAGCCTGATCCACCAGGGTCCCCTTTTTGCATTGAGAAACCTACGGATAAACCTGAGGCTGTACCTCACATTCCTAAGGGAGTCCTTAAGCATTCAGGGCATAATCCAAATGCCCGAGCTGCCCAGAATTATTCTGTTGTTGAGGATTTGGGCCACACTCATTGTGCGATGTCTGCATTGGAAGTGCTTCAGAGTTGTCCTTCACAAAGGAAGGCATTGCTTTCTGCCCTTGGTTTGAACGATGATGATTCTTCCTCTGTGATCAAATTTGAAACTGTAGGACTTCAGCCTCACTTACCCTACTATGTGTCTCTTTTGGTTCACATAGAATGTCTTAATATGACCATCAAACGAATTGCGATTGACGAGGGTGCTGCTGCTTCTGTGATGTCTTTGTCCTATTGGAAGGGTCTGGGTTCTCCAGAGCTATCTAAATCAACGACTATGTTAACTGCATTCGATGGGAGATCTTTTAGGCTGCATGGCATCCTTCCTTCCCTTAAAGTCCGTTGTGATAGAGGTCGAGGTGGTTGATGTGCCCCTTGACTACAATCTCTTGCTGGGTAGGAACTAGATGTATAGTATGCAAGCCATTGCTTCTTCCTTGTTCCCCGTTGTATGCTTTCCACATAACGGGAAGATTGTAATGATTGATCAAATGACATTCAAGAATCTGTCTGTTATCGCATCTTCGGGAGCTTTGGTCCTGATCATTGAACATTCTCAGTCATCAACTAGGAGTGTGGGTGTAGGCATGTACCCATCCCTCACGGGAAGCTTTAGTTGTCCTACACTAATCCTCATGATAGGATTTAGTTTTGATGAGGCTTCGACATCTACAAGATCGGTGTCTTTTCGCATGAGTCATATGGAAGATCCTTGGATTCTTCCTGCACCGAATACTTCGAGTGAGCCCTTCGTGACTGACGTGTCATTTCCTACAGCCATGATAGCTTATCAAGCTAATATTGAGTCCACTACAGAGCCTAGTCCTTCCTCTTCACGGATAGAGGAGGAGGACCCTTATGTGCTGCCAGCATGGGCAGTACAGTCTTCTCACGTGCACGACTGCCTTGATATGATTTTCCCTTCAGATGAAGCGAGTATTGAGGCTATGTCGAGAGTTGATCCACCATGGGAAGAATTTCATCATAGATCGTACTTTCTTCCAGAGCTTGACCGTTTGGAGCATGAGAATTTTAGGGTGGTTCTTAGTCAAAGAGTTCGTAGTCCTATGGTTCCATTAAGCTTTCTTGGTACGATGGCTGATGGAAACATGGCGAACATATATTCAATGATTCCTATCCACATCTCTCGTGATCCTGGCACGATAGAGAATGTCTATATTTGGGTGGAATGTTCCCATGCTGAGATTCTAGAATATACTGAGCGATTTAAGGAATTCCATGATATTTTTGCTTGGAATTACGACGAGATGCCAGGTATTGACCCTTGTATTTTCGAGCATGAGATTAAGACATACCCCAATGCTAATCCTGTTTGACAACGTTTACGGGCAGTGAATCCTAGGAAAGCACCCGCCATTAAGGCAGAGATAGAGAAGTTGTTGAAAGTTGGTTTCATCTATCCCGTTCCCTTGACGGAGTGGGTTTCAAACCCCATTCCGGTTGATAAGAAGCAGGGAGAGACCCGCATATGCACTGATTTCCGCGATTTGAATCGTGCCTGTCCTAAGGACAACTTCCCCACACCATTTATAGATCAGATTTTGGATAAGTGTGCAAGTAGCGAGGTGTTCTCCTTTATGGATGGATTTTTCGGGTATAATTAGATACAGATTAAAACTGAGGACCAACATAAGACTGCATTTATTTGTCCTTGGGGAACGTTTGCATATCGGAAAATGCCTTTCGGCATTAAAAACGCTGGAGCTACATTTCAACGGGAAATGACCTTGATTTTCCATGATCTCAAGTCAATTATCGAGGTATTTTTGGATGACCTCGGTGCTCATTCTTGCATGAGAATACATCATCCGTATCACTTGAGATTGGTATTCGAAAGATGCCGGCACTATTCGGTTAGACTAAATCCTCATAAGTGCATCTTTTGTGTGAAATCAGGGCATTTGTTAGGATTCATTGTTTCTAAAGAGGGTATAATAGTCAACCCTTTGAAGGCTGAGGCAATACTTCAATTTTCTCCCCTGAAGAATATTCGTCATCTTCATCATCACCCAAAAACATGTCTTTTTGATTCCATATAATCAAGAAAACACACAAAAAAATTAAATAACTCAAAAAATTTAAAAAAGAGAGGGTCGATATTTGTTACCTATATCGCCATATGCCGATCCGGGTGGTAGTGGCATGTCTGGGTCCCCCCAGAAATATATCCCTGCATAGGGGTAGTCATCTATGGAAACTATCTGTCGTCGCCTGTTACGGAGAGAAATTCCTATGGCTTGGGGTACCACAACAGACAGCTTGACTCCAGAAATCAAACTTTTCCAATATGCAATAGAAATAAAATGTCTAACACTAAAGGATCAGACCTCGTACCTTATTCCGGACGGTTGAAGTAGATCCCCGTTGAGCTTTCCAATCTCCAGCTTGAATTGCTATATTACTTCCTCAGCAACAAGTAAAAAATACAAGCATTCTATATATCATGGTGTTAGATCTATTCTAGCATATATAATCAATAATGTAAAAGCATTTGACATAATACCATGGATAAAATATTCATTCAAATACACATCATTGGACAGGAAAATATATTTCTATTAATATAAATCAGAGATTACAAGATACAACCTCTGACGACACGTCTGCGAACCGGAGAAACTGAATCCCCCACTTGGACCTCCACCACTTCAATCCTCCATCTCTCGACAGCAAGCTCACAAGAAAAAGGCAAGCTTGGGAAGAACACAAAAGTGCTCCAAGGGACAAAGGGATGCAAACTCAAGCATAAGTTCTGACAACAATGGACTATAGTTCCGTTACTCTCAATTCTCTCTTATGCTTTCAAAGTACTAAGGGGTTCCTTATATAGCTTTCAAAGGGATAATGAAAGGTAGAATCCATGCGATCTCAAGGCATATGGAAGGCCAAGAGTCATATGAGTGAGATCCAAGTCAAGGAAAAATCCAAAAGGATTTGGATTATGCACACATCCCGATGTACATGGTTATAGGGGTCAAACCCACCTATGTACGCGGTTATCGGGTTAAAAGCCGCATATATCATTTTTTATAGGTTTTTAGGGATGATCAAGGAAACATCAAAATACAAAAAATGGTCCATAGGGGCTAATGAGTCTACAGCGGGATAGGGGAAGTCCATACAAAGTGTGATTCACCTGGAGTGGTGAAATCTGCTATAACAGATGCCCCCTAATGTGTGAGGTTAGAGGGGTCATACGATGGCCGAAATACATTATAAGTCCATCCTAGAAGTGGAGTGATGAAGGATCCCAAATGGAAGACCAGCCACCCAATCAGCATAGTACAATAATACAACTCTGCATATAACTGCAAGTACATATAGAAGTCCTGGATACATAAGAGAATAATGGCCATGAATAGGCATTATACATGATGTCACATATGTGGTCATAGCCACATACAATATACATAGATCAGAATCTCCATGATGAAGATATACAAAGGACCATGATCTCCAAAATGGCTGAAGATATATAACAGTTCAAGATCTCCATAGTGGCTGGAAATGTCTGACATATATTGGTATCAAGTCATGAGAACTGAAATATCATGAACACTGGCACGATCAAGGAGGTAGCATATAAGAGATGCCACCAATCTGGAAAGTATTCTACACAAACTGCTACAAGTACATGTCCTACTATGTGAATAGAGGTGTCGAGGTCGAATATAGTAGTCCATCGTCTAATTACCGGTCATTAATGTATACCGTTAATAGATGCGAGATCACCCACCAATGATGAAAATGGGAATCAAGGTACTAGAGTGAAAACTAACAAGTGTGAATAAATGTGTTGAGTTCGAACACTTGAGAGGATCCATCGATCAGGGGACATTGATTTATTCCCAAGAAACTATCGATGGAAAGAAAACTTGCCACTGATGACTGCAAGTCTCAAGGCACTCAAAATGACTCTAGATTCCAATCCCAGAATAAATGATCTGAAGTCGATGGGATGAAATCCACTGGAAGGGGGGCATTAAGGCATCCCCCATCATCCAGCATGAGGTACTTAGCAAAGCTGTATAATGTGGAAGGACTCGATCATAAGGCATATGAAGCAGTAACTATACCGGAAGTGGCCGACATGCAAATTCAAGATAACTGAGGAATGGCTGAAACAGGTTTCAACTTCCTTCGAACAAGAGAATAACGACATATGGTGACTAAATGAAGGTAGCATAGACTCGATATACAAACTGGGACATCTCTATGACACAAGAGGAATCAACAGAGGCTCCATAGGGACTAGAAGCTTAACCAGTTAGTGGAGATAAACTCAGATAAACGAGTACAACTCCTAAAGTCAAACTATAACTCAACCAATGGATGTGATATACAGTGCTCTGTTCGAAGGCGACACGACTCGACAAATGCCAAAGATAACATCTTTCCTTGTCTAGCTTTTGGGTTTTTGATTTTTTTTGGACTTTTTCAGTTATTTGAAAAGCTTGAAAAAAGAATAAACTAGCTTTATAGTTACAAACTAGGAGGAGATGAGTGTCATAAGGGAAAACAAACTAGTTCCAAGTAGTGGAACATACCTATGCTCAATGCAAGGATACATGTGTAGGATATCGACACTCGGGGGAAAATCCCCTCCCAGTAAAAAGGGAATCAAGCTGCGAAGGATATAAAAAATGGCTCTACATGACTAGACATGAGACAAGCTCGGGCTATATGGCTAAAACACAATGTCAGGGGAGCCGGAATAAATCTCAATAAGGTAGGAAAAGCTCCTGATAATGCATTCACAACTTGACATAAGGGAGTCCTGAGGGAAATAGGCCAGTATAAGATCAAGAGGAGTATGAGGCTCTTGCGAAATGTCATGGCAATACTATACAACGGACTCCTGGACCTAAGAGAGGGCTCACAGCATGGGTACCAAATGCAAAAGGGATCTAATTAGGGCACCCATGTATAGGAAAGCTCTACCATTCACATAATATCACTTCTAACGGCAACATGAAGGTTCCGTCATACCATGGAATGGGTTCGTACCTAAGGTCAAGATGGAATGGTCATAAGGAAATGCATAAGTGCAAGCGGATGTGATATCCTAACCTATATGCCAGTTCAGACATAATACCTATGATAGGAATGAACAGGTTGAAACCTCGAAGAGAGTGTACAAAAGTTGGACCCTACATGACAACCATATTAGTCCTCAAACACTAAATAGTCAATAAAGAATCCAAACTATAGGATATAGGGAGGAATGATCATGACAACAAAACCCAAAGGAAACAATGCGGTGAATGATGAGACATAAAAAGGAAACTAAGGTGTAGACCCAACATTCACGCATACACTACCACCCCAGTGAGGGTGAACACTGGTGTAAAGACCGAGCGAAGGGAAAAAATCCTCCACAAATGCAGTAGAGGATGGAAGATGACCATTCCCAAATCTATGAGCACGGTAAGGGGCTATGATGCCCCCAAGTCTGACACCAGGGTCCGTACTAGGACCAAGACGGGTGATAGGATACTAGGTATGCCGAAAATAAAAGGACCTGAACTCAAGAGAGCGTAAATATACTCAAGTAACCATGATCCCAAAGGCCAACTAGTGCACAAAGAGTACACTCCTAAGAAAATCTACAGCCAAAATACAAGCAAACCAAGGGGAGGATATGTGAGATCCCGAATGCAGCAGGTATGTCTCACCTAGGAGAGGCTTGAAACTCCCATACACTACAAGTGGAGGTGCGTAACCAATTATAGTGGCCCTCAGCTTCAACACATATAGCGATTGTGCTGTCCGACCTCTACCAGGCCAGGACACCTGCAGAATATCCCCTGCAGAGTACCCCATCGATAACCTAGGTAAGCCAACTAAGGTCACCTCAATATAATCAATGCTTAGGAGGACAGTTGCAGGCGGGATTGACCATATGGGTAGGGTAGCAAAGCCTGAAACTCTCGAAAGAGCCCCCAGATACGAATACAATCCTGTAAATATCTTCGGTGCTACTCAGTTATGACTAGAGGTCATCCCAATCAATAACCGCTCACACTGCCTAGTGCTTAACTCCCTTTTGAGAGGAGGATCCTGAGAAACACTGGTTATATCAAGGATTTCACACACTCACATGGACATACACATACATGTTGTTGTTTAGTGATCTTGGAGAATTGAATTACAATGAACTATTCCAAGATTACAATGAACTATTCCAAGATCCTAAAACCTAAGCTTGTTGGTGCACCCTAGAAAAGAAAAGAGTGTAGTTCGTTTTAATTTAGCGTTGATTTTAATTGGATGTAATTACTCAAAGGGAAATGGCCGTGCAACTAGTGAATTTATGACTCAACAGTGAAGTAAATATGCACACCATAACAAACAATGCTAAGTGCAATCTTTGTCAAATGAAAAATAGGGTATGCCACTACATGAGATGCATAAATACATATTCCTTTCTGAATGCCAATGCAATCCTTCCTATATGAAAGCCTAAACACAACTCTCATCCAAGCAATCCAATGCAAGTACCTCCTCAAATCCATATCTAAGATGCAACTAAGAGTGCAACTACTTTGTATTTTTCAATATAAAAGAATGAAAAATGCAATAAAAGTCATCTAAAAACTCTCGGTCTCTGCAGCAAGTATAAAAGACAAGCCAAGCAAGACACCGAGACAAAAAGAGTAATGCACTAATGGCAAAACAAAAAGGAAAAATGACTAAAACTACTTTCAAAGAAAAATCAATGAAAAAGCGGTCTCTGGTCACAAAAGAAGCATCCAACAGACAACATCAGACCCAAGGAAGACCCAACCACACTCACAACCCACCCAACAACTTCCCACAACATCAAAATCACCAAAAGGGAGGATGTACACGACTGTATAAAGAACAGCTGTGGATGTACGCAACTTTTGGCCAAAAATCCACGTATGTACGCAACTTTTGGTCCAAAACCTGTGTATACAGAGAAGGCAGTGGTAAAAAGCAGGACAAGGCCAAACCAATAAAGAGGAGTGTCAATAGACAAACATACTATAAAATGCAACATAGAAACAGGGAGAAACCAAGAGCAAATCAATAATATCAAGCCCATTGTGCCCCTAACCCCAAATAAAAACAAGGAACATCCCCAGCGGAGTCACCAATTCTGTTACAAAGAGAAATTCCTATGGCTTGGGGTACCAAAACAGACAGCTTGACTCCAAAAATCAATCTTTTCCAATATGCAATAGAAATAAAATGTCTAACACTAAAGGATCAGACCTCGTACCTTATTCCGGATGGTTGAAGTAGATCCCCATTGATCTTTCCAATCTCTAGCTTGAATTGCTATATTACTTCCTCAACAACAAGTAAACAATAAAAGCATTCTATATATCATGGTGTTAGATCTATTCTAGCATATATAATCAATAATGTAAAAGCATTTGACATAATCCCATGGATAAAATATTCATTCAAATATACATCATTGGACAGGAAAATATATTTCTATTAATATAAATCAAAGATTACAAGATACAACCTTTGATGGCACGTCTGCGAACTGGAGAAACTGAATCCCCCACTTGGGCCTCCACCACTTCAATCCTCCATCTCTCAATAGAAAGCTCACAAGAAAAAGGAAAGCTTGGGAAGAACACAAAAGTGCTCCAAGGGACAAAGGGATGCAGACTCAAGCATAAGTTTTGGAAATAATGGACTATAGTTCTGTTGCTCTCAATTCTCTCTTATGCTTTCAATGTACCAAGAGGTTCGTTATATAGCTTTCAAAGGGATAATGAAAGGTCGAATCTGTGCGATATCAAGGCATATGGAAGGCCAAGAGTCATATGAGTCGGATCCAAGTCAAGGAAAACTCCAAAAGGATTTGGATTATGCACACATCCTGATGTACACGGTTATAGGGGTCAAAGCTGCGTATGTATGCGGTTATCGGGTTAAAAGCCACATATATCATTTTTTATATGTTTTTAGGGATGATCAAGGAAACATCAAAAGACAAAAAATGGTCCATAGGGGCTAATGAGTCTGCAGTGGGACAAGGGAAGGCCATACAAAGTGTGATTCACCTGGAGTGGTGAAATCCGCTATAACATCGCCACCATGGAAAGAAGTCAGCTAGATATGGTTTGGCCACCCTACCACCCCCCGTTCTGCGCATAGCATCCACCCAATGCTGTTGGGCCAGATCTCGAACCCTGTGGAGAGGAACGTCCACTCTGGGGCTCAATCCTAGAACACGCTCGAAGAAAAATGTGCTCAGAATACTGTTGAACCCGAAGTTACACACCCTGCCTGCCTTACACTCACTGAGCTGGTGTTTCATGTTGCTCAGTAGTGTATTAATCCAATCGTAGATCGTGGGTCTCATGCACTCCACTGCATAGAACATCAGAGGTCGCGAGGCCTGGTGGAGTGAAGCCAAGCCTGCTGTCCTGCCCAGCATCAATAATATGGCCTTTAGGCCCAACACCTGTATAGCATTGGTAGGGACTTGACTCCCCACCTTCTCGGTGTCTGGATAACAATACACTACAATGTACTCATCGATAGTCAGGCCACCCCTAGCCCACCACGAGAATGAAGGTTCACCACTTCCCCTCATCTAGAAAGCACTCTGATAAAGTATATGTCCTCCACCTCTATGGTGAGGGACATCCCATCTATATGGAAGGACTCCGAGTCTGGATCCCAATAATATACCAGCATCTGTAACAGTAATGGTTTGGCACTCAAACCACCAAGACACCAAAACTTGTAGAGTCAGCATGCACGTAGAGCTTGTTGAGCCATTAAGTCGGCCCTTGCTGCTTCCTCTACTTCACCATGCTCATGCTCTCTCCACTTTAGTACCATCCTGCACAAGAGATTGCAAATTTACCCATTAGTTTATTAAAAAAACCATATGCTTGTCCTCATACGTGACTATTTTCAAAACAGCCGCATATGTACGTGGGCTTGAGGCCATTTTCCACGTATATCTAGACCTATACGCAGAAAAAAACCTCGATTTCCATGTGGGCCGCATCGCTCATTTCAGGATGGCCCAAAAACCTTATTTGACCATGAAAATTCATAAAAATTGTATCAAAATGCAAGAGGAGAGCATGAGTAAATACCTAGAAGAAACGATAGTGAATTCTGCCAGCTGGATCTCCTGGAATTTGTTCTTGAAAATCAGAGTTCAAACGGGTAAAAGTTTCAAATGATTTATATTTTTTACTATTTATAGAAAATTTTCAAATATTTGAAAATTTTTACCCCCTTTCCTATAGTTTTGACATTTTCTAACCATTTTGGACCGTGTTTGACATAATTTGTGATGTAGAAGACCTTTTTTAGTGTCGTTTCAGCCATTGGATTGACCCATTAGTGCCGATCTCAGGTATCATGTCTTAACTGGCATATAGGTTAGGTTTCATCACCGTTTTCATTTTGCATAACCTTATGACCATCTCATCATGACCTTAGGTACGAACCCACTCTATTATGTCACGGAACCTTCTTGCTACTTTACAAGTGGTATGATATGAGTGGTAGAGCTTTAGCTTACATGGGTACCCTAGTTAGCACCCTATTTGCTTTTGGTTCCCATGCTGATGTTTTCTCCTTTAGGGTGTGGGAGTCCGTTGTATAGTACTGCCATGACATTTTGCAAGAGCCTCATACTTCTCTTGATCTTTTGTTGGCCTATTTCCCTCAAGAATCCCTCATGTCAAGTTGTGAATGCATTATCATGAGCTTTTCCTGCCTTATTGAACTTTATGCCGGCTCCCCTGAAATTGCGTTTCAGCCATATAGCCTGAGCTTGTCTCATGTCTAGCCATGCAGAGCCATTTTTCATATCCTTCGCAGCTTGATTTCCTTTTTACCGAGAGGGGATCATCCCCTGAGTGTCGATATCCTACACATGTATCCTTGCATTAGGCATAGGTATGTTCCACTGCTTGGAACTAGTTTGTTTTCCCTTATGACACTCGTCTCCTCCTAGTTTGTAACTATAAAGCTATTTTATTATTTTTTCAAGCTTTTTAAATAATTGAAAAAGTCCAAAAAAAAATTAAAAACAAAAAATCCAGACAAGAAAAGATGTTATCTATGGCAGATGTCGAGTCATGTCTCCTTCGAACAGATCACTGTATATCACATCCATTGGTTGGGTTATAGTTTGAATTTAGGAGCTGTACTCGTTTATATGAGTTTATCTCCACTGACTAGTTAAGCATCCAGTCCCTATGGAGCCTCTGTTGATGCCTCCTGTGTCACAGAGATGTCTCATTTTGTATATCAAGTCTATGCTACCTTCATTTAGTCACCGTACACTGTTATTCTCTTGTTCAAAGGAAGTTGAATCCTGAGTCAGCTATTCCTCAGTTATCTTGACTTTGCATGTCGGCCATTCCCGGTACAATTACTAGTTTGTGCACCTTATGATCGAGTCCTTCCACATTATACAGCTTTGCTGAGTACCTCGTGTTGGATGATGGGGGATGCCTTAATGAACTCCTTCCAGTGTATTTCATCCCATCGACTTCAGATCATTTATTCTGGGATTGGAATCTAGAGTCATTTTGAGTGCCTTGAGACTTGTAGTCATTAGTGGCAGGTTCTCTTGCCATCGACAGTTCTTGGGAATACATCAATATCCCCTGATCGATGGATCCTCTCAAGTGTTTGACCTCAACACATTTATTCACACTAGTTAGTTTGCAATCTAGTACCTTGATTCACATTTTCATTATTGGTGGGTGATCTCGCGTTTGTTAACGTTATACATTAATGACCGGTAATCAGACGATGGACTACTATGTTCAACCTCGACACCTTTATTCGCATAGTAGGACATGTACTTGTAGCGGTTTGTGTATAAGAATTTCCATATTTGTGGCATCTCTTATATGCTACCTCCTTGATCGTGCTAGTGTTCATGAGATTTCAACTCTCATGACTTGATTCCAGTATATGTCAGATATTTCTAGCCACTATGGGGATCTTGATCTGTTATATCTTCAGCCATTATGGAGATCACCGTCCTATGTACATCTTCATCATGGAGATTCTGATCTATGTATAGTGTACGTGGCTATGACCACATATGTGATATCATGTATCATGCCTATTCATGGCCATTGTACTCTTATGTATCCGGGACTGCTATATGTATTTGCAGTTATATGCACAGTTGTACTATTGTACTACGCTGATTGGGTGGCTGGTCTTCCATTTGGGATCCTTCATCACTCCACTTCTAGGATGGACTTATAATGTATTTCGGCCATCGTATGACCCCTCTAACCTCACACATTAGGGGGAATCTGTTATAGCTGATTTCACCACTCTAGGTGAATCACACTTTGTATGGCCTTCCCCTATACTGCTGCAGACTCCTTAGACCCCATGGACCATTTTTTGTGCTTTGATTTTTCCTTGATCATCCCTAAAAACATATGAAAAATGATACATGCGACTTTTAAACCTATAAGTGCGTATATAGGTGGGTTTGACCACTAAAACCACGTACATCGGGATGTGTGCATAATCCAAATCCTTTTGGAGTTTTCCTTGACATGGATCTGACTCATTTGACTCCTGGCCTTCCCTATGCCTTGAGATCGCTCGGATTCAACCTTTCATTACCCCTTTGAAAAGCTATATAAGGAACCCCTTGGTACATTGAAGGCATAAGAGATAATTGAGAGAAAAGAAACTATAGTCCATTGTTGTCGGAACTTATGCTTGAGTCTGCATGCCTTTGTTCCTTAGAGCACTTTTTTGTTCTTCCCAAGATTTCCTTTTGCTTGTGAGCTTTCTATCGAGAGATGGAGGATTGAAGTGGTGGAGGCCCAAGTGGGGGATTCAGTTTCTCCGGTTCAAAGACGTGCGGTCATAGGTTGTATCTTGTAATCTCTGATTTATATTAATAGAAATATCTTTTCCTGTCCAATAATGTGTTTTTGAATGAATATTTTATCCATTGGATTATGTCAAATTCTTTTACATTATTGATTATATATGCTAGAATAGATCTAACACCATGATATATAGAATTCTTGTATTGTTTACTTGTTGTTGAGGAAGTAATATATCAATTCAAGCTGAAGATTGGAAAGCTCAACGGGGATCTACTTCAACCATCCGGAATAAGGTACGAGGTTTGATCCTTTCATGTTAGACATTTAATTTCTATTGCATATTGGAAAGGATTGATTTTTGGAGTCAATTTGTCTGTTGTAGTACCCCAAGCCATAGGAATTTCTCTCCGTAACACCGGCACAAAGTGGGATAACTCATAGGCTTTTACATGATGGTTTGCAAGGCCTTTAGCAATGAGTTTCCAGGATGCAAGTTTCGTTATCTCAACATCATTTGGGCTGAAAGAAACTCTCTTAGGCACTCTTGTATGTGTCATATGATAGACACTAAGGAGATTTTATGCCAGAGATGGTACATATAAAACATTTGAAAAATAGCCATTCTCAAGATCAACCGTACCTTGTCCTTCTAAAATGATGGTGGAGTCATCTCCCATGTGGACGGGGATGGATTTGCTAGTCTCCAAGGATGAAAATGAGTCTCTTTCAACCATCATGTGGTTCAAAGCTCTGGAATCAATCAAGAGTGCTTTGGAATTCGAAGTGCTTTTATGAGGGCATGACCTTTTTCACGTTGTGGTTCCCGATCTTGCTGATCTCTCCTCTGAAAGATTTCCGGAAGATTGATGTGATTTCTCTCAAGGAGAGAGGTAGCTTCATCAAGATTATTCTTCATGCAGGCATGTTTAGGGTGGAAGCCCTTCCTACAGTATGAACACTTGAGTTTTTCCTTTCCATAATGCCCTTTCCCTTTGTTCTTCCTTGAGCTAGAAGACTCGTCATACTGCTGGTTTTCAAATTTAGTTTTTGGGTTCTTCTTCTACTTTCCTTTACCCTTCAGATCTTTGGGCCCCAAGACATGGAGGGCTTGATCATGGGAGGATATAATGATCCCCATTTGGACAAGCTTATCATGTTCACTTGTTAGGGACTCAATGAAGGCATTGAGTGTCGGCATATTCCATCTACGGGTTGTGAGCGTCCCTGCATAGAATGTAGAGACAAAAACTGAATAATTAGCTCCAATTTTGGAGAGTATGGTGAGGATGAGCTGATCATCCGCCTTCTCCACTTTGCATTTCTTCAAGAGTAAGATAGTGTGCTTGAACTTTGTGAAAAAGTCATTCAAGGTCTCGAAATTGGAAGGCTGGAGAGACATCAATTCATTTTCAAGTTGGTAAACTCTCAAATCATCCTGCTTTCCATATAGGGTTTCCAATTTGTCCCAAATTTCCTTTGAAGTCTTCAATCCCTAAAGGTGGCAAAGAAGATCCCGGGAAATAGAGAGGCACAAGAATACGAATGCTTCATCCTTCTTATTCAAGAATTTTGATTTTCCTATAGCAGAACCAGGCTCAGGTTCAGTGTCCATGGTGACTCTATGGAGTCGTCTAGAGCATACCTGAAGCTCCATGTCTCCTTTCCATGAGTGGAAATTGAATGGAGTCAAAATATCTACTAAGGAGGCCATCTGGATTTACTGGAGCGAATGCTTCACCTATAGAAAACCTGAAAATCACAACAAAAAGGGAAATGTAAGGTCGGACAGCCTACACATTTTAGGATTTCATCACACCCAGCATAGTCAATCAAGAAAAATTGATAAACAAGTTCTTTACTTGGGGTATTAAGTGGTAAGCCTTGGCTTCTGGTGCAGTGCTAGATTTTTGAGCTATTGCTCAATTTTCATGCAAAAATCTGTCAAAAAAATTGTTTTTGAGAGATCGAACTTTGTCCCATCATGAGCTTTGATACCATATTAATCTGCACAGTGATCCAGGGACTAAACACAATTCTCATCAAAGATTAATAACAAATAACTCATAAAAATGGTGTAATTGGGCTAAAAAATGAGTAGCCGCTCTGTATATTCACATAAGAATGAGTAATTACATTACAATGTCATGCTGTAAGAATGAATGACGAGCAATTCGAATCCTCAAGGAGGTCATTCGAATTGAATGAGTGAGTCTAGATTAACTGAATGTAAGCCATAGTCAACACTCAAGTTAACCACTGATCAAAATCCTAATTGACTCAACTAAGCCCTAACTAAATTTGGAGTGCAATAAATGACCTAGTGTTGTAATCTCACAGATCACTTAAGGTTACCAATAATACATACTAAAACATATATAAATATAGAATAGAGACAAGAGACAAGAACAGATAGGATAAACATATTATATTATTACAATGAGTTCATACAAGGCAGAGAACTAAACTGAGTTCTCGTTTGGCTCAATAGCCTAATATATACAATTTACAGATGGTTACAAAATAACTACCTATTGGTTCGGTGAACCGACACAACTTTTTAGACAGCCGACTTAATCTCTTTAGTTTAGTCGACTGACCGACTTAGTCTGCTGATTGACTTAGTCAGCTGATCGACTAAGTCGGCCCATCGAATTAGTCGACTGGTCGACTAAGTTGGTCCTTGTTCAAGTCGACTTATCGACTTTCTCCTTCTACATATCCCCCATGAACAAAACATTTCTTCATCTCGAAGAAACAGGGAGGTACAAAATTTGTTTGTTTGGTTTTCAATATTTTTAATGTGGCAGGCTGTGAAGACGGATGGTTGGTCTTTTCTCAGTAGCCTCTTTTGTCCCACCAAAGCTTGCCATCAACGGTGCATTGGCATATCCAAAGAGGGTGCTGCGTTGGACATTTTCGGATTCTTGAGTCATTTTCTTGTCAACAAAGGCCCATTCTTGGATCTCGGCCCATATTTTTTTCCATGGGCCCTCCTGTACTTTGGCGTTTTTGATGTTCTTTAGTCTGCAGACCAAGGGTGTATCCGCAGCCTGTATCTCTTTCGCTTTGGTCGATGCTCTAGTCTGTTTGGGGGCCATTATGTTTGTTTGGTCGAGGTTACTAGAGGGTTCTCAGTTTTTGGTCGAATGAGTGTTCGAGTGCTCTGTGTGTAAAGGGTGCGGTGAATGAGCCTTCGACGATCCATTATTTATAGGTGCTGGGGTGGTGATGTGCAGTAATGGATGTATTAATGGTGGAATTGATGTTCCAGATGTAATACACAAGTGGGAACTAATGGAAAATGGCTTTTAGTGCTTGAGGTTATAAATGCGCAATGGGACTATCGAGGTCGTCGGCTGGTGTCGGTGTGAAGAGTGGTCGACAGGACTGGGCGATGAAGATGGTCGATGGTCATGATGGCATTTGTCGAAGTGGTGTTTTCCTGTCATGGTTTTGTGACTGGAGTATGTTGTTTTGATTTTTGGAATTTTTAGCTTTTTATGGATTTTGGTTAGCGGTTACGGTCGTTATATGATTTTTTTTTCCAGTTTTTGTAATGTTTTAGTCGGGCTCCATTAACGAGCTTCTGAAATACTAGGCCCTGTAGCGTCCTTAGTCAGACTGAACCATTGTACTGTATTTTGTCGACAATGTATGGTCCCATCCACTCGGTGTGGATTTTCTTAGGTTTTCCTTTGATTCGACTATTCTAGAGTAAAGCAAAGTCACCGACCGCTAGGTTTTTATTCTTGATATTGCGTTCATTCCATGCTTTCTGTTGTTGCTTCTAAATTTCCTGGTGTTGTATGGCAATGAGTTGGTGCTCTTCCAGCTTACTGAGCTAGAGTAGTTGGTCCTTCCTTCCCTGTTCGACATTGACATGGAGGATTTTTGCAATAGTAGGCGTCTGTTGTCGGAAGTGTAGAGGGACTACAACTTCTTGTCTGTAGACTAGTCGAAAGGGTGTTTGGTCGGTCGACTGTTTATAGGCTATCCTGTACACCCATAAGACTGTAGGGATTTTCTCGTCCCACTCATCTTTGTCAGTATTGCATATTTTGGTTAACCCTTTTGTTAATCTTTTATTGAAATCTTTAATCGCCCCATTCAACTGAGGATGATATGTTTTACTCCGTCGGTGGTCGATGTGGAATTGGTCGGTCAAATTTTTGATAGTTTTATTGACAAAGTGTGTCCCTTGGTCGCTAATCAATGTTAGTGGGAATCCGAATCTAGTGATGATATTTTCGTAGATAAATTTGGCAGCTACCTCACTCGAACATGTATCGACAGGTTCAACTTTCTCCCATTTAGTGACATATTCTACTGCAGTGATAATATATCTTGCACCTGATCTTTTTGCGGGGATAGGAAATGGCCCTATGAAGTGTATAGCCCAGATTTCGAATGTGAGACTGGGATTTATTGATATCAAGGGAATTTCTGTGCTCGGTAGAGGTTGACCAAGTTGTTGACATCTATCACATTGACTAACAAAACTTTTGCAGTCTCGGTGGAGTGTCGGCCACCATAATCCTGACTGTTGGATTTTCTTTGCAGTTGTGTCTGCTTGGAAATTTCCTCCTACAAGTCCATAGTGTGCTTCATGCATGATTTGGTTTCATTCATGTTCGAGTACACATCTTCTGAGGATGTCGTCTAATCCCATTTTGTATAAAAATTTGTTAATGAGGCTATATGGTGCAGCCTTCATAGCTAATATTTGTTTCTTCTTGGTATTCATAGCTTCTGGTGCCTGACCATTTTCTAAGAACTAAGCTATTTCTTCTAGTTCTTCTGGCACTGCTTCTATGTGAAATAAATGTGCATCCGGTAAGTCGTCTTCGAATCCATTCGGTTCCTCTCCTGTGTCTATGCGGGATATATGGTCGGGCCTGACATTTAACTTACCTGGTCAGACAACGACTTCGAACTCAAATTCTTGGAAGAGGAGTAGCCATCGAAAAATCCTCCCATGATGGAGTGTTTTATTGACAAGGTACTTCAGGGCTTGATGGTCGGTATAGAATATGAAGGGATTGGCTAAAAGGTAATGTCGATACTTTTGGAGGGCAAAGACCATACCTAAGGCTTCTCTTTCTGTGGTCGAGTAGTTTCTTTCAGCCTTATTTAATTTTTGACTACTGTAAACTATAGGGTAATCCATCCCATCATCCCCTGGTTGAGTTAGGATTGCTCCTATTGCTATTCCTGATGCATCGATAAGCACATGGAATTTGAGCGACCAGTTTGGAAATTTTAGAATGGGGGCTTCGACTAATTTTCCTTTTAATTTTTCAAAAGAGATGTGGCATTCCTCTGTCCATTTAAATTATTGATCTTCCTTTAGGAGTTCTTCCAGAGGATAGGTCATATCTGAATAGTGTCTTATGGATTTTCTATAATAGTCTATATGGCCAAGTAACACCTTGACTTGCTTAGGGTTTACTGGTGGTTTCAAGTTGAGGATAATTTTAATCTTTGCAAAGTCGACCTTGATACCTTCTTTATAGACAATATGCCCTAATAGTATGCCTATGGGATTCATAAATATACATTTCTTAATGTTGAGGGAGATTTGAATGTGTCGACATCTCTCCAACATAAGTCTGAGCCATTTGCAGTGGTCTTTTAAGGTGGAGTATATTGTACAGTCATCGAAGTATACTTCCATGGTCTTATATATGTATTCTTGGAATGTCTTGACAACAATTCGAGAAAACACTGCAGGTGCATTCTTTAATCCAAAAGGCATAACTCTGTAAGCAAAGGAACCAAATTCACACACAAATGTTGTCTTCTTTTGATCCTCTTTAGCTATTGGTACTTGGTTATAGCCTAAGAATCCGTCTGTGAATGAGTAGCATTCATGTCCTGCAACTTCATTCAAGATTTCATCAGCGTAAGGGGTTGGGAATGGATCTATCAGTGTTACTTTGTTGAGTTCACAAAAGTCGACACAAATTCTTAACCTTGTCGGGTCATGTTTCTTGGGCTATACAACCATTGGAATTGCCCATTCTGACTGGTCGATAGGGTAAATGATCCCTACTGTTAACATGTTATCGATTTCCTTTTTGACTATTTCCTTGTACTTGTGAGCCAGTTTATAAGGTATTTTCTTAATAGGTCGAACATCAAGTTTAGTATCAATTTTCATCTCTCCCATCTCTTGGAATAAGCCTTTTATATCTTTATAGTCCCTAGAAAAGACATGTTGGAACTCTTTTAGTAAGTTCACGATCTCTGTGCTCTGTTGTTCATTCCAATAGTCACCAATTTTTGCTAGTTCGGGTCGATCATCATTTGAGATGTTGACTTATTTAGTTTTTACTTTGGCATCTAGCCACTCTAGCGCTTTAGCTTCATTAATCGGTCAACTTCCTTCTTTGAACTGTGAAAATGTGGTAGGGAAGTCGGCTGCAGTCATTCTGTCGATATCTTCTTTGTCTGTTGTTGCGATTTTCAGGATGGATCGGAGAGGTTTTGTTGTTTCGATGTGGTTGGATTTCCATCTGAAGATCTTGCCTTCGGTGTGTTCATTTTCTAATTGTAAATGGGTCAACTATGATTTTGACCATGTTTGTATATTGTTACAGTCCTTTATATGTCAATGGTATTGTAAGGGTTGATTTTCGGTCGATTGGATGAATTGTTTAATTTGTTTTTCTGTCTCAACCAGAGCTTCATTTTGCAGTATGAAATTGAAGTCTTTAATGAAATTCTCCCTGAGTTCATGCCATAAGAAGGTTTCACCTCTAGCTTCTTCCATCTTATACCACTTGTTGGGTAAGTCTGCTAGGGTTGAGGGGAACAAATGTGGCCAGGCTCGCTCATCCTTGTATCCCAGTCTTCTCCACTCCTTTTCACAAGTTTTGATATGTTCTTCTGGGTTTTGTTCTTGGGTAAAGATAGGTATCTAAGCTTGCTGGGTCAATTTATTTCTGCCTAACCTTTCGACAAAGTAAGTCAAAGCAGTTGTCCAAGTCTGTAATTTCGTCTAATGGGTATCCCACCATCTAGCTGCTTGACCTGTAAACGTTTCAACCAAGCTTTGAAGGTGGCCCTGTTCACCACTATTTTTAGATACTTGCTCAATATGTCTGACTGGTAGGTCCCTCTTCTTATACCTTGGTAGGTGTGTAGCATTTAAGTTATTTGGTTGTAAGGTAGGGTGTTCCCTGATTTTCTTTTCGAATATTTTTAGGATAATGGATACTACGAAGCACTATTGGGTGGGTTTTTTCTATACTTTTTGTATCGTCCAGCACCCTCTTGTTTGAGTTTCATAATTCTCAATCTCCCAGTCGTATAATTCATCATCGTAGTTATGACCAACTGAGTCTTGGTTACCTAAGTTAAGTTCTCCATGGATGTTTGGTTCTGTGTAGTCTGCATCGTTGTGGATTTGGTAAAGTTGTCTAATATCAACCTCTTCATCAATAGGTTCAGTCCAAGGCTCCCCTTGGGATGGATGAATGGGTACAATGACCTTTTAACCATTTCCTTTTAATTTGATGTGTTCCTTGTCTAAAGATATGGATGCTTTCATCTTCCGACCCCAAGGTTGACCGACTAGCCCTGGGAAGGAGCCAGATCCTTCTTTTGGGTCAATAATTTCAAAGTTGACTTTGGTCAATATGCCCTTGATGGCCGTGTCGACATTTTTCCAGACTCCAATGGGTTCGATTAGGCCTTGGTCGGTGAGTTTCAGGTATATGCCTGACTCGTAAAGTCGAGGTCTACCCATCTGTTCCCAAGTATCCCAAGTCATGATATTTACCTGTGAGCCAAAGTCGAGTACTAATTGTTGGATGTGGTAACCTTCGATTTCTAGGTCGACAAGTGGGTCGGCATCACTTTTGTCTTTTTTATTCAAGCTGCAGATGTTTTTGGTTTGTTTTTCCGGGTTTGTTCCTCTTATTTCATGTAATAAGCAGGTTTTTTTTTTTTAAGAACTGGTGACCTTTCAGCTTAGGGGGCATCTTAACTGTACCTTGACACCAACTGTTCTACATCTCGCAGATCACTTAAGGTTACCAATAATACATACTAAAACATATATAAATATAGAACAGAGACAAGAGACAAGAACAGATAGGATAAATAGATTATATTATTACAATGAGTTCATACAAGGTAGAGAACTGAACTGTGTTCTCATTTGGCTCAACAGCCTAATATATAGAATTTCTAGATGGTTACAAAATAACTACCTGTTATTTTGGTGAACCGACACGAATTTTTAGACAGCCGACTTAATCTCTTTAGTTTAGTCAGCCGACCGACTTAGTCGGCTGATCGACTAAGTCGTCCCATCGACTTAGTCGAATGGTTGACTAAGTCGGTCCTCATTCAAGTCGACTTATTGACTTGCTCCTTCTACATCGATAAGTTGACTTGAACGAGGACCGACTTAGTCGACCAGTCGACTAAGTCGATGGGCCGACTTAGTCGATCAGCCAACTAAGTCGGTCCTTGTTCAAGTCGACTTATTGACTTTCTCCTTCTACACCGAGTCTTAACTAAAATAGGTTAGACACATGTCACAACAAGCCAACCATTGAGTGGTAGTGCATCAATGACTCCAATGAACCTTGATGAGGTTAACTGAAGTGTAACTAAAAATCAGAAGTGGTTGGAGGCACCTCTGTTGACTCCAGTTCATTAAATAATCATTAAATAATTAATTTAATGAAGGGAGACACCTTCACTGCCCTGTTTAACTAATTATAATCATCATTTAGCAATAAATTGCATTAATGACACTCATATCACCCTTGGAGTGCTCTAGTTAGCCTCCATGAATGTAGGAGAAGGCTAAGTTAGCCACATTGACTGAAGGTAGGTGTGGGTGTGATCTAGTTGATGCCATTTAATGCTCCACTGATGTCAATTAAGTCAATAATACCTAGGATAGTGGTTTAAATAGGAAAAATTGACCAAAATGAGTGTGTATGGTGGTAAATGTCTCCAACAAATGAACTGTGTCAAGAGAATACCTTCCTATTTAAGAGGGAGTGTTGATGTATTTCTAACTTTGGAATGTATTCACTTGTATATCTTATATTGTATTTCAGTGTACCTCGATTTTCATATCGGGAGAATCATTAAGATAATAAAGTCATGTAAATTCATAGAGGTTAACCCTCCATTGTAAGTCGGGGAAATAGTCTCCACAATTGAGGGGTACTAGGGTTATTAGACTCTCCTAGTGAAGTCGTCCCTGGTAAGTAATTGTCAAGTGGAAAACTAGTATAAATAGAGAGTGAGTCTCTCTATTTGAAACACACACCCAGTCAATTATAGTGTATGGGTGAGAGACGAGGAGCTCACACAAGTGAGAGAGAGAACATCTGTCAGAGATCATCTTTGTATTTTCGTGTTTTACTTTTTCTATTGGTGCTCATTCTATCTTTGAGGAAGTTGCAGGGTTTTCTCCTTTATGGTTTCCCCGAGGAAAAATCTTTGTGTCTCTTGTCTCTTGTGATTATTTTTGTGCATGTTATTCTATCAGATAAGATCTTATGATCATATTACTTAAATGATAAAAATATAAGAATAAATACAAGGGAAAATCAAAGTGTCAATTGATCATGAAGACACATGGATGATGTGGGACCCACACAAGCTAGATTTTCTATGCCACATGGAATCCTCCTCTTGAAATTTTGAATCCATAGGAAGCCTAAATGTTAATGGATGAGTTATAAGGATAATACACTTTTCCATATGCATCATAGGTCGAATTTGGAAAGAAATTTAATGTACATGGGAGAGGAAGACTCATTTTGGAGCTAGTGAGACACTTGGACTAGATTCCCTAGATCTATGACAACAATGATGAAGATGCTATGACACCTATGACACAAATCAGACATTAAGGATGACATCTGACATATTTGACATTTCAGGTCAAAATAGATCATCCAAGAGGGAGCTCATGTGAGTTGGGGAATCTCAATGGGCTCCTACTCGAATTGGGGGAAGATGGAAGCTAGGAAAGTGAGGACACGTGGAAAATCATGAGCACACACCCTAATTTGAAGTGGATTGAGTTTGTGGATGGATTGGTAAACTTAGAAGGATAAGGATGTTTATAAAATACAGGAATAAAAAAAGAGAAGAGATTTTGTTCATTTGAGAAATTGGCATTTGTGAATTGTGAGAGCTAGTGGATGACTAGTTTTCTTGCCTTAGCCAATTTCGAG
Organism: Pseudotsuga menziesii; assembly: GCA_001517045.1. Classification (NCBI taxonomy): domain Eukaryota; kingdom Viridiplantae; phylum Streptophyta; class Pinopsida; order Pinales; family Pinaceae; genus Pseudotsuga; species Pseudotsuga menziesii. The sequence continues at coordinate 76,964 of LPNX010563318.1, forward strand.
GGTGAAAGATTCCCGTTCAAGTTGGTGTTTGGAGATTACAATCAGATATTTCATGGATATTTAATGTATTTTTATCTGCAGGTGTAAGATAAAAGGCAGCTCATGGTTCCTTCTATTGCAGCACTTTCTCTCAACTATTTCCAATTTTTATGGCATATTCTTGCTCATGGAGGGATTGCGCTTTGGGTGAGATATTGATCTCTTTGGGGAAGATTATAATGCCCCATTATTTTATTTCTGATTTAAATTATCTGTATTTAAATTTCATAATACTCTCGGGTCAAAATGCTGAAATATTTGATGTAAAAATTTTAATCAATAAAGAAATAGTGCCATTTCCCCACTATCTTGTTGTGAATCAATTTGATGTTGATGGATTCAAATGGATAAATAAAATACTGATGGTTTATGGATTAATGGACTATTATTTATTTATTTAAATTTTATAAGACTCTCAGATCTAAATACAGAAAATATTTCATGTATAAATGTTAAACAATGAAGAAACAGTTCCATTTCCCAACTACCTTGTTGTGAACCAATATAATGTTGATAGATTCGAATGGGTAAATGAAATACTGATGGTTTATGGATGAATGGACTGTTATTGATGGATTATATGAGTTTTATGTTCATTACATAAGCATTTAGAGTTACTTTTTTGAGTTTCATAGTATTTGGAGAAGTTTTCCTATCATTTCCCCCAAAGTTGAAACTAGTCCTTTTGCATCTGATTTAAGGGAGTTATAGAAGACATTAAAAGTTGAATGGTGATGCATTTGAGTTCATATTGATTTAATTTACATGTAACCTGATTCCATTCATAAATTCTATTTGGATTGAGTGCATTTGGGAAGGCATTTTTAGTATTCATCGCGGGGGAATTAGAACCCCGAATTTGCTAGTAAAGACTCCTACTTTGATCAGAATATAAAAAAAGTTTGCATAAGTAATTGGAGGGTCATAAATCATACTTGAAAATCATTTCAATTATTAATATCATTCATACACCCTGTGAGAATATTTGGGAGAATTTGGTGTTGGTTTTCGACTGGGTAGACCCGGGTTTACTTTATTGTACCAATAAAACCCCTAGCTCACTGGCCCTTTCGGTGATAGACCACAGAACGGTCTAAAATATCACCCGAAGTGATCTTGGATGGGTTGGCTGAAGACTCAAGTGTCCTCAACCGGGTTCTGTAGCATCCTGGGATCTCGCGACTTAGCCGGGGGTCACTTTATCCTGTGTATTTCTGCTGTAAGGGCTCCTTGTCATTAGAGAACCTGATTGCCATTAGTCTCTTAAAATCATCCCATGATGTGATATGTCCTTTATGTGCATGCCACCATCTTGCAGGTGTCGCTTTTACTGCAAGTTCAACAGTTGTCATCCTCTGCTCCTGAGGAATTTCCTACTCGAACTGCTGTAAAAAGTCATTGACATCTGATAAGCCATGAAACGATCGAATGTCAATAATATCTGCACTGATCCATCGTAGTGACTTAGTCATAAATGCACATCTGCGAGCTGAGACTTCGTAAAGTCTGTTCTACCAATTTTCTAAACCAACCTCCGAATCTGATGCGCATGAGCTGTCGCATCACCAAATAATGTTTTCTTCTGTGGTAGGGTTGATGTAATCACTCTGATTAGCTGTCATCTGATAGAGGCTTTCCATGTTGCGCACCTCCTCCTCTGCCCTGATAGGTTCAATGTAGCAAGGACCCTGGAAAGGATCCAACGGTGTGATGACCCGGATCTGATTATCCTCAAAGGTCATTTGTCTTTTCTTTAAGTCGATAACAGCCATGTTATCGATTGCCCAATCAATACCTACTAAAGATGGATATGGTCTACTGTCGCCAATGATTTCTATAACTTCAAAGTCGGCAAAGCTGCAAACTCCATCAATATCAAATGGAACATGCGGTAATTGACCCAGTGGTGACACCCGCTACTGATTAGCTAAGCATAGATGGATAGGCGATCTGGCTAACCTAGGGCTACCCATCTGTTCCAATGTCTGCTTAGTCAAAACATTTACCTCTGATCCTAAATCTATGATTACCTCTTCCATTTCAAATTCTCCAACTTGTGCTATGAGTCTCATCTCTCTTCCTGTTCTTGTATGTCCCATAATATTATGAACAGTACGTTGTGCACTATTCACGGAAGAATATGGCTGACACTGATCTATGATGTGCTGAATCTCTCCAATAGCTTTCTCATTTCTAATGAGTTTCAAGAAACTCTACAGGAAGGATTGTACACTTCCTATCGACTCATCCTCTTCGCACCTTCCCGATGTGGTAGCCTGCGATATCTGCACAGGACTAACACCACAAGTTTCTTACTATGGTATGCCCCTGCACGGCAGTACCTATGATCCTGATGGTGTAGGGTCAGCAAAGAAAGTTTGAGCTTCCTGAAATGCTTCTTTGTTTTTCTGCAGGTCGAGTGGTGTTGATTTATTAGTTGCTTTGTGCACCCACTCCGAACCTGTGTTCTTTGCATCATCCTACAATGTTCTACTAGTAGAAGCACCACTGCGAGTCACAATATTGACTCTTGGTTCTGGCTCTTTCTGCTCAGCAGCAATAAGCTGGATGTTTTGGTGTACTGCTGGCTTACGTTCCCTAATCTTGGCTATCAAGATCGGACACTCTTCTATAATATGCTCATAGGACTTGCAATACTTACATGTCGTACTAGTGTTCTGACAGTCCCTAGCATAATGTCCTACAATTCCACAATTGTAACAAGTAATAGGTCCACGGCCACGGCCAAATCCTTCTCCATGGCCAAAGCCTCCTCCACGACCAACATGAGCCTCTTCATGCTATGATCCTGCTGCTGTAACTGGTGTTTCCGACTGGACTCTATATGCGTCATGTTTTATTTCTATCATAATATAATAAACTCAGCAATTATGTTCATCATGACTACTGACTTGCAGAAGTTACAATACAAGTTCTTAGGAGTTTGTACATACTTCTGAAGTAAATGGCATTCTGGTGGTCGATGTCCTCTTGTTCTGCAAAGTTCACACCGCGGCCCTTGAGTCTGTAATAAGGGATTAGGATCCCCACTTGCTAAATATTCAACAAATAATGGACAGTTATCCTTAGTATGGCCCTGTCCTTTACACTTTATACACCATATTTCTTGTGCAATCTCTTTTCCTTTCTTGATCTCATGCATCTGTAACATGAGATTGGCTAACTGGTTCTGTAAGCTTGTCATTCCTATACTGGTCTCAGCTAGAGGCAAAGCCTCTAGTTTCATTGCCATCTCCAATGCTTCATCCTACGTACGAAGTCTATGTTGCATTAATGGAAGTCTGATGTGCAGGAGCAGTGTTGCGATGAACCATTCTTTATGCTGATCCGGCGCAAACTCAAAGCTGGCTTGGTCTATAAGGGCTTTGAATTTCTGATCAAAGTCCCATACTGACTCCATAGGTAACTGTTTAATGTCTTTAATCTCTTTGATGCACTGTGACTTAGACTTAGGTTTCTTAAATTCTTTAATCATTGCGGTCTTGACCTGTGCAAGAGTTCTGGCTGGTGCTGTTGTATACTTCATATACCATGTTAAAGATCTGTCTCTAAGTGTAGTGACCAACTGGAAAAGTTTAATATTGTCATCTTGGATTCCTTTAATGGTCCATACGGATTCACATAAGAACCAATGATGTTCCGGGTCTTCTGCCCCTGTACCCTTGAAGGTAGGCAACTTCATGTCATCCCCCATTCTGTTTCTACATGGTGGATGCTAATTTGCTGTATTACTACCACTCGACAGTGTAGGTGTAGGTGATGTAGTGGTAGTATGTACTGTATGTGAACTACTAGATGTAGTTCCTACGGGATTACTCTAAGTCCCGGTTGTTTTCTATGGGGTATAAGGGTGGTAAGGGATACCTCCTATTGGTCTCTCTGTATTACTTTGACTCTATTCTCTAGTACTGTCTGAACTGTTTTCGAAGAGACAAGATCTGAAATCTACTTTTTATTTCTTACCACTACGTGTACATCCAATTTCATCAAAATCACTCTCATACTCTTGTGACATTACACTAACTTAGCTTATTCATCTGAGAATAAATCCATTACTCCTTTTTCATGTAATAACATCTTAATGAACAAGTTTAAAGAGCTTAGGTACTTACCACAATAGCCTTTGAAGAAGTACCTCTCTACTTCGCTGAAACTCTTTCTTTGATCGACTGCAAACTCTGTGATGAAGCCTTCCAGCAAACTCGCAATCTAGAAGTCTACTGCCCGCGAAATGGGATTATCTATACTCTTCACGGTCTAAATCAGCTCCGGTGTCCATACTATGTTCCTTTTATTCTTGAATATGTTCTTATCAATCAACTTTGATAACCAGTTGTACAACTCATTTGCATAGGTCGCAAAAAATATTGTATGCAGATCAGTGAAGATATGTTTTTGTAACCAGTCCTCTGTACTCAGTCTAGGACTCTTGTTTTCTTTTTCAGCAAATTCTTTCTCCTTATACTCAACCCAGCGGTTAAGTTCTTCTTTAGTAGGATGCCAATAGAAAATTAGCTCGTCAATGTTTTAAAAGCCAGCAATGGAACCATTTGTTGGTTTTCGACAGGACAGACCCAGGTTTACTTTACTGTACCTACAAAACCCCTAGCTCACTGGCCCTTTCGGCGACAGACCGCAGAATGGTCTGAAGTCTCACCCGAAGTGATCTTGGATGGGTTGGCTGAAGACTCAAGTGTCCTCAACTGGGTTCTGTAGCATCCTGGGATCTTGTGACTCTTCTTAGACGGCAGGATCTCTCTGCGGTGGTGACCTTTCTTACTCACTGGCCCTGGGAGGGAGCGATATCTTATCGCATCGCTGCCTCTAGAGCGATGTGCAACCTATCTCCTCAGCTGCCCTCTTATACTGCGATATCTCACACCGCGGTCCCTCCGACAGTGCAATACCTCCTTTCTATACTGCGATATCTTCTATAGTAAGACTCCTATAGTCTAATGTGCTTAACATCAACTATGCTCAACTTGTAGAACTAATATGCAGAAATCAGTTAACACTGTAACTGTCAAACTGTTATGAACTAAGCACTGATAAACTCATATACAGGCTACTTGATAGATTCAACTTGCATTTAACCCTCTATGTGCTATAAACAGAAGCATAACATACATACATCCATCAACTGATAAGTAAAATTCATGTAACAAATAACAGATAACACATAAGCAATGCACAAACACATGGATTTTACGTGGTTCACATCCAGGGGGGAAGCTACATCCATGGGAACTAGTTTTTATATTATATCTAGAGAGAGTAAACACAGTTCCGCTGCAACCTGATATGCAGCCTTGAGATCTTCTGGGAAACTCTGCGCACACAACCGGGAGCCCTTCTCTCTTAGATCTCTTCTCTTATATTGCCTTCTCTTACAATATACTCTTCCTCTCTCTCTCTCTCTTCTTCTCTCAATCCCTGTGGATTGTTACATACATGCTCTAAGAGCCAGCTACTGGTTACAGTAAGATAATATAGATGGATTAACAGGACCAGAGCTTGACTCTTACACTACTGAGACTCTAGAGACACTTGGCTAGCTAAATGACTCAGTGGCTACCCTACGTCTGACTATATAAGAAGCTATCCAATTGTATAACCTTTTACATTACAAAATACATGCTTATATAGGTGGCCTAAAGGTATCACCATTACAAAACTATGGGCCTTTCCCAACAGTAACCCAAAAACCCTAACTGTGACAGTCGGTGCATCTGTACCATGGGCTGCCGCTTACCGTCACACCACAGCTTTATGTAGTATTCCATGCTTCCCAGCGTTGATCATGGGTATGGGCGCCGCTTCCTCGGTTTCTCCCCTTCTGTCCTTCGTCTTCAATACCTCGGCCCGTTGCTCCTTTTCCTTTATGAAGGTAGCTGAGCCCTCCTGTCTTCGCTGCTACCTTGAATGCAGTGGTTGAGCTCTCTCTTCTCAACCGCTCAGGTACTATATTCTTTGACTTCCCTGTCCTAATGTAGCATCTTTTCCTGTAGCTGCGGGACCCTGCTCCAACATTTGGGCCAATTTGGAGACCTAGACATCAAAACTAGTCAAAGGTCAAAATAGGAAAAAAAGTGAAAAATTGGTCATTGTAATAAAATTTTGAAAAGTGGACATTACAATAATAGAAAGGATGATACAACACCTTGATTAATTCTCCATAACTGACTTAAATTAGGATACAACCCCCTTGTCATTACCCCATCTGACCTCCCTGATATGAAATAAGATTGTATTGAAAAACTACAAATACAAAATACATTACCCTTGTGAATATCTTCATAATATGCAACTATTGTTACTTCTTCGATCTTCATATGAGTATCTTCATATGAATAGATACTTTCCCAAAAATATGATGTGCAGTAATTATTGTGATCTGCGTCTCTTTAGCTGATCTTCTTTATACGTCAATTCTTTGGCTGAGTCACACTCGATGTTCTGTAGTCTACATTTTTTACCGAGCAAGAACATCACACATCTATAATACTGGTATCTTATTTATGTGGACACTTATTTTTTATTCATCACTGACTGATTTGTGCACTTCAGCTCTTCTGCATAAATATAGGTATTGCGATCAACGATCCATTGATAGCCCAAGGAAACTTCTGAAGCTTTTCCAAACATTTATTTGACATCTTAATTCTTCACAAGCTTGCTTCACCACATCTAGATCTTGTTTATTTATAGCCTTCTTGGCTCAAGAGACGTGTCCACTTTGTGAATTTCCTTAAGATTGGATAATTCCCTACAGATTCTGTTTTCAACAAGTTAGGATTGTTCAAATATTGTAACTTCAAAGGATATTCTTAATGTATTTTACTGATGTAACCGAAGGGAGATGTTATTATTCCTCTATTGGGGTGTTACTATTGTATTTGGTCATCATAGAGTCATGAGGTGAAGCCTCCATTGTAAGTTGGATCATTAGTACCCTAATGAATAATATAAAATACTATTTTGAGTCTTCCTAGGTGAAGTTGGCCCAGAAATGTTAGTGGGGCCGACTTGTTTAGGGTAAAATCTAGCTGGATCAATGTGTATAAATATGAGAGATGTGATTCTTTTTTGGACACAGACTCACTCACTTGAGTAGCGCATAAGAGAGAGAGAGAGAGAGAGAGAGAGAGAGAGAGAGAGAGAGAGAGAGAGAGAGAGAGAGAGAACATCAAGGAGGAGAATACATGTTTTGGGGGTTATATATCATACATATTATATAGAGGATTTTTCAGCTAGGTTTTCTTCCCCTTGAGGGTTTCTTGGGATAAATATTATGTCTATATTGTTATTTTTTTTTATTTTAGAGATTATGCATATGCTACTGCTATGAAATTTAATTTAACACTAATGATATCTAGTCTAACATATGAAATATTAACATGGTATGAGAGCTAGCCTGAATAGGATATCTTTCACAAGGTGAAACTCTCTCTTCGAGGATCGAATTTTTTGGGTGGTTGAATCTCTGAGAAATACAAAACCTAGTTTTGACCTAAACCAGAAAACTGCAGAAAACCTGGACCAGAAATTCTGTAGAGTTGTGACCTCGCAAGTAGGATTTGAAGGGTGAATATTTGGGATCTTCATAAATTAGTTGGACCAACCATTCTGCCTCAGTTAAGCACATCTCCTGGTACGTTCATATTTCTATTTTGATAAATTTCATTTTTAGTGACCTACTGGACAAGATGGCCCCAAGCACTAAGATTGAGAACAAGTTGGAAGGCATAGAAAACTTCCTAGCTTGGAAGTATAGGATTGGTCTCATTCTGAAAGAGAATGGAATTGAGAAGTACACCAAGGATGAGATTGTAGAACCTAAATAAGATGAAGCTAAGGAGAAGAATGAACAAGACCTAATTAAGGAAATGCAGATCATTGTTGATTCTATTAAGGATCACTTGATTCCTCAAGTGTCATCTAAAAAGACACCTAGGCAAATGTATGATGCAATTTCCAGAATGTATGAGGGAAGGAACATCAATAGAAAGATGAACTTGAGAGATCAACTAAAGGGAACGAATATGAGAAAAGGAGAATCAATTCAATATTACTTCACAAGGGTCTCCTAGTTTAGAGAAAAAATAAGTGCTATTGAGAAGTACACCAAGGATGAGATTATAGAACCTAAATAAGATGAAGCTAAGGAGAAGCATGAACAAGACCTAATTAAGGCTGTGCATATCATTGTTGATTCTATTAAGGATCACTTGATCCCTCAAGTGTCATCTAAGAAGACACCTAAGTAGATGTATGATGTGATTTCTAGAATGTATGAGGGAAGGAACATCAACAGAAAGATGAATTTGAGAGATCAATTGAAGGGAACGAAGATGAGAAAAGGAGAATCAATTCAATATTACTTCACAAGGGCCTCCCAGTTTAGAGAATAACTAAGTGCTATTGGAGACATCCTTGATGAGGATTAACTAGTTATGAATTCTCTCAAGGGTCTTGTTACCACCTAAGTTGTACTTATTTGTTGTTATCAAGTGAGCCTGGTGAACTGGACAAAGATGATTTGTTTGGACTTCAGAAGACCTTCAGACTTGCTTCTGGGAAGTGTTTTTTTATCTACCACATGTTCATACCCCCTTGGGGGAGTTGTAATAAAATGTTATAGCATGGTAGTGTCTGTAAAAGACTCGGTCTTTTGGAATTTATTTGTCAATTCGATCATCCCAAAGTGTTTTTTCTCTTGGTTATTATTGTTTGTTGAATAAACGACTGATAATTTTTGAGTTTTTCACTCAATACGTCCAAAGTTGGGGTGTTCGTCTTGGCATTTAGGCATATTAAGGTTATTAGAGTTTGTGTGTCAATGTATAAACATGCTAGGAATTATGGTCAAGTCATATGAACATGTCTAAGCCCCCCTAGGTTTTTTTTTTCCAAAACTTAGGCTATTTTTTGATAGTCTATATGGAAAAACTGGTTTTGTAATAAAAGTGGGCTCAGAAATCAATTTCAGTCATGGAGGTGCTCATTTTATAACTTAGAGCACCCAATAAACCCATAAACCCACTTTTCCTAAGTTTTGAGTGATTTTCCCATCACTCAGGTCAGAAAACCCTAAAAATCAAATATTGATTATTTTAATTGATAAANTCAGAGAAAATACAAATTCCTAAATCAATGGGATTTGATTCGATTTGACTAAAATTAGTCTCATTGGCTTCGGATTGACTAGAGCTAATCATGCCTTGAGTGAAGGAGTTGATCTAGGTTGAATAGGGAGTGCACCACAGCATGCATCCTAGGGATCTGTGCCCTCTCTCTCTCCTCCACACATGTGGGCTCATCTGGATGTGGTTTGGTTGATGTTTCAGTTAACTGGTTGATGTGTCATTCTAATCAACACTCCAATTGTCAGTTACACTCATTCAGACTCAGATCAGACTCAGTTAGACTCAGATCAAGCTCATCTTGACTCCTCATGTAGTTGCAGTCCCTGTATCCTTGGGAATTGCCCCCCCTCTGGGCTAGGGTTTCAGTTTTTGCTATAAATAAAGCCAAATTTCCTCCTTTCCAAGCTATTTAGAGTTGGAGAAAGAGATGTTTCCATTGTAATACTTCTATATTTTCATTGTGAATAAAGAATCTTTGGAGGCTATACTGTGTAGTGCATGTGTTTGTGTGGATTCCTAACGTCATGCTGCTAATGTGGTAACTGCAATTTTTTTCCAATTTTTGTGTTGCTTTGTATTTTGGCTTCAAGGATTTGGTTGAATCAAGTAAGGGTGTAAACTAGGCAAGTAATATTAATTTATCTTGTTTATTCATATTATGTATGCTCAAGAATCTAAGTTATATGCTTAAATAATATTATTTTTGCATGATCTTTCATTTTTGTTTTCCATACATCTATATCCAGATCTCATAAGGTGTTGTACAAGCTTGTGTGATTTAGTTGCAGGTTTCTGATTAGATGAAGGTGTGGATCAAGATTGACTCCATTCCTTATCCAATAAGCTTGAGACTTTGTCCCTCAACGCTCCACAAAAGGGCCTCCTTTCAGCTTGTTCCATTCAAGCAATGAACCAACCTTCTCTCCTCTTCTTCTCCTTTAAAAAAATTAAATCTTCTTGGTTCATAGCTTTGATTTGTTTATATCTATAATCTTAGAGTGAAATTTAACATAGATCTATATTCTTAAATTTCTTAATCTAGATCTTGTTCTTAAAAAAAGGTTTCATAAGCATTCTAGATCTAGCTTTAGGGAAATTGTCTTTTTTGCATGGCATTTTAAAGAAAATTTGTAGCTTGCATGCATTAGATTTCTCTTTCATAATTTAAAATATAAATCCAGAAATCAGTGCACATCATATTGGCTTCCCAAAAGGAAAGAGAAGATCCCAAGGAAAGCTTGCTTTCCTTGGTTCCTTTTTTCACCTTTTTTTAAACTAGTTTTAACTTAGTTGTTTTCAGTTAAAAGTGTGTTGAGCCAAAGGTAATTTCAAAGTGATTTTGGGAATATTTAAGTTTAATAATATTTCTGGTGTTTAGCAGGTATAACTGAAAAGAGGAGGAGGTGCTATCCGAAAAGTGACTTTTGGTCCATCCGAAACCCCCCAGGTGTCTCCCCATTTTCTGAAAATTTTAATTTTTGCACTTTGTAAGATATTGGGTTTGTTCTATATAAGAAAAAAGAGGAATTATATAAATTTTCTGATATTGTAACGACTGGTAATAAAAATTAATTTTGAATAGGCTCTTTCGAGCCCATTCCCCATCCCCCCTAGAGGATTCGTGTCCTTTTTTCCTTTTTTGCATTTTTCCTACTTTTTGCTCTAGATTAGTTTTATTTATGCAAAATAGTGTAATTTGATTACTTTCATCAAACCTTCCATATCATAAAGTCAAAATAAATTTAATACTCACCCCATGTATCCCGATTGAACCGAAAGGTGAAAGAGGATCCTAGTAGATTTAATTAGAGAACTTGTGGTTTGTTTTATTTTTGCTTCTTCATTATTCACTTTTAGTTTTTGCAAGCAATCAATTAAAATCAACCCCCTCCTTGATTCCCCGATTGAGGTACACTTGGACCAAAAGAGGTTCTTGGAGGGTTTTCTTTCTAATAAAAACACATCGATTAAAATCTACTAAAAATTACAAAGACTCTGGTGTGTATGCTCTGCATTTTGGCTGTGGTTCGTATGATCAATCAAGATACATCAAAAGAAACATGAGTGACTAGATTAATTAGGTTTCACTTTCCCCAGTTAACCACCATCAGGAGAAAATGCAAGGCCTCGAACAAACTGTAAGCGGTGGAAAAATACCCAAAGGAGTGGGAACAACTGGAAAGTGACCTCAAGGCATTGATCTCTGTTACACCCTAATGGGTGTATTATGAACACAGTCTTCGAGACTCCATCCAGCCCACAAACACCTTGTGGGTAGTCGTGAAGGTTTTATTTTTGGACATACTCCAAGCACCCCTCAGGTATATATGGAGTCCCCCCTCACCTAATTTATTCCATTCATTTTTCATATTAACTTAAAACAAACCAAGAGACAATTGCAAAACATTCACTCCAAGCACATGCAAGCACATTTAATCATTTTGCAACCCCATTTTAAGTCACTGGTTATTTGTTTACTTCTTTCGATATATATATTGTGTGTCAGCATTGTGCTTACTTGTGTTTATTTTTCATCTTGTTATCTGTGCTTCTCAATTGTTAATTTCAAACTCCTAAGCAACTTATTCAATTTAATTACATCATACTAAAGTAATCAAGCTTAGTAACTTAATAGGGTCTGTTAACCCAAAAAATCCCTCATTAAGCTCTACATGACCTACACCACCCAAAGACATCTACGTATGACCCTCATCAAACCCCCACACCCTCAAAAAGGCTCACAAATATGAAAAAGGGCTTAAAAACACCTAAAAAGAGACAAAATAGCTCTCATAGGGGCTAAAACCCCTCAAAGGATCTTAAAACCCCGAAAGGAGCTAGGAATTGGGCGAAAGGGGCTAAAAGCCCAAAAAAGGGGCTAAATCCCTAACCAGGGGCTTAAAGCCCTAAAAATCTCAAGAAAAAGTATAAATAAAGGGGTGGGGGTCACTCTCAAATGACCTCTCATATCCCTATTGTTACGCTACCCGTGCGAGTGCCTTGAGACCATTTTCCTCTCAAGTCATTCACCGTCCCTATCCTCCATTCCTCCATTGAGCCAAAGCTCCCCATCCATTGAGAGGTGCTCCCCCAAGCTAGGGCATAGTGGCCCATTATAACCAAAGAAGGTATATGTTTGGTTTTTTTCTTTCATGTTGTAGTTTTTAACGTTTTTGCTTGTAGGTTTATTGTTTAACATTTTTGTTGCAGGTTTCCATGGACTCCTGATAGATATTTCTTTGTTTGCTAACAGTGTTGTGCAAGGTTTTGGAGCTTGGCCCTAACCTTGTCTGCAGGATTTCATTTCATTTTATTTCTATTCTTTCCATCCTCACAGGAACCCTACCCTTCCGTCCTATAGATGGAAGGGAGATGTTCCTTCCTGTAGGAAGGGCGAAAGTCCTACTACAGATTTAGTGACCATACTAGGTCGATCCCACAGGATCCCTGGGTTTAATTTATGTATTTCAGTTTTTATTTTTCCCTAGTTTAGTTTTCTTTCAAATCTAAATTAAATCTATCTTTTCATGCATTTTTATTCATATCTGAGCCTCCTTAAGGCCAAACTGAGCCCATTCGTCCATAGTACATGTTACTGTCAGCTAGTCCTAGCTCAGGCTAAAACATTTTCCATCTTTCGGACCAGGTCGCTCTTATTAGGATGAAAGGTGCGAATTGGTCACTCATTTAGGCCCGAAAGGTGTGAATTCATCTCAAAAAGTAGATCGTTTTTGTATGTAGTTTCTGAGCGAATCCCTCCCCTAATTTGGGGAAAATATGGTGACCCCCTTGCCACATTTCCCCCGAAAAGAGCGATCTATCTATCAGATTCATATTTTTAAAGTTATTGGGACTATCAGTATGGCTTAGCCACCTCTGTTCATCAATCTATTTTTATTTCATTTCAGTCTCTGTTTATTTCATTGTAGCCTGTGTAAATCACTGTTAAATCAAATGGTTAATTGGTTAAAAAATATGATTAAAGCTTGGATAAAATTACTATAGGTTTCAATTCTTAATTTGAAATTAATATCTTCCCTAGCCATTCCTCTGCTACCCAGTCATCACCCTTTGGGTATTATGGGATAAGATGAAGGGTGAAGCTCATATAGTAATAGAAACTTGACTTGTCATTTTTTAAAACCACTAAAAATGGGTGACTTGGAAGGTAGAGGGGGTGGAGATCGTTGGGGGTTTCATGGCATTCGCGTCCTCCCTGTTGAACGACCTTGCATTCTGGAGAGTGACCTGAGGATATAGAGATGGGCATAGTCCCATTGTGTTGAGAGACCAACACTCTTTCCTGGTTGAAGAGAAATACAAGTGTAAGGCAGTCACCTAGTCAGGCTACCACAGTTCAAATTTAGGTATGCCATGTATTCAAGTTTATGTTTACAATTTATTGCTATCATAAACAATTTATTCATGTTATAAGTTATGCAATACAATATCTACGTACTATTCATAAACTATACAATAAGCCACTAATTGTAACAGAAATATAAAATACATGCATAGAAACCATACCACATAAAATAACCAAACTGAGTTCATGACGCTGAGCTAGCCCTTAAAATTTATAACTTACACTAATTCAAACACTTGCAGTATTTGAGGACATAAGTCCCTAACTTCCTTAACCATGGGAAGTACTTGGGCTCAGCCCTCAGAATCATTGTGAGGAGTACCATGGGAACCCCAAAGTAGCTGGCTGCTCAGAGGAATTGCCAAGCAAAATGGGTAACGACCCCCATCGATTGACTATCCCTCCCATGAGGAAAAATCCAAGTGCTACCTCTTGGAAATCTTGGTGGCCGAGTGACCACCTGAAACTAATAGGAATCCATTAAAAATGGGGTCCAAAACATCACTACCATATTTCACCACTTGACATACCAATCAAACACAATTGATCCCCCGCGTTCTTCCTCACGCCTGAAAGGTGATCCATCACAGTTTGGGTCCTTGAACCAACATAATCAAGACCATTCTCGACAACCCTCTACACCATCAAAAGGCCACACAACCTATGATTTAGACTCAGAATCATACCAATCTGAGCCAGACCTGCATACTGCACCATCTAGCCCCATGGCTGGTACAAACTAGGATCCATTTTTCAGCTTAGTGTTTGGTACTGGACCCACATCCATACCCCACACCACCACCGACACCCCTACTGGTGGCCCTAGCATGGTCATGCAAACCATCATAAGTCAGCTACCTCCACCCACACTGACCAGTCAAACTGTCCCACCTATCATTCCTAGGGGCAGTGTCCCATCCACTCACACTTTCCCACTTGGCATGACTGGGGGAAGTGGCCCTTCCACCTAGACTACCCCACCTATCATACATGGGGGCAGTGTCCCTTCCACTCACATAGTTTTGTTTACCACACTTGGGGGCAGTGGCCCGTCCACAACTGTGCCACAAGTAACCCTAGTTATGTAGGTGCATCATGTCCCTGCAAACCCGATCACAATTGCTACCCCATCACACATCAACCTTGGGTCAAACCTTCCTTTCATGGCATGCCTCAACCTACCTGACTTGGCTCAATTAATAAATGACCCTATCCACCATCAAACCTTTTGGCCTCCCATGCCAACCAAACTCCCTTCAGACATTCCCAAGTTTGAAGGGAAGGAAGGGGAGTGCCCCCAAAACCATATCATGACATTTCACCTATGGTTCTCATTAAATAGCATCGTAGATGATTTGATTAGACTCATACTATTCCAACGCACTCTCATAGGTGTTGTAGCCAAGTGGTACATTGAGCTACCACAAGTCAAGTACCCAAATTTTAACTCCTTGGATTTCATGTTCCTATAGTATTTCCAAATCCCCATTAGATATGGCAAATGGGTGGAGATCTTGCTATCTTGCTTCTAGAATACTGTGACCCACATAACCAACCACATCCATGAGTGGTGATGACATCATATTTTTTGCAAGATTCAACTTGATGATAGGATATTCCTGGATTGGTTCCTAAAAAATTTGCTACCACGTATATCAAAGGATGTCGCATCCTAACGTCCCCAATTCAAAGAGGAGGCCATCCTGAAAGCCTAACAGTTTGATCTGATCTATGCACAGTTTGGATACCTTTACACAGTCATTCTAGATTCTCCCCATGGAAGAACCTCCTACCGAGATGCATTGGGGACATATCATGATGCAGATGGAATCATAGGTTCTATCTCCTACCAACCACATCACCGTCTGACACCACTTGCAATACCACAACAACTAAGCAACACCCCCAGTGTTTCCAACCAAAACCAAACTCCGGACTATGCAAGAATGATGTCCTAGTCTAGAGCCACAACTTCTTATGCACAACCTGCACCACCGCAGTAGGCCCAGGAATTAGCTTGGCCAATGCAACAATATGCGAGACAAATGCCCACATTTGTGGCACCTACACCCACCCAAGTCTACTATGAAACATCGGTGCAAGTCGTTCAAACCTACACCCCCACTCCACCAGCACCTTTAGGGAAGGTTTTTGCACAGCAAAATTTTCCTAACCAACCAACCCCCAATAACCAACAAGGGAAAGCCAGAAATAACCGAGCCCAGAACCATGGAAACAATCAACCGCAAGGAGGTGGTTAACAACCAAACCCTCCCAACAAAGCAGGGGCAAACTGACCAGCCCAAAATCCTCAGCAACCAAATGCACCTAGATGCAATGCTCCATTGCACATAAATCAGTGATGCAAGTTGTGTGAGGTCTACTAGAACTATACACATGAATGCCCCTTCATGGGTCGTGCCAAGCAATCCATTCGCAACGAGGTTCAACATGATACCAATATGGAAGCCCAAGCTCAACCCAACCCAGCACCACCAGGGCCTCCACCCATGTTTCTCCAAAACCCATTACTAGTCCAAGGACTGGTAGCAACTACACCTTCTCCCCTGCCCAATCCCAATGCTTTGGGGGCACCTTCAACATTAGAAATAGGTGTTCACCACCTGCTAGCCATGACAACTAAAGAGGTCAATTTACAAACCAGATGAAATCAGTACAGAACCAACATTGAACTTGCTGACACATCAACAACATCTACATCCAAAATAGCCAATGCACCTCTTCAGCTACCCCCTTTCCCTCAACACCCCCCCATACAACAGATTTCCAATAAAGTCATGGCTAGAGATGTTGTAAGCTACAACATCGTGGATGATTTTTTTGAAACACCTACCACCATGTCCACTCTTGAGGTACTTAAAACTTTCCCAATGCAGTTAAAATCCTTACTAGCCGCCCTTGGTGCTATAGACCCCTCTGAATCCAATTTGATCAAATTCGACACGAAAAATGGAGAACCACGGATGCCATCAACCATTTCCTTCCAAATCCCGGTATCCATCTGGAATTTGGTCGTGCACCAGTGCATAGTGGATGAGGGGGCATCCACGTGTGTTATGTCTACCCTAGTTTGGCAGAAGCTTGGATCCCTAATTCTGCAACCATCCTCTACTAATCTGTGGGCTTATGATGGCCACCCCACTAAATCCCAAGGAATCCACCCTCATATCCCCATCACATTGGCCGGGAAAACAGTACTGATTGACATAGAGGTTGTCAATGCTCAGTTGGACTATAACCTTCTCCTTGGAAGAATTTATATGTACGCTATGAGACCCATAGCATCAACTATTTTCTATCACATGATGTTCCCTCACGAAGGGAAAATCGTGATGGTTGACCAACTGACTTATCATGATCCTCAAGGGCTAACTGCACTAGCCAATGTTATCCCTACAATCAACACCATTGATCCACAAGGGCTAACCGCACTCGTCAATGTTATCCTTGTGGACAACACCATTGTTGACAACATACCAGCCTCCCCATTGTTGAATATGGGCCCTAGTTTGTTTGCCGATACCACCATGATGACTTCTTTCCCCTTAGTGTCACCACCACCGACACCAAATGAGACTGCATATTTGTGCATGGTCTCATCTAGAACTACTGCACCCAAACATCAAACACAGCTGCAACTGCAACCCCGGCCATAGCCACAACCTTAGTCATAACCTCAAACTCAATTACCAGGGAAACAATGGGATTGATTCCCACTCAACACGATCCCTTTCCTTTTCCTTTTCCTACCATTTGGGATCGTGAGTAAGTCTGTCTTGGCAACCCACAATTTACAGGATTTCACACTGGGAGTTCTCGTGTGGTACCTTCAACCACCTACACTACCTTTGAGGCCCCGGGATTTGTTTACTCCTATTTATCCAACTGAGATGATGTTTCACCTACCTCTAGGTCTATCAAAGACTCCTCCCATCTCCAACCCTACCCCTCTTCCCCCAATAGAGAATGGGGGCAAGGCCACCAAAGACACAACCAAGACCATTTACATGATCTCTAGCACCAGTTTCCATTTCATCTCATCAGCTACGGAAGATCCACCTGATCTATCCCGACACCACTTATGCGATGATGGAGAGATCTGTAAGACCGTCTCTAGTTTTACCCAATTCCATTTAAACCATAGTGTGGAATCGGTTCTTCCCATAAAAGACCAAATTATGTCACCCTGCCTTGCCAATGACCTTTGTCTCAGCAAAGGGGCATAACTCCTCACTGAATTAGATGGTCACCTCTTGAAGAAGCTATCTAATGGGCTCTACCTCAAGAGAGTCTATGCATGATACCACCACTATGAGTCCCTTATACCGTAGTTTCTTTTTTGCAATGTTTTTACCACAAATCAGAGACATCCTTCAATAATAGCTCTACACATGAAGGTATCCCACTGGAGGGTGCGGTATCACATCTGCACATGCACACAGTATTTTGCACATATGATCTAGCTACCACCATTCTAACATACCATTATGTCCCTAGACCTATCCTAGAATCCCAATCAATTTACATACCATCATGCGAATCAAACATTATACGTTGATCTAGCTCCGTAGCCATATGCCCCCATTTGGGTAATTTTTACCCTATGCATCAAGGAAATAGGGTTAGCACCACTAGCTTTCATTCCAGGTCATACTGATCCTGTTCAAGACGCCCTTCACACCTCCGAACTCAAATTTCTATCTTTTATCTTCTAATGAGACCATTGTCTCATGTTTAACAAGTAATTTTCAGGACCACTTCCCGAAAGTTACCTTGGTCTACGTACCACATGGTGATGTAAGTGTCTCCGGACCTGTACTTGCATCATACTTTCCTACTACCACTCATGTGGGTTCCCGAGCTACTGCCTATAAGGCGCGTCATTTCATTTCAACATATAGTTGTCTAATCGCCCACTGCACCTTACGTGGGTTTCCGGACCATTGTCCGGAAACACTTGCACTCACATAAATTCCTCCATACTTTCACTCACATCACATGTAATCAAGTCCATCCACCACAACTCACACACGACTCTCCTGACCTCTGTCCGAGAGCCACCTTGGTTTGCGTGCCTCTACCGCGCAGAATCATGTGTCTCTACCGTGATCTATCCCGTGCATGTATTGGTATGTTTAAGAGCCACCTGCTCCATCCATACTGCACATATAACCTTTGGACCACTGTCCATTGTCCCGACATAGGGGAACCATTAGTGCCTCCTAGATCGGTTGACCATATTGGAGTTTCTTTTAAGCTCTTTTCTAACTCCTAAAAGAATGAAAAGATGGCCGATCGCAACTGCTTCCTTTCCCACTCGTTAAAGTATAGGAAAGGGTGTCTACATTGTCTCGTTTATCTCCTTTTATGGACCATGTAGACCATCAAATGAAAAGGAACACCTTGGCACATTCAAGCCAAGACCATTCCCCTCTGCATCCTTTTATGCTTTCTCGGGCAGAGGGGCCGAACTTTACAAAAAAGCTCACCATGGGTTGTCGTTAAGCTCTTTTCCAGCCTTCTCATCAAGAAAATATTGCCGAGCAAATTTGGTTTCGTTCATGCTTGTAAAAGTATCTGAAATGACCATCCGGTCAGTATAGGTTTAATCTTTTCTGTCCTGACTGGACTACCAACCGTAAAGAATTCTCCCATCCCCTAAAGGATGGGAGAGCTCTCCTGTGTATACTTTTATCCTTTTTTGGCCACAGGAGAATACCAACAAAAAATATCCCCCACTAGAGTCTTCTTCATGCTTTGAGACTCTAAAAAAATTGAAAGCACCATTGAGCATTTACTTTCTCGGGCTTGCCAAAAATCCACGAGATCATACCACAATGGTGTCTCTAGACACCACCCCACAGATAACAGTTTGGCAGCATTCCCACTTTGGGTCACCTTTTTTCAGAGTACTCTGTGATGTGTCTTCCTTGGATCCCATCAATATAAAAGGTGTCTACCACCCCCAAGCATTTCCCATCTGCAGTTACATTCCCAGTATTACAGCTATGATCCCTTTCCCATGAGTCAATTTCATTTGCTGCCTGGTCCTCCTTGCTTTCATACTCTGAACAAAGGAAGTTTGAGTCCACTACACTACTTCTTCCCCTATTCAACTCCTTCCCTTCCCCCCCCACATTTAGTGGGTCAGTCCTGAGAATGTCTCACATCTTTCGGTTATCTCCCTCGCTCTTCTGGTCAAGGAAACACCATTTCCTTGACCAGTTGCAGGTCTCCTTTTGTCGACGACAACACATGTATTCCAGAGGATAGGCCTAGAGGTCCCTCTATCTTGGTTTCATTAACTGCATTGATGAGTTCCTTGGACCACTTGAGAGGATTCCTTAGTGCCTCTTGGGATGTTTGTTTCTCACGTGCTCGACTCCAGCTACATCATCGCACCGTTGAGATTCATACAGGGTATTGGTCCATGTAGTATTTGGTCAAAGACCCCAGATGTCACCTAACTCTAGCACATTAGTGAGTCTATTCAAGGGACCCAAACATGTTCATGTCCTTTGTGATTTCTGGGTTTCATTGGAGACAGTGTTCAAAATCCCCATCAGTGCTTCTATATAGATTTATGATTGATACAACATATTTGTACCACAGAGACTCTTACTCTCCATCAGTAAACTATGTATTGTTCCAAATCCAACAGAGCATCGGTCATGAAGATATAGCATTCCATGAGAATGCCATGGGTCCAATGTAGCAGTTCTTTAGATTAGTATTGTATTTAGCCTCTCATTGACACAACCACTATTGTAACAACAGTTGTACATGATCGGCTCTTGTATTATAGAGCTCAGACCACATTATTCTTTTGACATCATTATGATCATGGGGATTCCTGCGTTGTCCGTATACATGTCACACATTATTTGTATCTCATGCATTGATGGGAATCATATTAATACAAAAACCAAAAGCCACCATGCCCCAGCCTAGGAAGCACCACCTCTCCTTAGAAAATCCTATGATGTCCGTCGACCATACGATGAGCTCCTGCCCTCACACATCAAGGGAGAATCTGTTAACCCAAAAAATCCCTCAGTAAGCTCTACATGACCTACACCACCCAAATACATCTATGTACGACCCTCATTTGACCCCCACACCCTAAAAAATGCTCAAAAATACAAAAAAGGGCTTAAAAACCCTAAGAAAAGCCAAAATTGCTCTCATAGGGGATAAAACCTCCAAAAAGGGGCTAAGACCCCTCAAATGAGCTTAAAACCCCCAAAGGAGCTAGGAATTGGGTGAAAGGGGCTAAATCCCTAACCAAGGGCTTAAAACCCTAAAAATATCAAGAAAAAGTATAAATAGAGAGGTGGGGGTCACTCTCAAATGACCTCTCATCTCCCTATCATTATGCTACCCGTGTGACTCCCTTGAGACCATTTTCCTCTCAATTCATTCACCCTCCCTCTCCTCCATTCCCCCATTGAGCCAAATCTTCCCATCCATTGAGAGGTTCTCCCCCAAGCTAGGGCATGCTGGCCCATTTTAACAAGAGAAGGTATATGTTTTTTTTTGTTCTTTGATGTTGTAGTTTCTAACGTTTTTGCTTGCAGGTTTATTTTTTAACATATTTGTTGCAAGTTTCCATGGACTCCTGATAGCTATTTCTTTGTTTGCTAACAGTGTTGTCCAGGGTTTTGGAGCTTGGCCCTAACCTTATCTGCAGGATTTTAGTTTGTTTTCTTTCTATTATTTCCATTCTCAAAGGAGCCATACCCTTCTATCCTATAGATGGAAGGGAGTTGTTCCTACCTGTAGCAAGGGTGAAAGCCCTACTACAGGGTCTACCCCCCTTGGATTCTCTAGGAGTTAAGCCTAAATGGAGGATTCAAGAACAAGGTGACAACCTTGAATTAGGACTTTCCCCCAAGGACACACTGAGTGGCTTGAAGATTTTTGCCATGTCTCCCCTAGGTGTGTGAAAGGCGACAACAGGTCTCACTAGATCTTGGGACTCATTCATACAGAGTCTATGTGCTAGAAAAGAAAGTATGAAGTTTGACATGGTATGGGAGGGTTGCATACAAGAAGAAGCTATAGTAGCCAACAAAGAAGCTCTACTCAGAGAAGATGATTAGGCTCTAGCCACCTGTACTAAAGGATTAAAACAATCAAACTTCAAGAAGAGTAACCATAAGCCTTCAAAGAAGAAGTTTAAGAAGAAGAAAGATTACTCAAAGTATTAATGCTACAAATTTTATAAGATAGGACACCTTTCTAGAGAGTGTCTTTTAACCCAAAAATAACCCACTCAACTCCCAATGGCCTACACCACCCAAGGACACCATCTCATGACCCTCATATCACTCCATTAGGCCCCCACACCCTCAAAAAAGATAAAGGATGAAGAAAAGGGCTTAAAAACCCCCAAAAGGAGCTCAAAATAGTCTCTTAGGAGCTAAAGCCCCCAAAAAGGGGCTAAAACCCTAAAATGAGCTAAATTTAGGGTATAAGGGGCTAAAAGCCCAAAAAAGGGGCTAAAGCCCTAACCAAGGGCTTAAAACCCTAAAACCCCTTGAAAAAGCTATAAAAGGAGGGTGGGGGGTCACTCTCAAACAACTTCTCCCTTGCATATTTTTATGCTTCCCATGGATTCCTTGAGACCTTTGCCTCTCAAGCCACCCACACTCCCTCTCCTCCATTTCCATTGAGCCAAAGCTCCCCATCCAAGAGAGGTGCTTCCACAAGCTAGGGCATGGTGGCCCATTTCCACCAGAGAAGGTATTGGTTGTTTTTCATGTCTTGTTTATTTGTTTTCTTTGCTTTCTAACCCTTATTTCCATTTGCATGTTTTATGTTCAACATTGTTTTGCAGGTATTTGGAGGCAGAACCCTAACTTGTGTTTGCAGAGGGGTTCACCATTGCTTCTCTCTCCTTTCTGTTCGTAGCTTAGTTTATTGTTTTGTCCATTTTCGTTTCCATTTTTTTTATTTTTTGCATTTACCCACTAGAAGAAACATACCCTTCTATCCTATAGACAAAAGGGAGCCATTCCTACCCCTGTAGCAAGGAGAAATCCCTGCTGTAGAACTGGCGACCATACTAGGTCGATCCGACAGGATCCCTGATCCAAATTTTTAATTTTCAAAGTTTTAAATTTTTTTCCCTAGTGTTCAAAAATTTCCTGTTAAATCCACTTTAAATTCAGTTTATTTTCTATTTTCAGTACTGCTGAAGCCTATGCTAGGAAAAACTGAGTCAGATTGGCCACAGCACAAGTTACTGTCAGCCAGATCTGACTATGCCTCACAAAAAACCCCAAATCCGGGGTAGGGATCTCTTATCGGGGCCAAAAGTGTGTGGAGGGAACACTAAATGGCCAAACAGGTGTGCCCAGGGTGCACTTAATCCCTTGATAAGTGAGACTTCAACCCAGAAACTCAGTCCGTGACTATTTCTGCATTTTGTACGACCCCCTCGCTTGTTTTTGAAAAATCTTGTGGCCCCCTCTCCAGATTTGATCAGAAATGTGCGGCCTGTCAAACAGAACTTCAATTTTAGTTTAATAGAGGGTAAATTTTAGTTTTATATGAATGTCAGTGCGGCTCAGCTGCCTCTGTCCAACATTGCAAGTCAATTTCAGTTTCTGTTGTCAATTTCTGCAATTTCTTTCACAAACAATGTGTAAATACCAAGCAAATGTTAAATTGCTTAATCAAATGAACCTAGCCTAACTAAAATCAACCTAAAACAAACTGTCTTTCTTACCCTTCCTCCTATACCCATTCATCACCCTCCGGGGTATTCTGGGATATGACAAAGGGCAAGCTCATATAGATCTATGCACTCCACTAATATTGTTCCAAACCACTAAAATCGGATGACCTGGAAGGTAGAGGGGGTAGAGAAGGAGGGCTTCTCACGACACTAAGCGTCCTCCCTATTGACAAACCTTGCATTTGGGAGGTGACCTAAGGATTTAAGGATGGGATTAGTCCCATTGTGTTGAGATTCCAGCACCTTCGCTTAGTTGAAGAGGAATATAAGTGTGAGGTAGACATCTAGTTAGGCCATACACATTCAGGGTTAAACATTGTATTTGTTCACAATTTTTTATTATTCAAATGCATTCATACACAATGACATGAACTCTACCATGATGAATTCATAAACCATTTGCGGCTACCAAATACCAGAGAAAGAAACAAACAAATATACCATACCAACTAATTAACCCAACTTAGTTCATGACACTGAGTGAGCCTTAAAATTTACCAATTTACACTAAGTACAAACAAATCTGCATTCTTTGAGGACATAAGTCCCTGACTGCTTCAACTATGGGAAGTACTTGGGCTCTACTCAGAAACTCATTATGAGGAGTACCACAAGAACCCCAAAGTAGCTGGTCGCTGAGAGGAATTTCCAAGAGAAACGGGCAAGGACCCCTTCCGATTGAGTAGAAACACCTATGAGGAAAAAACCAAGTGCTGTCTTCTGGTAGTATTGGTGGCCAAGTGACCACCTGCAGTCAATAGGAAGCCACTGAAACCAAGTTCCAAACATCATTCCCACCAGTTTTAGACATAAAATCTAACACAATTGATCCTCCATGCTCTTCCTCTTGTCTAAGAGGTGAACCACCACCGTTTGGAACACTCAATTAACACTGTTGAAGCCACTCTTAGAAATATTCCACACCATCAAAAGGCCACACAGCCTCTGATTCTAATTCAGACCCATACCAGTCTGAACCAGACCTCCATACTGCACCATCAAGTCCCATGGCTAGTGCAAATCCTGATCCATTTTCTAGCATAACCATAGCAAGTGGACCCATGTCCACATCACAACCTGTCACCCATAAATTGGAAAGTGGCCAAAGAAAATTCATGTAGACTATCATCAGTCAGCTGCCACCACCTATAGTGACCATCCAAGCTAGCCCACTGATAGCACATGGGGGCAGTGGCCCTTCCACACACACTGCCCCTCCTGCCACACAGCGGGGCAGTGGACCATCCACTTACATTGCCCCTACTATCATACATGGGGACAATGTCCCTACCACTCATACCATCCCACCCACAACACTTGGGGGCATTGTCCCATCCACAATGGTGCCACTACAAGCACCCCCAATTGTGCAGATGCATTATGCACCTGCAAACCCCACTACCATCACAGGCCCATCCCACATCAACCTGGGGTCAAATCTACCATTCATGGCTCGTCTTAACTTTCCTGACTTGGCCAGATTAACAAATGACCCCATTCACCATCAAGCCTTTTGGCTTCCAATGCCAACTAAGCTGCCATCAGACATCCCCAAGTTTGAAGGCAAATCAAGGGAGTGTCCCCAAAACCATATAATGACATTCCATCTATTGTGCTCATCCAACAGCATCATAGACGATTCCATGAGCCTGAGGCTGTTCCAACGCACCCTTACAGGTGTTGCAGGTAAATGGTACATTGAGATACCGTAGGCCAAATACCTGTACTTCAACTCCCTAGCCTTCATGTTCCTACAGTATTTCCAACTCCCTATCAGATATGATGAAGGGGTGGAGATCCTATTATCCTATCACCAAAGCATCGCCACTCATATAACAGACCATATCCATGAGTGGCAGTGACATCCTACTCTATGCAAAATCCAACTTGACAATAGGATCTTCTTGGATTGGTTCCTTAAGACCTTGCTCCCGCCCATAGCAAAGGATGTCGCATCCGAATGTCCCCAATCCGAAGAAGAGGCCATACTAAAAGCTCAACATTTTGACCTTATCTATGCTCAGTCTAGATACCTATAACTTGTCATTCCAAATTCTCCCCATCTGAGTACCTCATACCGCGATACATTGGGGACATCCCACGCTGTGGACGACATCATAGGATTGGTCTCCCAACAGCCACAGCCTCAACCAACACCACCTACCATTACACCACAGCCAAGCAACACTTCTAGTGTTGCTTACCAAAACCAAGATCTGGACTACACAAGAATGATGTCTCAGTCTGGAGCAACAACTTCCTACGCATAACCTATGCCACCCCAGCAGGCTCAAGCCATGGCTTGGCCAACAAAACAGTATGTGGGGAAAATGCCCACATTTGTGGCACTACCACCCCCACTAATATACTATGCACCACCAATGCAACCAGTTCAAGCCCCCTCCCCCGCTCCACCCGCTCCATTGGGAAAAATGTTTGCACAACAAAACCATCCCAACTAGCCTTCCCCCAACAATCAACAAGGGCAAGCTAGAAATAACCGTCCCCGCAACTAAGGCAATAACCAACTGCAGGGAGGCGATCAACAACTGAAATCTCCCAACAATGTCGTGGAAAACCAACTATCCCAAAACCCCCCACAATAGAATGCACCAAGATGCAACACCTCGTTATGCACAAACCAACCATGCACACTCTATGACGTTTATGGGCACTACACATTTGAGTGTCCCCTTATGGGTCGAGCTAAGTAGGCCATTCAAAACGAGGCCCAATAGGCCCCCAACAGTGCCAACCAAGCCCAACCCAACCCAGCACCACAAGGACCTCCCCCCATGGTGCTTCAAAACCCACTACTAGTCCAAGGATTGGTGGCAACCATCCCCCCTCCTCAATCCAATACCAATGCTCCAGGGGCACCTCCCATGGCCGAAACAAGTGTTCACCACCTGCTAGCCATGACGATTGAAGAGGTCAACTTACAAACTAGACGGAATCAGTACGATACCACCACCGAACCTACTGACTCATCAGCAGCATCCATGTCTAAGACAATCAACCTACCTCTTTAGTTACCCCCATTCCCACACCCCCCCATACGCAGAGTAGCCAACAATGCCACAGCTAAAGCTGCAGTCAGCTATAGCATTGTGGATGATTTGGCCCAAATGCCAACCACCATGTCTTCTCTTGAGGTACTTAGAACGTGCCCAATGCAATAGAAAACATTACTAGCTGCCCTAGGGGCAGTAGACCCCTCCAACTCCAAGTTGATCACCTTTGACATGGAGAACAGGGAACCACGCATGCCCTTGACCATCACCTTCCAAATACCGGTGTCCATCCAGAATTTGGTTGTGCATCGGTGCATAGTGGATGAGGGGGAATCCATGTGCGTTATGTCTACCTTGGTTTGGCATAAACTTGGATGACCAATTCTGCAACCGTCCTCCACAACTCTACGGGCTTATGATGGACATCCCACTAAATCCCAAGGAATCCTCCCCCATGTCCCCATCACGTTAGCCGAGAAGATAGTGCTGATCGACATAGAAGTCGTCAACGCTCAATTGGACTACAACCTCCTCCTCATAAGGAGTTACATGTATGCCATGCTATCAATTGCATCAACTATCTTTCATCTCATGATGTTTCCCCACAAAGGGAATATTGTGACGATGGACCAGCTCATCTACCATGATCCGCAAGGGTTAACAACACCTGCCAACGTTAACCCTACCATCACCACCATTGAGACACAAGGGGTGACCACACATACTAATGTCATCCCTACAACCAACACTATGGTTGAAAACACACCAGCCTCCCCATTGTTGAATGTGAGCCCTAGGTTGTTTGTCAATTCCTCCATGACGACTCCTTTCCTATTAGTGTCACCACCACTAACACAAAATGAAACTATGGACTTGTGCATGGTATCATCAAGCACCGCTGCACCCAAACAACAACTGTAGATGTAGCCCCAACCACAACCACAACATCATCCATAGCCGCAACACCAACAACAGTCGCAACATCACTCACAGTAGCAAAATTATGCGCAGCCCCAACCAGAACCGCATCCCCACATGCAACCGTCAGGGATTTATTTGGGATCATCCCCAGTCCATATGATTCCATTCCTCTTCCCCCCACCTGGTGTCATGAGCAAACCGGTCATGGCCACCTTAAGCCTACCAAACTTTACATTGGGAATCCTGGTGTGGTATCTTGATCCACTAGCTCAACCAACAATGCCCCAGTTTGTTTTAACCCCGATGCAACCCATCATGGTAGAGTCTCACCCTCCACCTGGTCTGCACAAGCCAACCACCCCAACCCAAAAGAGCCAGGGGAAAGAATGCCAAAGCCACCGTGGAGCTACAACAAGCCTATTAGAGGAAATTTCAACTCAAAATGGGCCTCCTAAAATGAACTAATAAAATAATAGTTAAAATAATAAAATAATATTTTTTAATTTTGGAGGAAGAAAAGAAAAAAACTACTTTTTTGTTTGTATTTTTGACATATCTCCCTGTGTTTTTACTCAACTTTCGATCGGGAGAGCTCATTGGATGCGGAATTAAATTCTGCATCCAACGAGTACCCACTCGGCATACTTTTGACGGACCCCGCTACCCCAAAAACAAGAAATACCTGAAAAAATGAAATAATGACATCATCATTTCGTTTTTTCAGGTATTTCTTGTTTTTTGGGTAGCGGGGTCCATCAAAAGTATGCCGAGTGGGTACTCGTTGGATGCGGAGTTTAATTCCGCATCCAACGAGCCCTCCCGATCGAAATTTGAATAAAAACACAGGGAGATATGTCAAAAATACAAACAAAAAAGTAGTTTTTTTAATGATACCTATCCCCAAATTTATATTAAAAAGGTGTTTAAGACCTATACGGTATTTCAAATTTAAAGCAATTTCATTGGCTAGCACATGATGACATGGAATTTGAATAAAAGTTAAAAGGCCCATTTTGAGTTGAAATTTCCTCTAATGTCCCACCTTGTGCCGTCTGTGAGCAACAGGGCCATCCAACTCAGAATTACCCTGAAATACCAGTGATTTGTGCGCACTTAGATGCCATGGATACAAATGAAAACATCCTCATGGTTGAACTCCCAACCACACCAGTAGCCAAGAACAAGGCATTAAGGACAAACCATGCTTGTGTCCTTTGCAGCTTGTATGGACATTACTCCCACCATTGCCAAGATTTTCTCAAATTTTGAATGGCTCTCGCTGACCTTCATCACCATTCCCTTGAGTCTGAGATCACCTTGATCGAAGAAGTTCACCCACCACTTCCTTCCTCATACACCATGTCCACTTACATGATGTCTAGTTCCACCAAACCGCTCATCTCCTCCTCCACCGATGGTTCATTAGACCTATCTCTTCGTTGCTTCAGTAACGATGAGGATATACTTGAAGCTTTGACTACCATGGAATACCCATGGGATGACATGGACCATCGCTCATTCTTCCTCTCGGAAGAACTGGTGTCGCAGTCTGACCAGTTTTCCGTGGAGACGAAATATTTCATCCATGGGAAGGTTGACTAGTTCAAGAACCCCATCCCAGCACCAAATGCCTTTGAATAAGGGAATATGGTGAACATTTTTCCAACCATTAAAATCAACATCTCAACCAACTCTAAGATTGTTGAATAAATCATGCTGGGGGCATCTTGTTCCCCGGAAGAGGTCGATGCCTACAAAGCTCTCTTCCAAGAACTCCGCGATATCTTTGCCTGGTATTACACCGAAATTCCCGGCCTAGATCCATCCATCTTGGAACACCACATCAACACATGGCCTGATGTGGATCCCATGTGCCAAAAGCAATGACCCATCCATTCATTCAAAGTGGCTGCAATGAAATCTGAGATAGAGAAGCTGCGTACAGCCGACTTCATTTATCCCATTGCATACACCACGTGGGTTTCTAATCTTATTCCCATAAATAAAAAACAGGGTACCATTCACATTTGCATAGAATTTCATGACCTCAATGGGGCATGTCCCAAAGACAACTTCCCCACACCTTTCATTGACCAGATTATCTTATGCATGCACTGGACATGAGGCCTTTTCCTGCATGGACGTTTTTTCTGGATATAACCAAATCCAAATCTAGAAAGAAGACCATTATGAGACGACATTCACAACCCCATGGGGCACATTCATGTATCAAGTCATGCCCTTTGGCCTCAAAAATGTTGGAGCCACCTTCTAGCGCACCATGACACACTGCTTTCATGACCTCATTAACATCATGTTGCCTTGTTTCGACAACCTCATCATGTGGTCGCAGAAGAAAACACAACACATAGATGACTTGCGACAAGTCTTCATACAATGTCGCTAGTGCAGAATCTGCTTGAACTCGTTCAAGTGTGTTTTTTGTGTCCCCTTGGGCCGTCTACAAGGATTCATCATGTCACATAAAGGAATGACCATTGATCCTTGGAAATTCCAAATGACTTTCCCTCTAACGTCACCCCTTTGAGTGATGGCGTTACAACTTGTATTATAGTTTTTCCATTTTTGTTTTACACATTTTTCAAAATTGAGTCTTATGTATCATTTCCTCTAATTGCTTTAGATGGAGCACACCTCAAACCAGTATATGGGATTCACAGATGGAGCAACCAGATGGTCTCCGAACCTCACCTCGGCTGCATGGGTAATCTACTCCCCATCGCACAAGTTGATCCACATCGACGGAATATGCATGGGCACCGCAACCAACAACCAAGTGGAATATGATGGTGTCAATGGCCTCTTGGCCGCCGCTCTTTAGATGGGCATTCACCATCTCGATGTCTTCTTAGACTCCCATCTGCTTGTTTCTCAGTTGAACAACCACTATCGAGTATGGGATCCCTTCCTCTTTAGAAAGTACATGTGCACTAAATAGATGGTTAGAACATTTGAATCCATCACATTCACACATGTTCCCAGGAACCTCAATAGTGTCACGGATCAAATGGCTAACGATATTCTAAATTGGCACATCCACAACCGCATATAGGAAATAGACAACCATAACATCATGCATAACTATGTCTAAAATTACACCCACAAGTGTAACAATACATCACATAGACATTTTCATTCCACATCATCATAAACAAACTCACATAATAAAACCATAAAAGCACATCCACGTGCATCAAAACACACACACACACACACACACACACACACACACATATAAATTGATTAGTCGCATGTCCAAAACATGTCCAATACAAAAATGAGAAGCCACATATGCTTTCTCAACAGGATATACATAAGTGACACAAAAACCCCTAAGTACACCAATGCACTAGGGACAACCTCACTAGGCTACTAATCTGACTCAGACTCATCATCTGAATCGATGTCATCATCTTTCGAAGAGGACCCATCCTCTGCAGGAAGATCACCTCTCACCGCCCGACGAAAGTGCTCACAAGTCACTGCCATCTTCCTCATCACACCAGTCAACTTGGGAGGAAGGTTGTGAAATATCAATACTCAGGTTCTTCCAGCCATCATCTGACACTCCAGTAGCAAGCTGCTCTATATATGGAACGAGTCCATCCATATCTCGCTGCCGCCTACGGGAGATCCTAGCAAGAACCGCTGCAGGAGCAATGGTAACGACCCACCTCCGATGCCCAGGCAGCCAGAGAGGACCAACATATGCATATACAAACAAGGACACCATCAGTCCAATTACATCAATAATACAAAATACCAACCAGCTCAACTACACTATGTATAAAGATGAACATAAAAACATCACCCATACATACCAGCTGGTCCCCACATCTAGTCAAGAGGTCGGGGCATCTTAGAGTCTCCCTGGAAATCCATACCCGCATACGGGTACTCCTCGATCACCACAAGAAGCTGAAGCCACTGCTCCAACAACTCCTCTATAAAAAGGCGGCCCACTCAGCCTCCACCCTCATGGATCATCATATGGCACCATCTGTACATCCTTGGCTCCTGGAGACCACTGTCCTACACATCCCGATGAGGATGAAGTGTAGGTACTTTCTCAAATAAGAAAGCACACAAGAAGGAGCCAAAACAAAAACCAACACCAGTAGTCTTCAACTTGTTCAGTTGACGCCGAACAGCTTGTAGATACATCTAGCCCCATGCATAATAGGTGCCACCTATAGCATGCTCTACTAGCTGTAGCTAACCACCAGAAATCTTGTGGATCCCCGTGGAACCCAAATGTTGGTCAAAATTAATGTTACTTAATTAACCTCAATTTAATTATCAACCGGGTAATCGTAAACTTTGAGCTGCTACACTATATGTGGAGGCAAGATAGTTTTAAAACAACCCTAATCTTTCAGAGAAATTCCACCTACAGCAATCTTTCAGAGAAATCCTACCTACAACAATCTTTCAGAGAAATCCTACCTACAGCAATCTTTCAGAAGAACAATCTACAGATAAATTAAACAAACCCTACAGCAATCCCTTAAACACTCAACAATCCACACTCAACCACAGTGCTGGTAATCTATTCTACAAATGAAAGAGCTTAATAAGTTTCACAATAACTACGATCTGTTGACCTGAAAACTCCACTATAATCCTATGAGATCTAATGCTTCACTCCACACTAACACTTCTAAAATTATTGCCAGAGTAACACCTGTAATCTCTTTACTTTAAATGGTCAACACACAACCTATTATGATGAATCTTGGCTGGTTTTTTGTTATTTAAATATACTATGTTTTATTTATGCACATTAATGCACATAGGAAAAATGCCAAGGTTATACAAACAATGCTCATTAATCAATAATAGGAATGTATGAAAAATATTCACTAATTCTGGTTTACATGTGCACACTGTGAAGCTGGTGTTAATTCAAGGAAGCAGCATTTACAAAACCTATTTCATCAATGTCAAACAGCACAATTCTTCCTATTTAATCACTTATTTAAAGGATTATTAACAAAGCCCTATCTGCTCTATAGATTCCAATATCCAAGCCTTCTACAAAATATTACAAGTGCTGTGCAATTTCAACAAGATACCCTACGGCTCTACAAACTTGAAAGTGAAAAGGATGAGCTGTTCATTAACTATTTCCACGCTGCAGCAAAAAGGGTCTTCAATAGCTAAAATCGATTTCATTAATCAAATTTCCAATACCACGCTTCATACTAGAAATCGAAGGGAATATTTACACCCACACCATTCCTTAATCTATTTTGCAGTCCCGTGAATAAGGAGAATTTAAGCCAATCCCGTAGCTTCTATTGCTATCTCGCTATATGCTGGAAATAAAAGGAAGAGTCTATAGATGTCTCCTATAAGAAGAGTGAACAAGAGGAGTTTATCGCTGTCTCACTATAGGCTGGCAGTAAAAACAATGTAAAAACTCAGTCTACCTGTAACCTCTCATAAAACAAAACTTGAATCAAATCATCACACAATTTATAAAGACAATAACTCTAAACAATCATTATGGCCATTAATACACAGTCCACGCTGAAACTAGAAAGGAGTGTTAAATACCAACTATTCCTGAATTTACTCAGCAAGCTAATTCAATTACAAATGGCTAAGAATCTGCAGATATGCATATGAGTAAAACATCAACGTTCTATAGAACAATAACAAGGCAGAGAGACATTAACCTGTGATTACAAAACACACAATGCAAAATACCAAGGTTGGTGCTGAAGGGGGCCCTCCCTCAACGCCTTCCAGATCTAAATCGAAACCTTAAAGAGCATACACACTGGTTGTATTAATAAAATGGAGCATTACAATCTTCTCTCAACATCCTCTGTTCTTAGGGTTTCAAAAGCCCTTTTATACTAAAGATACAGACTAGAATCAATCATGTGACAGAAATTGATTCTCAAACAACTCTACAGGTAACTCGGCACACCTGAGCCAAATATGGGAGTTTGAATCCCTTTCAAATCTATACAACACTAAAACAAGAAAGCAACAGCTTCTTAATCAACGACCATCCCAAAACAACACCTGGAAATCTGTGTAGGCATTTTGAAAGGCGATGAAAGCTCAGGAAACGCCCAAAACGTGGATCGAAACCCCCAAATTTGCTGGTGCAGCCAGTGAGCCTGCCCTAGAGCGCCGAAAACCCTGCACACAAAAGAAATAACAAACCATCATTTGACCGAATATATATATGTGGAGATAAAAACCAATTTATGCATAAAATAATATAAAATAACCAAAAAAAATATTACTTACCAAGCCTTTTGTTCACGTGGGTCTCCATAGAAACATAACCATACAAATAAACATTAATAAAACGAATATATCATATGGTTTAATAAGTGTTAGGATAGAAAGCAATGTATTAAATAGCTAATAATAGAAGACCAACACCAAGATACGCTGCAGTAAGGTCCCCATCACCCATGTGGACAAATCCTCGATGTCACACATTAGGATGTACGAACCACGCACGTACGTTGTAGCGTAACAATGCCGATCACATAGATCCTCCAATGTCTCCCCCCGAGACAACACAGGTACCAAGTCACCAACCACTCGCAATATAGGGAGCTAAGTAATGAAGTATACATCCTCCAGTGTAATCTCAATGTGCTAGCCCTGAAAGAGGAACACCTCCTCATCAACATCCCAGAAACCTATCAGTGTTTGCATCAGCAAACGCAACCTCCGCATGAGGGGTATCCTCATAAATTTCAGCAATCCACAATGGGCTAATGTATCTCTAACATTCCCATCACATAAGGATGCATCCTTGACACTCTTGCAGTCTCCCTCCCTCCACTTGATCTCCACCATCCTGCACAAGCAAAAACCCTGATGTGAGCCATTGCCACCATCAAAAGATCACCCAAAAGAGGCTAGGGTGCACCTGTTTAGGAAAAAGGAGCACCCAGGGCACTCATAATTTCCCCATAGGTGCTCCCAGGGCACACCTTTTCCTTCGAAAGGCGCAACTTGGCCCCCATGAAACCCCAAAGTGCTCATGGGGGGCCTCTAGGTGACCAAATCCAGCAAATAAACCACCAAAATGAAGAGATTCAATGAGAGATTTTATCTACAAGTCATGTCATGCAAAACCATCAGTCAGATCAAGATAAATCAGCAAATGAAGAATTAGGGCCCACCTCTCCAAATCCATAATGAACAATGACAATGACAGTTCACCATGTGGACCCCCCCCTTTAATAGGCTCCATTTGACCTAATTTCTTTCAATCGACATAACAGGACCATACAGACTCCGTTTAAGACGCCATTTGCACCATTGCATTTAGAATTTTGCCCTCCATATCTTTATGAGACCATCATCTCATGTTTAATAAATCAATTCCAGGACCATTTACCACAAGTCACCTCGATTTATGATCCATGACATGACGATGCGAGTGTCTACAGACCTGTACTTGTATCACACTTCCCGACCTCAAATCATGCGATTTTTTGGGCCACCACCCACTAAGGAATGTAATTTTACTTTTATTTTTGTATTTATAATTGTCTTTTCCATCGCACCTTACACGGACTTCTGGACCATCATCCACAAAACCCTTTATTTTTCTTGAATGCATTTGGCATATAAGTTCCCCCAGACTTGCACTTACATTGTATGTAGTCAAGTTCATCCACCACAACACACACACACGCTCTCCTGACCTTTGTCTGAGGGCCACCTTAGTTTGCGTGCCTCTGCCGCATCGACTTGTAGGCCTCTACCGCGATCTATCCCACACATGTATTGGTATGTTTGAGAGCCTTCTGCTCCATCCATACTACATGGATGACCTGTGGACCTCTATCTACCATCCCGACATGGGGCACCGCATGTGCCACCGCAATTGGTTGACCATATTGGAGTTTCATTTAAACTCTTTTCTGACTCCTTAAAAGAATGAAAAGATTACCGAGTGCAACTACTTCCTTTCACGCTCGCTAAATTATAGGAAAGGGCGTCTACATCGTCTCATTTACCTCTTTTTGTAGACCATGTAGACCATCAATTGAAAAGGACATCCTTGGCACACTCAAGCCAAGAGTGTACCCCTCTGCACACTTTTATACTTTCTCGTGCAGAGGGGCTGCACTTCACGAAAAAGCTCACCATGGGTTGTCGTTAAGCTCTTTTCTAGCCTTCTCAACAAGAAAAGATTACCGAGCAAACTTGGTTTCATTCATGCTCATAAAATTATTTCAATGACTATCTAGTCAGTATAGGTTTAACCTTTTCCAGCCTGATTGGACTACGAACGGTAAAGAAGTCTGTCATCCCTTACAGGATAAGTGAGCTCTCCTATGTATACTTTTATCCTTTTTCGGGCACAGGAGACTACCAATGAAAAAGATCCCCCACTGAAGTCTTATTCGTGCTTTCATATTCTCTAAAATCGAAAGCACCATCGAGCATTTACCTTCTTGGGCTCACCAAAAATCCACGAGATCGTACCATAACGGTGTCCCTAGAAACCACCCCATAGAAAATAGTTTGGAAGCATTCCCTCATTGGGTTGCCTTTATTCAGATTACTCTGCAATGTATCTTCCTTGGATCCCATCAGTATCAAAAGTATCTACCTCCTCCAAGTATTTCCCATCTATAGTGATATCCTCGGTATTTCAGCTATGATCCGATTCCCATGAGTTAGTTTCATTTGCTGCCTTGTCCACCTTGCTGTCATACTCTGAACAAAGGAAGTTTGAGTCTCCCTACCCCTACTTCTGTTCAAATATTTCCCTTCCCCCCCCTCCCCATTTAGTGAGTCAGTCCGTAGATTGCTTCACACCTTCCAGTTATCTCCCTCGCGCTCCTGGTCAAGGAAACATCATTGCCTTGGCTAGGGGTAGGCCTCCCTCTATCAATGCCAACACACATATTCCAGAAGATAGACCTAAAGGTCCCTATATATTTGTTTCATTAACCTCATTGATGAGTTCCTTGGACCACTTGACAGGAGTCCTTAGTGCCTCTCAGGATGGTTGTTTCTCACGTGCTCGACTTCAACTACATCATCGCATCGTTGAGATTCGTACAGGGTTTTGTCTGTACAATATTTGGTTGAAGATCCCGGATGTCACCTGACTCTAGCACATTGGTGAGTCCACTCAAGGGACCTAAACAGGTTATGTCCCTTGTGATTTCCAGGTTACGTTGGAGACAGTGTTCAGAAGCCCCATCAGTGCTTCGATATACCTTTATGATTGATGCAGCATACTTTTACGACATAGAATCTAACTCTTTGTAATGTCCCCGGTTTTGACCCCGTTTGCATGATGTATATAATGTAATTAATCATGGTGAGGAGATAAAGGCAAAATCCCCACCATCGATTTGTGTGTGTGTATGTTTCGGCAATAGGTATGGTTGCCGATGGTATATCGTGTTGTATGGCACATTATAATTGGCATCATGTAAACACACACATCAAATAAACTGAAACCACAACCAGCTATGGCAATGCAACGTTGAATGAAAAGGGCATGGTTCCAAAGGATAAGGGGTGGGGGATGTCAAAGCTTGGTTTATGGGGGAAAAACCCATGTGTTGCCACCTTGTTTGTTTTTCCACCTTTCTTGTCTTACCCAACCTCTCCAACCTCTTCAATGTCTTGACTTTGTTAGTTGGGGGCAGTTATTGCATGAGGAAACGTGGGCATGGGAAAACATGGGTTTTGGCAGGCTATTTTCAGTCTGGATAGTACGCATGCCCAGGGGAGAACCTTCGTTTCTCTCACGCTGGTCTTCATTCTCCCCATGGTCCTGTTGCTTACTCTCATGGCTGGTCCGTTTCTCCTCACGTAGAGGTCTGTTCATTATCCCGATGGCCTGTTGATTCGTGCACAGAGGTGAGGCTGTTTTCCCTCACGCGCAGGCTGAAACCCTCACGCAGGGATCAGGTATGTTTTCCCGTGTATTTTTTCTGTTGAGTGCAATTTTTTCCTCACGCACAA
Source organism: Pseudotsuga menziesii (assembly GCA_001517045.1). Lineage (NCBI taxonomy): Eukaryota > Viridiplantae > Streptophyta > Pinopsida > Pinales > Pinaceae > Pseudotsuga > Pseudotsuga menziesii. The sequence goes on from LPNX010563318.1 coordinate 114,230, forward strand.
ACCATTGAGGTCGATTTCCCATGTGAGAGCTGTGCTCACTATTTTGTTTTGGGGTTGTTGTCTTCCCCACATGTTTTCGTGTTAGCTGTGGTGTCCAACTACGTTTTGGGCCACTGGGTATTTGTGGTGAGCCATTTTTATGCTGTGGTCTGATTTTGAGTCTCCCATAGCTATGCTAGGAGCTCTGTTTCTTGTCCACTGTGGTCTGTGAATTGTTACCATTATTTGTTGGTTGATTGGGTTGTTGTTGTTCCCCTGGTTCTGGGTGTTATTGCTGAGTTGTTTTGGCCATGATAGGGCCAAGAACAACTTTGTGTTGCATTTTGGGCTTTAGCTGTGCTCATCTACTATTTGGGACTGTCATCGGTTGTTTTCCTTCTTCACAAGAGCTGTGAAGGGATTGTTGCTGCGTGTATGCAGTGGTTGGCCTTTGGGCTGCGTTGGCTTAGCTGATTTGTGGACAGCCTGATAAACCCAACAGTGCTTGCCTGCTATTTTGTGTCCCCTTGGCTATGTGTAAGCCTACACTTGTCCCTTATTCCTTGAGGAATCATGCCCAGCTCAGGGGTGGTAGCGTTGTTGAGAGATTGATGAGCACGCTGGCCTATGGTTGGGTGGAACGTTGCAGCGACGTAGCTGGTTGCAGATGAAGTCTTCATCAACAGATAAGTGTTGTTGTCTATATTCCATCTATATATATATATTGATGTCAATTAATGAATCATATTGAACATGGTGGAATGCTGGAGATGTATGCGTTTTTCTTTCGCTGTATGATTGAGGATTCAGGCATTTGTGTATGCTTAGTCATCTTAATATGCATCCTGTAAGTTTTTAATTTCAGCATGGAATTTTCCTGTTCATGTTCATGGGGTTGTTTGTCCGGTCGTGTTTGATGTGTTGGTCGCATCCTCTTCATCGGTTGGAGGCATGGGGATGTGACACTCTTAATCAGTGAGTCCACAAAGCTATGTACCATTCCAGATCTAGCGAACCATCAGTCATGAATATATAGAATTCCATGAGAATGCCATGGGTCCAATGTACCATATCATCATCATATTCAGCCTCACATGGAGGAAACCATTATTGTAACATCAGTTGTATATGATCGGCTCTTGTATTTTAGAGCATAGATCAAATTATTCTTTTGACATTGTCGCGAGCATGAGGATGCCCACCTCGTCCATATACATATCACACATTATTTGTATCTCACCCATTGATGGGAACCATATTAATACAAAAACCAAAAGCCACCATGCCCTAGCCCTGGAAGCACCACCTCTACGCAGCAAATCCTATGATGTCCATCGGCCATACGTTGATCTCCTACCCTCACACATCAAGGGGCAATCTGTTAACCCAAAAATCCCCCACTCAGCTCTCAATGGCCTACACCACCCAAGGACACCATCTCATGACCCTCATATCACTCCATTAGACCCCCACACCCTCAAAATGGCTAAAGGATGAAGGAAAGGGCTTAAAAACCCCAAAAGGAGCCCAAAATAGTCTCCTAGGAGCTAAAGCCCCCAAAAAGGGGCTAAAACCCTAAAAGGAGCTAAAGTTAGGGAGGAATGGGCTAAATCCCTGACCAAGGGCTTAAAACCCTAAAACCCCTTGAAAAAGCTATAAAAGGAGGGTGGGGGGTCACTCTCAAACAACTTCTCCCTTGCATATTGTTATGTTGCTCGTGGATGCCTTGAGACCTTTTCCTCTCAAGCCACCCACACTCCCTCTCCTCCATTTCTATTGATCCAAAGCTCCCCATCCAAGAGAGGTGCTTCCACAAGCTAGGGCATGGTGGCCCATTTCCACCAGAGAAGGTATTTCTTGTTTTTCATGTATTTTTTATTTGTTTTCTTTGCTTTCTAACCCTTATTTCCATTTGCAGGTTTTATGTTTAACATTGTTTTGCAGGTTTTACTATGGCTTAGGATTTGTTTGCGGGTATTTGGAGGTGGAACCTTAACTTGTGTTTGCAGAGGGGTTCACCATTGCTTCTCTCTCCTTTCTGTTCGTAGCTTAGTTTATTGTTCTGTCCATTTTCGTTTCCATTTTTTTTTATTTTCTGCATTTACCCACTAGCAGGAACCTACCCTTCTATCCTATAGACAGAAGGGATCCATTCCTGCCTCTATAGCAAGAAGAAATCCCTGCTACAGTGTCCATCACCAAAGAACAATAACAACAACAAGAGACATCATTCTCATCTAGCTGAAGATGAGAATGAAGAAGAAGAAATACCTCAAAAGAGACTAACTAGAGGTGAATATGTAAAAGAATATGTGTTATTATCTGCACTCTATGGGTCTGTAACACCTGGAGAAGATACATGACTTATTGATAGTGGTTCCTCAAAGAACATGACAGGGAAGAAGAAAACTCTGTGAAGACTTGAAGAAAAGAACTCTACTCAGAAAGTATCATTGGGAGATTACTATCAATATCCCATCAAAGTTATTGGTGAATCAAGCTACAAGCTTGAATTTGGGACTTCCATGAAGATGAAGGAAGTACTGTATGTACTAGGTTTGAAAAAGAAATTTATTTCCATATCTTCTCTAGATAAGAAAGGATATAGAGTTTCTTTTATAGATGGAAAAGTACTTATGTGATCGAAAGGAAAGACACTTGAAGATGTTGTGGTCATTGGAGAAAAACAAGGACATCTAGAAATAACCCTTTTCCATGAGACTACCATCTCAAGTGAAATTTGGCATAGGAGACTTGCTCCCATAAACTACAAAGCACTTCCCTATGTGAGAAAGGTGGTAACATGGTTACCCGATCTGAAGATTGATCATGAGGGAACTTGCAAAGGATGTGGAAGAGGAAAGAACATCAAGAATCCCTTTCTAAAAAATGAAACAAAGACTAAAGGTACATTGGAACTAATTCATTCTGATGTATGTGGTCCTATGCCCTCCATATCATTAAGTGGATATGAGTATTATGTCACATTTATTGATGACTATTCAAGAAAGAATTGGATATACTTATTGAAGAACAAGAGTGAAGTGTTTGGGAAATTCAAGGAATTCAAAGCCTTGATAGAGAACCACTTGGAAAACAGAATCAAGACACTGAGATCAAAAAATGGTGGAGAATACACTTCAAAGGAATTTGAAGCATTCTATGAGGAAGGAATCAAGAGGGAACTAACCACTCCCTATAATCCCCAATAGAATGGTGTTGTGGAAAGAAATAATAGAACTATCATGGAAGCAGTGAATACCATGATTAATGACCAAGACCTCCCTATGGACCTATGGGATGAAGCAACAACGAAAACCGTATATGTGCAGAATAGATTATCTCACAGTGCTCTTGGATTCAATAATCCTAAATAGTTGTATACAGGAAAGAAACATTAAGTGAGACATCTCAATATATTTGGCTACCCAATATATGTACATATTCCAAAAGAGAAGAGAACCAAATTGGATCCTTTTGGAAATAAGGGAATATTTGTTGGATACTATGAAGTCTCCAAAGCCTTCGGGATATACATATCAGGATTCCATCATAATGGGATTAGTAGGGATGTAACATTTGACGAAGAGACAGCTCTTAAGAAATCTAGAAGGTGTCAGCTTAAAGAAGTACATAAAGAGGATGTACCTCTTAGAATGGTAGAAGTTGAACCCTCTCATAAAATAGTAGCATATGAATATCATGACATGCTAGCAGGGTAATTTTTAGGGGCTAAATTTCACCAATAGGCTATTTTTTTGGGTTTTTTCAAAAAATAAATTCTCTATTTGGTCATTTTTAGTCTTTAATATCAACTATATTTACATAAAATATGTTTTTTTTATCATAGTATTCGCCAAAATGTAAGCATTTCAGTGTTAATTGAATGTTTCATATTTAATATTCGCCTTCCTATCTATAAACATGTTTTTTCAATCCAAAACAATCTCCTAGAATACTATACTTAAGTATAATATTAGAATCCTTAAAAAATACCATGCATGCTAAAACCTTAGGAGCCCTTACTATGGATATGTCTCGAAAGAGAAAACCTTCTTGGGTAAGAGAAATCATACAAGAAGCAGAGAGATATGGAGCTCCAGAATGCTCCATAAGAACTAACAAAAGATCAAACCCATATTTCCAGCTATGTACCTTTGATGTGTGACCTTGTAGATTAGAAACCCACCAGCTATGAGGAAGCTACACAAAAGAAATAATGGGTTGAAGCAATGACGGAACAATACTAGTCGATAATGAAGAATGATGTTTGGGATATAGTTCCCAAACCATAAAACAAGAGTGTGGTATATTTGAAATGGATCTAGAAGCTAAAACATGTTACTGATGGAAGTATTGAAAAGTACAAAGTAAGATTTATGGTTAGAGGATTCTCTTAGAAAAGGGAATTGATTATGAAGAGACATTTTCTCCAGTAGCAAGTTACACTTCCATCAGAACCATCATGGCACTTGATTCCATGATGAAATGGGACTTACACCAAATGGATGTAAAGACAACCTTCCTTAATGGTGTGATTGAGGAAGAGATTTACATCGAACAACCACAAGGATTTGAAGTTGAAGAAAGAGTGACTCATGTATGCAAGTTGAAAAAGGCTCTGTATAGACTCAAGCAAGCTTCTAGAGCTTGGTATGGTAGAATAGATAGATTCTTGACAATCTTGGGATTTACCAATAGTAAAGTTAACCCTAACCTTTACATGAATATTATGGATGATCAACTTGTCATACTATTATTGTGTGTGGATGATCTATTTCTAACTGGAAATGAGAAACATATCACAAACTGCAAGAATAAGCTAGCTGAAGAAATTGAGATGAAAGGTCTTGGATTGATGAATTATTTCCTTGGGATGGAAGTGTGGAAGAACCCAGAAGGAATATTTTTGAATCAAGGAAAGTATGCAATAGAAATATTGAAAATATTTGATATGTTAGGTTGTAAGGCCATGGCCGCACCCATGGACACCAACCTGAAGCTATTTTCTGATGAGACATCAGAACTAGTGGACATGACTCAGTACAAACAGATTATTGGGTCATTAATGTATCTGATGAACACAAGGCCAAATACATGCTTTGATGTGAACACCTTGTGTTAGTATCTAGTTAAACCTATACAGGTTCACCTGATAGATGCAAAGCATGCGATGAGGTACCTAAAAGGTGGGATAGATTTGGGAATTTACTATGGGATAGATCATGACTACAAACTATATAGATATACGGATTCATATTGGGCAGGAAGTGCCATAGATTGGAAGAGAACCTTAGGTGGATGTTATTGTCTAGGATTCGCCATGATCTCAGGGTTTAGTAAGAAACAATCCAGTGCTGCTCTTAGTACAGCTGAAGCAGAGTACATTGCAACTCGCTCCACTTGTTGTGAAGTGATATGGATTCAGAAGATACTGTCAGGATTATTTGACATGGAGTTAGACACTATAGTGATTCTCTATGACAACCAAAGTTGTATAAAGATGACAGAGAACCCATTGTTACATGACAAATTGAAGCACATAGAAACCTGATACTTTTATATAAGGGATATGGTACAAAATCTAGCTATCAAGCTTTAGTATGTGAATACCAATGATCAAGTTGTTGATGTACTTACCAAGCCTCTATCTCGAGTAAAGTTTGAATATTTCCATGAAAAGCTTGGTGTAGTTCGAAAATAATTTCCTCCCAAGGAGGAACAATGATGGTACTACAAATGATGAAGATATGGACCTTCTTCAAAAAGGAGGACCAATTTGAAGATATGGACTCTCCTCTGAAAGGAAGATCAGGTCAAATACATGAACCCTCCTCAAAGAAAGGGGGAGCAGGTTGATGATATGGATCTTCTCAGGAAAGGGGGAGTAATGGTGTTGTTATGGAGAGAAATTCCTATGGCTTGGGGTACCACAATAGATAGCTTGACTCTAGAAATCAATCCTTTTGAATATGAAAGAGAAATAAAATATCTAACACTAAAGGATCAAAGCTCATACCTTATTTCGGACGGTTGAAGGAGATCCCCATTGAGCTTTCCAACTCCAGCTTGAATTGATAAATTAATTCCTCAACAATCAGTAAACAAGACAAGCATGATATATATATTGGTGTTATATCTACTCTAGCATATATAATCAACAACGTATAAGCATTTGAAATCATCCATGGATAAAATATTCATTCAAACATACATTATTGGACAGGAAAAGATATTTCTATGAATATAAAATCAGAGATTACAATGAATACAAGCTCTGTCGGCATGTCTGCGAATTGGAGAAACTAAATCCCCCACTTGGGCCTCCACCACCTCAATCCTCCATCTCTCAATATGAAGCTTACAAAAAAAGGGCAAGCTTGGGAAGAACACCAAAGTTCTCCAAGGGACAAAGGGATGCAGACTAAAGCATAAGTTCTGGAAACAATGGACTATGGTTTCTTTGAACTCAATTCTCACATATCCTTCAATGTATCCAAAGGGATCCTTATATAGCTCTTTAATGGGGCAATGAAGGGTCGAATCCAAGTGATATCAAGGCATATGGAAGGCCAGGAGACAAGTGAGTCAGATCCATGTCAAGGAAAACTCCAAAAGAATTTGGCCTTTTGCACACATCCCGATGTACGCGGTTTTAGGGGTCAAACCCACGTATATACGCAAGAAAGGGTTTAAAAGTCATGTATAGAAATTTAAGCACGTTTTTAGGGATGATCTTGGAAACATCAAAGGTATAAAAAAGGTACATGGGGTCCAAAGAGTCTGCAGAGGGACAGGGGAAGGCCATACAAGTGTGATTCACTAGGTGTGCCAAAATCAGCTATAACAGATGCCCCCTAATGTGTGAGGTCAGAGGGGTCATATGATGGCTGAAATACATTATAAGTACATCCCAAAAATTGAGTGATGAAAAACCCAGTGGAAGACCAGCCACCCAATCAACATAGTATAGTGATACAACTATGCATACAACTGCAAATACATATAGCAGTCCCAAATACATAAGAGTACAATGGCCATGAATAGGTATGATACAAAATATGACATAAGTGGTCATCGCCATGTACAATATACATAGATCAAAATCTCCATGATGAAGATATACAAAGGATCAAGATCTCCATAATGGCTGAAGATATACAATGGATCAAGATCTCCATAATGGCTGGAAATGTCTGACATATATTGGAATCAAGTCATGAGAGCTGAAATCTCATGAACACTGGCACAATCAAGGAGGTAGAATGTAAGATATGCCACCAATATAGAAGGTCTTCTACACAAACCGCTACGAGTACAAGTCCTACTATGTGAATAGAGGTGTCGAGGTCGAACATAGTAATCCATCGTCTAATTACCGGTCATTGATTTATACCGTTAACAGACGCGAGATCACCCACTGATAATGATAATGGGAATCAAGGTAATAGAGTGCAAACTAACAAGTGTGAATAAATGTGTTGAGGTCAAACAATTAAGAGAATCCATCGATCACAGGACATTGATGTATTCCCAAAGAACTATCGATGGCGAGAGAACCTGCCACTGATGACTGCAAGTCTCAAGGCACTAAAAAATGATTCTAGATTCCAATCCTAGAATAAATGATCTGAAGTTGATGGGATGAAATCCGCTGGAAGGAGGGCATTAAGGCATCCCCCATCATCGAACACGAGGTACTCAGCAAAGCTGTATAATGTGGAAGGACTTGACCATAAGGTGCATGAACCAGTAACTGTACCGTGAATGGCCGACATGCAAAGTCAAGATAACTGAGGAATAGCCAAATCAGGTTTCAACTTCCTTCGAAAAAGAACACAACGACGAATGTTGACTGAATGTAGGAAGCATAGACTCGATATACAAAACTGGGACAATTTTGTTACGGAGTGAAATTCCTATGGCTTGGGGTACCACAATAGATAGCTTGACTCCAGAAATCAATCCTTTCCAATATGCGAGAGAAATCAAATATCTAACACTAAAGGATCAAAACTCGTACCTTATTCCGGACGGTTGAATTAGATCCCCATTGAGCTTTACAACTCCAGCTTGAATTGATAAATTACTTCCTCAACAATCAGTAAAAAAGACAAGCACACTATATATATTGGTGTTATATCTACTCTAGCATATATAATCAACAACGTATAAGCATTTGAAATCATCCATGGATAAAATATTCATTCAAACATACATTATTGGACAGGAAAAGATATTTCTATTAATATAAAATCAAATATTACAATGAATACAACCTCTGTCGGAATGTCTGCGAATCGGAGAAACTGAATCCCCCGCTTGGGCCTCCACCACCTCAATCCTCCATCTCTCGATAGCAAGCTCACAAATAAAAGGAAAGCTTGGGAAGAACACCAAAGTGCTCCAAGGGACAAAGGGATGCAGACTCAAGCATAAGTTCCGTCAACAATGGACTATAGTTTCTTTGCTCTCAATTCTCACATATCCTTCAATGTATCCAAAGGGTTCCTTATATAACTCTTCAATGGGGCAATGAAGGGTCAAATTCGAGAAATCTCAAGGCATATGGAAGGCTAGGAGACAAGTGAGTCGGATCCATGTCAAGGAAAACTCCAAAATAATTTGGCCTTTTGCACACATCCCGATGTACGCGGTTTTAGGGGTCAAACCCATGTATATACGTGAGAAAGGGTTTAAAAGTCATGTATAGAAATTTAAGCATGTTTTTAGGGATGATATTGGAAAAATCAAAGGTATAAAAAAGGTCCATGGCGTCCAAAGACTCTGTAGAGAGACAGGGGAAGGCCATACAAGTGTGATTCACAAGGTGTGGTAAAATCAACTATAACAAGTGTGACTAACATTGATGATGGATGATAGTAATGATGACAAGGTCCGACATTCACTTGTGGACAATAGTATCCTCTTTTGAGGACGGAAGGTATAACACCTTGTTCATGAGAGTGGTCCTTACTAAGGACAACCCTGCATATGTTACTTTCACATGGAGAGTACCCACAGTCATTTGTGGATAGCGTAGAATAACACTCGCTCAGGAATGGTCCTAACCTTAGTGGTATGGATGTTCTATGATGAGTCCTCACGAATGTTGTAGTATAACACTGTTGTAATCTCACGGATCATAGAGGGTTACCAATAATACACATTGAATCATATAGAAATAACAGAGACAAGAGACAAGAACATAGATATGGGGAATAATATATTATATTATAACATGAGGGTCCATACATACACATAACTGAACTGAATTCTCATCTGGCTCAACAACCTAATATATACGAGTTACAAACAGTTACATATAACTACCTGTTGGTTCACTCAACTGACACAACCTTACGTGACCGACCTAATCTCCAATTAGTCGGCTATTCAACTAGTCAGCTCATCGACTAGCTCCTCCAACAAACACTCACCTCGAAGTAGTCCTAACCTCAATGGTAAGGATGTTCTACGATAAGGGCCAATATTTTGTATGCCATCGAGATAATATTTCTACACACAATAATATTTCTTGGAAGAGTATGCCTACATGTAAGTGTAGACACTGTAGTATAAAAATCACTTGGGAGTGGTCTTAACCTTAGTGGTATGGATGGTCTATGACGATTCCTAACAGAAAATTGGGCCTACATCTAGGTGCGGTCGATATCTACATTTAGTTGTAGATGATTCAATGATCGATATTATGGATCAGGTTCATGGAGGATTTCATCGTCCTTGGGCTTAGGTCATAAAGTGATAGGGATTTATCATCCTACAAAGATATCATGTGTATTACAGGTAGCATGGTGGTAAATGATCAAGTAGATCGAAGTGCGGTTGCAAAGGATTAAGAAGGTATAAGTGTTGTTGCAAAGGATCAAAATGATCAATGTGTTGCTGCTACAAAGGATCAAGAATATCGGAGTACTGCTACAAAGGATCGAAGATCGAAGTGCTGCTACGAAGGACTAAAAATATTGAAAGTGCTACAAAGGATCGAAGATCAAAGTATTGTTGCAAAGGATCAGAATATCGAAGTGATTCTACGAAGGATTGAAAGATTGAAGTGTTGCTGCAAAAGGATCAAGTGATCATTTGATGCAGAAGATGAAGACATTGAAGAGTAACTATTCCAGTTACTGATTGTGAAAACTTCCTATTAAGTATAGATGTATTATTTCGATATTGATGAATATATTGTCTCTCTGTTATCCTATAGTCTATGAAGATGTTGTCAGCAGAATAACCTTCTCGTTAAGGGGGAGTGTTGAAATATTGTAACTTTAAAGGATATTCTAAATGTATTTTACTGATGTAACCCAAGGGAGATGTTATTATTCCTCCGCTGGGGTGTTACTATTGTATTTGTTCATCATAGAGTCATCAGGTAAAGCATCCATTCTAAATCGGGTCATTAGTACCCTAATGAATAATATAAAATATTGTTTTGAGTCTTCCTAGGTGAAGTTGACCCATATAGTTTAGTGGAGCCAACTTGTTTAGGGTAAAATTCAGTTGGCTCAATATGTATAAATAGGAGAGCTACGATTCTTATTTGAACATAGACTCACTCACTTGAGTAGCGCATAGGAGAGAGAGAAAGCGAACAAGAAGGAGGAGAATAACTATTTTTTGGGTTATATCTTATACATATTATACATAGGAATTTTTGGATAGGTTTTCTTCCCCTTGAGGGTTTCCCAAGATAAATACTATTTCTATCTTGTGATTGTGTTTCTTCCACTGATTCTGCATATGCTACTACCGTGAAATTGAATTGAACACTAATGATATATAGTCTAGAATATGAAATCTTAACAAGGATTTGCGTCGGCATTCCACTTTCCACAATTCATCTTTGTGTGGTGTATGGCACACTTATGCCAACGTACTTGTGGGGCTTTTGAACATAATTTCATAGCGTATAATTGCTTTTAGAAATATTTTGACCCATTCTCATTTTAGGATTTTTTTCTCCTTTTTGGAGAGAGTGGGGTTATATCACAATAAATTCTCAACTTCCCTGTATTTGTGGGGGAAGGAATAATAATGTTTTGGACTATTTTTGGTGGAATTTTAATTGTGAAGGTCAAAATGGAGGAAATAATGATGGGATAATGATGTATAAGTATGGTTTGGACCATAGAGAGTTAGGCGAACAATTTTTTGTGTTAACATATTGCTCCCTGATGTGTTAGGAAGGAGCTCATTGTATGGTTAATAGACATCATAAGATCAAGGGAAATGGTGACAACGGTGGAGAAACCGGAGGGAACCATGGAGGAGTTAGAGTTTCCTCATTCAAACTGTAGTGGATTTTGGTTTGTATTACTTCTCAAAAATGGATGAGGTACATATAATCTCAAATATATATATGAATGAGGTGGGAATACCCATGATTGTATCAATGTATCAATATACAAATGGAGATCAATGCTCAAATAATGGGAGCAGATCAATACATACAACTGGATGTACATAATAATGGCCTCAATGGGAGGATGAATACATATATTGATTTCAAGAAATGGTACGTAGGAGTAATGGCATTCTAATGGAATGAAATATCACAACAAAATATGCTCTGCTGAATCTGAAGGTGTACACAACTATATGGACTCAATAACTGAGAGTTAGAATATATGAGTTACAATAAAAAAACATAAATTTCTATAGATGCATGAAAGCATGACATTGAGGGGATTCTAAACAAAGTTTCCAACACAACCCAAAAATGACAAGGGAAATGACACTATATGGGTCCCAAAATAGACTCAACAATGTGATAGAGTCATGTGACAACTGGGGTATTTGACTAAATAATGAAATAACCAATACCCTGTACAAATCTCAACAGTGAGATAGTATAGTTGAAGTCGAGCATGTGAGACACAACCTACCCGAAAGGCACTAACGACTCCTTTCAAGTGATCCAAGAAAATCATCAATGAGGTGGATGAAACCAGGATACATGGACCTATAGGTCTATCCTCTAGAATAGATGTGTTGATGTCGGTAGAGGGAGACTTGCAAATACCAAGGAAATAAGGTTTCCATGATAGAATTGTGAGGGAGAAAACCAGAGATATGGAACAATAAGGGGATTGAGACATTGAATGGGGAACATGGGCAGGGGAGTCTAGGGGACTCAAACTTCCTTTATTTAGAGTATGAAAGCAAGCATGACCTAGAAGCAAATGATATTGACTCACGGGGAGGGAATCATAACTGGGGAACTAGGGAGATGACTGCAATGGGGATATACTTGGGGAAGTAATTGGACAAGTGATATCTAGGGGATCGAAGGGAGACTCACCATAGATTAATATGAACAAAGGGGACCCAATGGGGGGGAGCTACCATAATGGGAGACTAGATGTAATATATGTGGGCACCAAAAGGCACCATTTGGGCCTTCTTCATAATTTAAGGAGCTCAAAGAAGGGACGAAGTATGCTCAATATGATACTATCTCGTGGATTTTTGTCGATCCCAAGATGGTAAATGCTTGATGTTTCTTTCCTATTTAGAGAGTTTGAAAATAGGAAGAAGACTCTAGTGGGTCTCTTTTTCATACAGTAGTATCCTGAGTCTGAAAAATGATAAAAGTGTACATGTCACATCCCCACCCCTCATCCTGACGATCGAGAGGACGTGACCAACACACTGTTGTTGTAAAATGGGAAACATAGCCCCCCTGAACATAAAAACATAAACATGCATTGGGTTAAAACATGAAAGATGCATAAATCATTAACATGCATTAAACATGAATATATACACGGATGCATAGTGCATTCTATAATGGAAGAAAAACTCATTCGCTCAAACATTCAAACATTCAACATGCTTATTTTAATTCATAAAACAAATAGTTTGTATAGATGAAGCACAAAAAGTAAATACTTATCTTGTAATTGCGTTGTCCTGCAACTAGCTACGTCATCGCAATGTTGCACCCAGACATAGTCTAGTGTGTGCATCAATGTCTCAGAACCACTGCCACCCTCGAGCTGGGCATGATTCAACAAGGAACTAAGGAACAACAGGCTCATACACATAGAGAAATGCATATCAAAACCCAGCCAAGACAAAAATACATTTGGGTTTATTAGGCTACTAGGGAAATAAGACAATAGCATAAGGGTTCCTTGGACTTACTTAGCCAAGCTAACAATCACACCCAAACATTGTCATACCCTCTAACAGATTGGTCTCTTAGACTTACTCAGCCAAGGAAACACTTTTCATCAGACACATAGTCAACCAGTTAATCAAAACACAGCCACACGGAACTATTGGATATGAGCAAAAAAATTTATGGGAAACCAAAACGAAATGGATGAGGGGAACAACACCCTGGAACATCAAATACACTTTTAGGAAATGTTCTTGTGTAGATTCAGCCACCAAAAACTACCAAATCAAAATATGATCTCAGAAAACGTCTCTAAGCATTGTCAGAGCAAAAACTACCATCATTCACACCCAAAAAAGGAGATCTTGGTTCCCTAAAAACTGAGAAACACAAAAAAAAATTATGGCCATGGAACAATGAGGAAAACATCAGGAAATGATGGGGAAAAATCCAAACAAGCTTAGTTTCCTGAGGAAGACCAGAGAATGACCTCTTGAAACCCCCAAAATCTGAATCACTACTACACATTCACTAAACAAAACAAAAATGGGTTTTCCTAGCTACGGCAATGAGAAAATCCACATCAAAAATGCCCAGGGAGGATCCCACCCATTGAGCATTGCCAAAATTGAATTCCCCTGCCATGGGAAAAATGAACAAAACCACAAAAACGTGAGGGAGAATTCCCCAACTATCTCCAGTTGCATGAGGAAGTAAACAGATGGGTGAATAATGGATTTGGAAGGAATTTTCCAGCAGTTACTTGCCCAAGAATCTAAGAACACATTTTCCCAAACATGGGTAACTCCCCAATTCGAATTTTGACCTCCATACCTTTCCCATCCCCACAAGGAAATAACTTCCTCCACCATCTTTAAATGACTGGGCATAAAAGACAAAAAGGGTAGTTGACAACTTATGGGTTTTTCCCCTTGGGCATTTGGCTTTTTCCCATAGGCTCAAGGTTTGAATAATCCCCCCTCCCTATTCCTTGTGAAATCATGTCCCCATCTCTTTAACGTTGTGGCACATAGCTAGTCATGGTATTTTATTAATTATCATTCTACAACATATTGTTCCTGGGTAGCACATAAACCATTGGCATCGATTTTAATCACCAAAACATAAAACACTAAATCCATGGTGGGGCCTTTTCCTTGTGCTCCACACCACGATTTATTACAATATTTACATCCTATGCAATTCAATACCACGGGGTCAAAATCGGGGTGTTACAATACAAAGGATATCTCTCCCAGCCAAAAGGGGCCAAGAAACATTTTTTCTGTAGGTAGTCCAACCAGGACGAAAAAGGTTAAACCTATACTGATTGGACGTTCATTCAAATACTTTTACGAGCATGAACAAAACCAAGTTTTCTCAATGATATTTTATTTATGAGAGGGATGGAATAGAGCTTAAATACAACCCATGAGTGATCATTTTTGTAAGTTACGCTCCTAATGTCCAGCAAAGCATAAAAGGATATAAAGGGAAACATTGCTAGTTGAAAGGTGTCGGGGTGGTCCTTTTCTTTAAATAGTCTCTGTAGTCCAAAAAAGGAGACAAATGAGGCCACACATATGCCTTTTCAAATTCTTTAACGAGTGTGAAAGGAAGCAAGCATGCTCGACAATCTTTTAATTCTTTTAGGAGTCAGAAAATATCTTAGCAAAAACTCAGTAATGGTCAGACAAGCAAGGAGGAAGTGTTTGATGTACCAAAAATGGATGATATTGTGAACATTGATGATATGGTTAAAAAATAACAGTGGAACAGTAGTGGGGCCTCCTTGCAGGATGGTTAATGGAAGTAAAATAAGTCCAAGTTTCCAGTATGGATGGAACGAAGAGCTTGTGAACATGCCAATACATACAAGGTGTGATTTGTATGGTGGCACACAAATCAAGGATACTCCAAAAAATTTCCCAAAAAATAATAGGGAGAGCATAATATGTGTGTCTCGTGAGTAAACAGAGGATGTAAAACTAAACCCGAGAGTGTGAATGGCATGAAAAACAGATGCCGAATGACTTTACGATGCATGGAAGAAAGACTTGACCAAATGGATTCCTATAAAAAGGGGGACCATATTCCACATGTCATTTTCATTGGGAAATGTTGATTTTGAATGGAGGGTGTTGATGAAATTTTCATTGATGCCAACATGGACTTACAGTGGCCCCAAAAGTTGTCACTGATGCAACCAAGTCCCACTTGCAGCACCTTGGACCCCTTTTGGATTGGGTTTGTTCCTTGAAGCACCTTGTACCCAATTAACAAGGTCCTTATACCCATAAGGCTAGATCTTGGAGTCACCACCTCATAAACGATGCTGAAGACCCTGTTGATAGTGATGAAGAACCTTGAGATGGTGTTGAAGCTCTTGTGGATCATGGAGAAACCCTATAAGGATTAATGACCCATTCTATGGTCATTAATGCTTTGATGATGTGATGGTACCCCTAGCAACCACAGAGGTGATGTCATGATGGATATTGACCCTTGGAAGTCTCCTGGTATGGTTGAGGTGGTTGAAGAAGCCCATGAAGCCCCTTGGCATGTCAAAGAATCCTATTGCTTCATGAAGAAGACTTGAAGGAGTCCTTGGACCCACATTTGATGGTGTAATGATCTTGCAACCCTTGTTGGGTCATGGAGCTCTTGTATGATGATGATGAACTTGTATGGTCCTTGACATGCTATGGAACCCATGAACATGTCCTTGGTATGATGAAGAATCGCATGAAGAATTGGAACCCCTAATGAAGACCCTAATTCCCTTGCAAGCACTAGTAGAAAATGAGAAATTAATGACTAAAATCGGGCTATAAATGACTATTTTTGAGTCGATGACTAATAGTAGCAAATTTCCACTATCTTATAGCTAGTCTTATTTCACTAGTCATTAATAGCTTGACTTAGTAGTCATTGATTTAGTCATTGATTTAGTCATGGATTTAGTCATTTATTTAGTCACTGAGTTAGTCATTGATTTAGTCGCTGATTTAGTCACTAATTTAGTCATTGATTGCAACCATTAATGACTAAATATACGACTAAATAAACTACTAGATGTTAACATATTAATGACTAAGCTAAATACAACTAAGATATGGGAAATTAGCTACTAATAGTCATATATATGTGAATTTAGTTGTTTTTGTAGTCACAAATTTATGATAGGGCATGGAGGAATCGAACCACCAACCTCCCGCCTATAATTAGGAAGACGCTCTACCATTGAGCTATAACCCTTTAAGAAGTTGTTATTGCTTGACAATGATGATATTCAAACAAATTTATGATAGATATCAATATACAAACTACATAATTATTACTATTACAACTTACTAGTAACTAGTATTTATGATAAACTAATTCCTGAGAGCTATGTACAATTTTCCATGTAACTAAAGCTAATAAAAATAATACAAATACTCTTAACAAAGAGATTTAGTGATGAGTACCTCTTCCCATTCTTCATCACTATCATTGTCATAGTCCAAAGAAGAGTCCTTCCTGAAAGGATTTTGAAGCCCAATGGCATCACTGCATCAAAAACAAAGAGTCAGAAACAAAACTTTCCCTCTTGTCTACTGCAATATTAAGAATCCATGAGCTTCAAGGTGTTACAGATGTTCCTCATCATGGGCTATCAAAATTAAAACACAACCTGTTGCTTTGATAATTGATAAACTTAAAATTATGCAAAGTATATTCACCTTTTCTTTGAGAAGGTTCCATAATAAGCAGGTCTATGGTTGTGATCAAACTGCAAAAGGTTTCTTCTCTTATTGTGAGGCCTATTTTAGCTTTAAATCAAGTGATAAACATTCTAAGAGCTAGGCAGATTCAGAAACTTATTGCTAATGGAGACTCGATAATTATCATTTGCAAAATTAGAGACTTGACTCCCTATGCACCGTAATGTCTTGCGAAAATGATCTCTAGACCTAGAATTCAAAGACTTGCAAGTATTTTGACTTGGGGAATTTCAAGTATTGCAAGTATTTAGCATTGAATCATTTAATGTTTCAAAGGTACCATTTTGAATGTAGGAGTTATGCTTTGTGAAACATTATTTGTTGGCTATAAGGGCACTTAATAGTGGATTCAATAATTAAAGAGTCACGTTGCAAATATAAAGATAAATACCCTGCTCCTACAACATTGCGTCTTTAGAGAAACATTTAAATGGTTGTATATTTGGTTTCTAGGTGATGATACCAGTTATTTAAAAGGCGGGACAACTAGTTAAGCATGAATTAAACCTGAAAAACTAGCAAACTATTAGGTATAACAAAATATATATCAGCTTTGTGTTGAGATGTACAGGATCTGAAACAGCTTCCATGATGATTGGACAACAGTTCACAGAGAGAAATAACCATTGGTAAGAACTGAACTTTCCTTAGAATTATGGTCACCTAAAATAAGACTACACTAAAATTTACATTCTAGTAAGCTTTTGAGATTGACTAAACCTATCAAAAAGGTTGGATAGATTGGTATTCTATAGTTTTCTTATAATGCACAGTTGCATAAAGGCATATTGTTATCAAGATTTGTGACTTTCAAAATGAAGGAATTTACTTGACCATGGAATGCACATTTATGATGAAGCAAAGGATAGAGAAAATCATGATGAGGTTCATATTCCCCATTTGAACTGACTACAAGAAACTATTTCTTCGTAAGGGTAATAAAGCATGTCTCCATCCTGCTTGAGTGGAATGTGAAAGTGCACTGCCCTGATTATCTGATTATGAATTAGTTTTAAGTTCCAATCCCTTCAGGCCCTATGGCATGTTTATGCCTTCCACTCTGACTCCCCACATGGAATGTGTTGCTTCTTCAATGGAATATAAGAGCCTCACTAAGACTTGGGTCTCATTTTTTGGTGTGGAGTTATATCTACAAGTACAAAGTTCAAGGTTCATGAAGAATTTTTCAAAACCTACCATTAGTACAACATTATAACATAGGGTATGTTTATGTGGGAGGATAGAGGCAGGGAAGAGTAGACGGTAAGAGTAAGAGAGAGTTTGACCTAGCTAATTTAAAGAAAAAAAATCTAAATCTTGGCTGAATTAGAGACTGAATAGTCTCTTAGTAAGGGGTATTGTGTTGGTGAGTGAGTGTAGCGCTAAGGCATTATATTTATTTTCTCTTAGGCACCGATTTTGGAAAGTGATGCTAAGAAGTCCCCAAGATGGCCAATGGATATTTGACAATCCTACACGACATTGGTAATGTCTCGATGCAACTTAGGGACATCCCCTGTACAGTTTTAGATCTTAAAAGATAGGCTCATCTGAAAATGGTTATCTCTTGTATTCAGATCCATAAAAATAAGTCTATATCCATAGATAAAAAACTTGGAAAAATACAAAGGATTAAAATGGATGGATAAAAGGAAACAAAAGCTGTAAATGCCATATTATCAAGAGGTGAAACACAATTATTAAAAGAAAATTACTAATTTCCAACAACAAAAGAAGACAAAACTCACCCTTGGCCTCTAAAGGAACCAAAAATGTGCTTCCCTCTGAAGTAATCTAAAATCCTTGCACCTTTGGGCCAGAAGCATTATTATATAGTCCATTAATATTCAATAGTTCATGTCCATTTGAGATTTCCAAAACATCTTGTCCATTTTCCCACTCCCTCTGCAATTTCCTAGACGATGCCAAATTCAAAGTGGAATAATGGTTGGATCTTTCTATAGAACCTTCTAACCTTGCAAATAAAAATCTTGATAGCTTGCTATTCTGAGACTTCCATGAACTTGATATTTCCTTTGACAACCCATTTCATTTATTAGTCTCAACAAGGAGCAAATTTGATCAATTGTGAGGACTATTTAATACACTATCATTTGAATCAAAATTCAAATACAATATGTTTGAAATTATACTGTTTTCTCCAACATATGAGCCATTCATATAAAATTCTGAAAGGATATTACACACCAGGTTCTCCAAGTATTCTAGATTTTCAGAACTGGCATTAGAATCTCTAGCAATTTCTACTTTCTTGGTAATTTGAAAACTAGTAGTTGTACTTCTATCGGTTGCATCTAACATAGACTCATTTTCAAAATTTTGGATAGATCTTGTACTAGTATTTCCAGCTTCTGAAATTGATCTTTCCTCTAACATAGGCTCATTTTCACTGTTTTGGATAGAACTTGCACTAGTCTTTTCAACAGTTGAAACTAATCTTTCCTATGCTTTATGATCAATAACTCCAAATCTGTCACCGTCACCATTAAGGGTGCAAGTACTTACATACTTTTGATGAAGAGAACAATCTTTAGAACTATAATCATCCACTAAAAATTGGACTTTTTCCATAAAGGGAGGCACCTCTGCTTCTGAAGAAATAGCTTTAGAGAAACCTTCACCATATGGTTCTGCAAAGTGTTCTTCATAATTGTTTTGATACCTATCATCAAATGGAGACCTTTGTAGACAATTCTCAACATGGTTTCCTGAAAGAATTCTACTGCTTTTATTTAGAGCAAAAGCATTCACTTCACTATTGCTTTGAACAACAGAGTTGCTTTGAGGGACAAAGATTGGAAAGCTATCTTTAGAAAGTCCAACACAGATAATACCAGATGACACTGAAGTTGCATCTGTTCTTTCACTTCTTGCTGTTTCAATGTGCCCACTGCCCAGCTCAGATGAACCCTTGTGTGTGTCAGAGGATGAATTCTTCAATATACCTTTAAAACCTTCATGAATTCTACATTTCATAGTAGGATCAACTAAACTGGCATTCTTTCCATGGAAAGCTTCCCCATCGGTATTTAAATGTGAATTTAATTTTATATCTATTACACTCATTGCATTAGGTTTGGCATCAATATGTTTTTTAGATATAAGCGTTGATGACTTCCCACCCTTATTGACCAACAGCTTTCCATGATCAGAACTCAACCCTAATGTCGCAGCTTCCACCACCAAGGTAGGGAGATTCAATGTTGGAGACACTAAAAGTGAATGAGATGAACTTGTTTTAAGATTGGAGGAGCCCTTAACAGCTGGGATCCTCATACTAAATGATTTTTCTTGTGCAACATGGGAGACCCCACAACAACCATTAATGTCTAAATATTCAATAAGATATGTAATATTCCACCACAAACTCCTAAATCATATGGAATCTTATGTTCACTAAACTTAATGTGTAATGTTACTCTGCACCAATCCAGGGGGGTGCTGGAAAACTAAACAAATATTCTATGACAAGAAATAGATTTCATACCAAGATGCACTAGCTGGCAATATAACTGATCTTCCAGCAGCTCCACTGGCAAGGGAAGTCTCAGCATTACCTCTTGTGTCCTAGTTTCACATGGAAATATGAACAGGTATATATTATTAGGAAATGAAAATGAAGCCATCTATAAAGAATCTAGAAGACAATCACTGAAGTAAAACATAAGTTGTCTAAAGAAAATACACATTAGCTTCTATACTAATGATTATTTAGGACCGAATCAGAAGCTATTAAATAATCTAATATGGAAGCATAGAAAAAGTTGTCTGCACAGATATCAATAACAAATGCTAAAGATAATTGGACGGAAGTACAATATACTAAAATCCTAAAGTCACTTACAGGTGCCAGTGATTTTCTCAATTTACTTGAAGAATCAAATCCAAGCAAGGAAACCTCTACCACTGGTGGAGGTAAACAAAGTCCCCAGTGTTGCTGTGAAGGATTTGTAACATCATAGAACTTCTGAGTTTTGCTGCTAGAAAAATAGGACATAGAAAATCAAAAATCATAAAAGCTAAATGTGAAATATTTTTTAAAACAATTTTGGAAACTTGTTTGGACCAAACAAGATGAAGCCAATCTAACCACTGAAGGAAACTTTTTTGGACCAGACATTGGTGAGTTAACAAGTAGCTCAGATGATCGAGCAGAGGTTAATGTTGGGACGCGCACCTTAGCGGTCACTAGTTTTGGTAACTCCACAGTTTTTATGGAAGCTTGTAAGCAGAGTTGCGACTCAAAATATTCTTAGGGGTGTCGGGGTTGAGTCAAATCCCTCTTTTTTGTAATTGTCCACAAATTTCGGGTGTAAGGCCATGATTTTGTAATAGTTCACTTGTATAAATAAGCACTCATGTAAAGATGTCGAGGGTATCTAATGAAAAGAGGATCATCTGATGCGAAGAAGATAGATCTAATTTTGGGGTTTTAAGGTCTAGCCCCAGCTGTGTGCGTGGATGACCTCTGTAGCTGTGTACGCAGAGGGTTTTGTAAGGAAAGGAACTGCAGCTGAGTGCGCAGCTTAGAGATTGTAAGAAAGGAACTGCAGCTAAGTGTGCAGTTAGGCTTGAAGGGAGGATCTGCTGCTGAGTGCGCAGATCAGAACTGTTGTTTTGTAAGAAGTGGAATAAAAGCGCAGTTTTGTGGACGTAGCCTCTACACTGGGGGTGAACCACGTTATATCTTGTGTTGTGGTTGTTTTGTGTTGTTTTTGTTATGGTTTTATTTTATGCATTGATAAGTAGATAATTGATAAAGTAAGATAACCGTTAATATTAAATTCGCTGTGAATTCCCAATTAAGGGTTAAGCAAGAAACGTCTTTTATCTAACTGTGAAGCTAATTAAGTGAATGTCGAAGCTCTGTTTGGTATAAATATTTGTAGTTAAGGCTAAAGGTACAATAATATCCCTCTTCTGCTTGCAGAAACTTGGTTCTGTGGCACCCCATAGCTGTTTCAAGTGAGACTGCAACCTGTTCACAGGTTGTTGCCAAAAGGGCCAACACTGTGGGTCTGTTTGTTGGTGCGAAGTTAATGGTATAAAACCGGGTCTACCCTATAGCCCAACAAATTGGTTCCATTGTCAGTTGAACTCAGTATCTGCTCAAGAGGGATCTATGTCATACCTGGAGGGCTATGTTTTGGAGGCCCTCAGTAAAAGAAATCGGCGATTGGATTGAAGAGACCTATTTGAAATTTGCTGAACAAGAAAACAAGGATCCTCATCGTAGCTTGGACGACTTCTTGCAAAGGTACATTTTTTCTGATGTTCATGAAATTTTCTTTGGTAGTATCCACATAGAGTTGCACCAGTGGTTATCCAGGTTGACAGAGAGAAGGACGAACTTCCAAGAAGATCAATTTCCTGACTGGACCCCAACAAGAATTAATATATTGAAAAGAGTGAATAATGTGATATCGCGAGCTGTTGATTTCTGGACAACGCGAACCCTTGAAGCATTTGTGACAGAATTTGCCATTGACACAAGTACCTATTTTAGCGAAGCTGAAAGGCAGTTCTTCAAAGGACGAAGGGGTAAGTACCTAAATTCATTTAGTCTTCAAATTAAATGCTCTTGGCTAAGAAGGGAATATTGCTTATAGAATCAGATTGCTAGATTTATTTTTACTAACCTATGTTTGGAAGCAAACGTAACTTCGATGAGCAAAGTGGTTTGCTGCGAAGTGGTAAAAGATACAAGAGAAACCTATAATCCTATACCCTAGGTCAGAATACTGAGTATATACCAGAAGACCCTAAATCTGAAGAAACCCCTTTTGTTAGGAACCCTCCTACAACCCCACAGCGAAGATCTGCTACCCCTGAGAACCCGTCACAGTCTAGTAGTAACCCTAGTCCGAGTATTCTAGTCGTAGGTCATTCTACCCCAGTAAGTTCTCCCCCCCCTCAATCTGCTATGGACCATATGACTGATGATATCAAGCTCCCAATTTTCAAAGGAACTGGATCAGAGGATCCAGAACAGTTTTGGTTTTTATGCGAAGCTGTTTGGACAGCTAAGAAAATTTTGGATCAAGATGTAAGAAGAGCGCAGCTGGTCACTTCTTTTAGAGACCGAGCCTTGACTTGGTTTATGAAGTTTTCTAGTACGCAGAACCATGTCTTGGATGATATTAAAGCAGCAATGATCAAAGAGTTTAAGAAGCCTAAATCAGAATCACAGTGTATAACTTAATTGAAAGAGATTCAGCAAAGACGAGGTGAATCAGTTTGGGATTTTGATCAGAGGTTCAAAGTTCTGCTAGATCAAGTTAGTTTCACTATTGGACCAGCGCAACATAAATAATGGTTCATTGCAGCCTTATTACCTCATATCATAATTCCACTCATGCAATAGAAGGTTGCTGATCAGCAAGAGGCCTTGGAGATTTCCATGAAACTAGAGACAGCTCCTGTCGAAGATAATTCTGGCGTAGCCCAAATACAAGCGCAGTTAGCAGAAATGGATTTGGAGCTGTGCGACATGAAAAAAGAGAAATCTATTCATGAAGAAGTGTGGTGTACATGATGTAGGATAGAAGTTCATGACAAGGAACAATGCCCTGCGCTAAGAAATTACCAGAATACTGGTGCGCCGAACCCATTTAACCCTAATGTTCTATATTGTGAGATTTGTAGAACAACTGGCCAGCATCGACCTGAAGAATGCTATCTGCTACAAAGATATGTTCAAGTCCCTAAGAATCCTTATTGCAAGTTCTGTAAGTCAGTGGGACACAACAAAGAGGAATGTCCCAGCTTTGACCTTATGTGAGAGCGAACATATGATGCTTATAGGGTATAAAACGATGCACAAGGCAATGATGGATATGGTTACCGTGGTAATACATCATGTCAAGGTGGTTTTGGAGGTCGTGGTCGTGGTGGTATGCCTGGAAGAGGTCGATTCCAGGTTGTGTGCTATAATTGTAATCAGGCAGGACATCTAGCTAGAGACTGTCGAAACCCCACTATGACATGCCGATATTGCAGAGCAGTAGATCATGTCATTGAGCAATGCCCACAGCTGATAGCCAAGATACAAGAAAGAATAGCACTCCTCCTCAGAATATTCAGATGATTACTGCGGAACAAAGACCTGTCCCAGCCATTAACATTGTTACAAGGAGTGGAGCTACAACACAAGTACAACATAAGGAGAAACATCCTAACGAGGCTTGGGTTCGTAAGACTCTAGAGAAAGTGCCAACCTTCGATGTGGATAGATAAAAAGAAACATTTATGGAAGAAAAAAATACTTTGTTCATCCAAGCACAGCAATAGCACCTGCGCAGCAGCATCAACAGCAGTCGCAGTCTCAAGAAGCTTCGACAGAGAAAGTAAGTACACTGTCAACAGTTTTACAGAGTTGTATGAAGCTCTTACGAAATCAGAATGCTTTAAATGATTTACAGAAATTTATTGCTTCTTGCGAACCTCAGCGAAGCTCTGGTAAAGAAAAAACTGTCAATAGAGTTAGAACAACTGGAAGAGAAATGAGATTGCATGCTCAGATAGGAGAGTATGACATGACTGATATCATATTAGACCTGGGATCAGAAGTCAATGTATTAACTAAGCAGACATGGGAACAAATGGAAAAACATACCCTTGAATGGTCCCCTATACAGTTGAGATTGACCAATCAGTAGAAGATTGTGCCCCTAGGAATATTCTCTAGTGTCCCAGTAGACATTGATGGAGTCAGTACCTTAGCCGATTTTGAATTCATTGAGATAATTGATGATAGCAACCCCTATCCATCCTTGCTAGGAATTGAATGGGCAATAGAGAATTCTGCAATAATCAATCTTAAGAACAGACAGATGAATTTTGAAGGAAAATTCCTAAGAGTCATAGTCCCCTTGGACCCTTCTCAAGGAGAAAGGTACATAGAGCCAGTCAGAGATGAGGATCAGGATGTTTTGGATCATATCTACAACATCAAATCTAAACAGGAAGATTATGTCGACCCTACTACTGAAGGTATAATGGATTGGAAGTGTGATAGTTCTTGCATGACTGATTCAGATGAATGCCTAGAGAATTGGAAGCATAGACTTAATGAGCTACATGGACATCGGTGTGCAAGAATTACCAAGTCTCTTAGATGGCTTGGATCATAGACAAAATTCTTACCTAATTTTGATGGCTTGATAGACCCTGAAGAGTTTATTTTGCAATTTTTAGAGCAAGTACCAGATTCACAGAAAATGGAAACTCTAGATTCAGTATTTAGAGCCACAGCTGCTAGATGGTGGAATGGTCATAAGAAGCATATTAATAGTTGGGAAGCTTGTCAAAAGCTTCTTCACCTCAGATTAGTGGATCAACCTCAGGAGGTGCGAAGTAGGTTTAATGGTCAGACTAGCCCTCAAGAACATTTGGAACAGTGTTATAAAGCATGGAAGAATGTCCCTCATGAAGAATGGGTACATCGGTTCATGTACACCCTGGAACCTGTTGCAAAGAATTGGTATACAGAGGTGGAGCTTCGCCATGGTACTGTAAGTTGGGATAGTCTTGTTGATAGTTTTGTGCTAACATTTTCTATTAATGAGGTTTGTCCTGCTTTAGACGCAGCTGTTAGGCTGATCCACACTAAGGTGTTTGATGGTAAAGAAACAACCGAGTACCAACCTGATTGGAAAGAACAAGAAGCCAATGCAGTAGAATGCTATAACCTCTCAGTTGATGAGGATGATGGCCCACGCAACATAAACATTCCTGAGTCAGAAGGACACTGCGAAGTACATGGACCAGTAGTTGAAGCACCAGAAGTGACTCAGCCCTTGAAGACGAGGCAAGTAAACATTGGGTCAGAAGAAATGCCTAAGTATGCTACTATTGGAGATTATTGGGATGAAGAAATGGTAAGCAAAGTGACCCAACTTCTCCATGAGTATTAGGACCTATTCTCGACGAAATTCTCACAAATGAAAGGTATCCTTGGTGATATAGGAGTGATTAAAATCCCATTGAAACCTGATGCGAAGGCTGTGAAGCAGCGCCCTTATAGGCTGAACCCTAAGTATAAAGAAAAATTCAGGATGGAGCTCGATAAGACGCTCACAGCAGGAATCATTAAGGCTGTGGAAGACATTCTGACACAGGCCGAAGCTCAAAGCTCTATCAAAACCGGTGTCAGGAAGTGCCGAATATTCTTATTATGGCGCAGCTGGAGTTACTGGTGGTGTTGAAGAAGGACAGGTGTGTCGGAGCTAAAAACCCGACCATTAAAAAACATCAGAATTGGCGGCGTCGGTATGTTAACTGCATTAACTACCTGTAATAATGAGATCCTGAGAAATCTAGCGCTGTTTGGACAAGATCTTTGTCAGATTTGGTGTCTTCAATGCATAGTTATGGTAGATTTGGTCGATGGAATCTATAAGAAGACACCTAGCCCTGTGAAAATCGCATTATGCATTTCCTTGAGTCTTCCAATTGAGTCGATGTCAGCTGATCGCGAACTTCAGGAACTATTGAGAGAATTTGAATAGATGGGTCTGCTGAGCCTTATGAGCAACCCACCAGCCTCTGAACCCCGTGAAGAAAATCCCCCAACACCGACTCAGCCAATGCAGACACAATCTACCAGGAAGAAGTTTAAACCAAAATTTTTCTCTAAGGGGAACGAAGACAGACACAAGCAATTAGGGAAAATACCGAAATATCCTGAGATGAACCCTTCTGGATCAGCAGAGGTCCCACCTACAGGTTTTGAAGACTTCGGTGAGGCAGAGAATGTTGCATCACACCGACCCCCTTATCTTTCGCCTGTTCGACCAGGAGTTTAACTACCTCGGCAGATAAAGAAGTTCACATTACACACCCCTTCACTGCCACCGGGTGTGCAGTTGGTCGGGACAATGATAGGGAAAGTAGATCGGCTCAGGTACGCCGATCACGATACAAATGATCATGGGAAATTTCCATAGTTTGTACCTGGGACATATTTGCAATCTGTCCACTACCTGGAGATTGGAGCGACATTATTAGAAGCGAAACAGTGGGCTGTTGGCTTAGATAGAGCAGGCTTACTGAAAATGATGAACATTCCCCACTTTGGTCGCAACACACCGGTTGCCGTGGTAGTCAAGCAATTATTGGTGTTGGTACATGATGGGCATCTATGGATTGGTGATGAAATAATACCTATTAATGGAGATTTGGTTAATAGGATCACAGGTTTTCCATAGGAAGGGCCTGACCCTGGGATCAAAGTTGTTGGGAAGCACGAAGACATAAAGCTGGCACAACATATGAAGGAATGCTTCGGGCTGGCGAAAGGAAAGAGAGGATATCAAACCTCAAAACTCTAGCACCAAAACATTCACTTCACAGCTGAGCTCTTAGCCTGTAAAATAATGAGGAAGTGTAGGACGAATGAAGTTCCTGCACCAATTGTCAGTATTGTTGCAAACTGTGCCGAAGGCTACAATTACAATTGGGCAGCGTACGTTGCTAAGGAATTCCTTGAATATGTCTGCAATGCACAGGAGAAAGGTAGACCCTTTCACTATTCATGGTTGTTAGTGCTTATTGCACTGGTAGGATGGAAAGAACCTACCAAGGCACAATTTGTCGATGTGCCTCCACATATGCCTGGCGCAGCAAGTTATGCATCCCTATGGGTGTCGTAGGATAAAAGCTTCCACCAAATGATGAACTATGTGTTCGCCTTTTACTCGATGAGTATCTCATATGAGATTCTGAGGACGCCGTGGTTCAGTAATGAGCTATTCTCTCAGTATGATGGAGCGGCCAACTTCAGGGCTGACATGCATCATGTCTTTATTCAGGCCTGCGCAGATAACAAGCACAAATGGTCGAATTTGCCATATGTGGTGAACAAGGAAGACATCCTCGCAATAGTCAAATAGCGGCCGGCTAAATGGTTGAAATATGCAGGGACAAAACCTAAAATTCCAGTTCCTCCAGTCACTAATGTGGGCGCAGGCCCTAGTCACACATAGCAGAATGACCCACTCGAAGAAAGTGAAGAACAGAGTGAATCATAGCAGAGTGAAGGAGACCAGGGTGGAGATGATGGAGATGAAGATGAAGAAGAATATTCGGTCAAAACCGTCTCAGATCCCACTCGACCAGATAAGCGCAAGTCACCAGAGGTAGAGGAAGTGACCAAACCTTAGTCCAAAAAGAAAATGAAGGCATAAAAAGGCACAAATATTATCGAAGAGCCCGCCATGATAATGGGAGAGCTTGACCAGGCTCTGAAAAAGTCTACAGAAGTACTAACTAGAAAATGGTCACAATTGACAGCTACACATCTTGATGCCCTCACCGGCGTAGCACAACAAATTTCAGAGCTAAACGAGTTAGCAGAGAAATCCACAACTAGCGCTACACCAAGGGTGTCCCAGTAAGCATGTGGCCAAACACAAGGCAATGGCTAGCCAGAGATAACAGAGGACAAGTGTCAAGTGCAACCCTCATAATAACTAATGCAGTGTCTCGCTCGAAGATGAGCATGACAGTCGGGATAGATTACACTAAGTTGTCTATGACGGAGCTGCATCTCTGTCAAGTAGAAATCATGAAGGAGATCCAAGCAAGAGACCACTACTCTCAAATGCAGTTGGAAAATACCATGAAGCAGAATGTGAGCCTCACAGCGCAGTTTGAAGAAGCGAAGTAGAGGAAGAGGGACGCAAAACATAAGCAGGCTACACTGGTATGAGTGTTGGATGAGGCGTGTTGAAATATTCCCGACTTCGACATACAGGCTGAGGAAGAACCAGAGCAAAGAATTACTAAGCTGAAAGACTATGCACAACAGTTTCACAGTGAGATTGAAAAGCTAAAAGCAGAACATGAGGCTTAGATCGCGGAGCTCCAACTTCGCATTACCCCAGAGAGTCCACCAAAGGTCAGGGAGCAACGTTGCAGAGATATTCAGACCTCAGCAACAAAGATCACCGATCTTGTGAGAAGCACAGCAAAGTTGCTAGAAGAAAGCGTTGGTGCCTGGACAAAACTGCAGGAAAATCCAGAAGTAGAAAAGATGCAAGAAACCATCAAGCAGTGACAGGCAGAGCTGGATGCAGTGAAAGCGGAAATTAAGACTCTGCCTCCTATGCAGAAGATGCTCAAGGTGAAGCAAAGCAATGAACTCTAGCAGGAAATTGATTCGTACAAGATGAAAGCAACGCTGTTGGAAAATTCTATGCAGGCCCTTGTCATCGAGGCCTTGGAGTTGATCACTGTTGCGGACAGCCAGCTCAAAGTTTTGAAGGAATATGATGCATTTTCATAGGAAAAGGCCAGCGAAGCATCAACAATAGCATTACAAGAATTGGTGGAGAAGGAGCAAGCAGCCAACGATATCATGCGTGGCCTCAACAAATAGTTCACTATCTTCGCCAACAAGATTCTTCCACTAGGCAAGCAGTAGAGTGTCCCGGGACGGGACACTGGTGAGTCTTAGGGACCTGTTGGGACATGCACCTTAGCGGTCACTAGTTTTGGTAACTCCACAGTTTTTATGGAAGATTCTAAGCAGAGTTGTGACTCAAAATAGTCTTAGGGGTGTCAGGGTTGAGTCAAAGCCCTCTTTTTTGTAATTGTCCACAAATTTCGGGTGTAATCCCATGATTTTGTAACAGTGCACTTGTATAAATAAGAACTCATGTAAATATGTCGACAATATCTAATGAAATGAGTATCATCTGATGCGAAGAAGATAGATCTAATTTTGGGGTTTTAAGGTCTAGTCCCAGCTGTGTGCATGGACGACCTCTGCAGCTATGTGCGCAGAGGGTTTTGTAAGGAAAGGAACTGCAGCTGAGTGCGCAGCTTAGAGATTGTAAGAAAGGAACTGCAGCTAAGTGTGCAGTTAGGCTTGAAGGGAGGATCTGCTGTTGAGTGCACAGATCAGAATTGTTGTTTTGTAAGAAGCAGAATAAAAGCGCAGCTTTGTGGATGTAGCCGCTACACTGGGGGTGAACCATGTTATATCTTGTGTTGTGGTTCTTTTGTGTTTTTTCTATTATGGTTTTATTTTATGCATTGATAAGTAGATAATTGATAAATTAATATAACTGTTAATATTAACTTCGTTGTGAATTCCCAGTTAAGGGTTAAGCAAGAAACGTCTTTTATCTAACTGCGAAGCTAATTAAGTGAATGTCGAAGCTCTATTTGGTATAAATATTTGTATTTAAGGCTAAAGGTACAGTAATATCCCTCTTCTGCTTGTAGGAACCTAGTTCTATGGCATCCCATAGTTGTTTCTGGTGAGACTGCAACATGTTCGCAGGTTGTTGCTGAAAGGGCCAACACTGTGGGTCTATTTGTTGGTGCGAAGTTAATGGTATAAACCCGGGTTTGCCCTATAGCCCAACAGTTAATATGTGGAGTGTGTCAAAGGGATCAAAGAGAGAGTCTTTACATTCAAAATTGTCAGACATTTTGGGAGATGAGTTTGAGAATACAAGTGAGAACAAACCTGAGTTTGAGAATACAGGCAAGAAGAATCAGCAAGATTCTGAACAGTCAGTGATGGATTTGAGAGAAAACACTAAAGAGCTACCAATTTTGTCAAATTTCTCTGAGCAACATGGTTCATTGTTTGCAATCAATTCCTCCTCAGTCATGGATTGCAGTCCTGCAAAAAACAAGTATGTTGAGTATGTTCCCATGATTGGGGCCTGTTCCTATCCTTATAACCTAGCACCAAATAAAGATTCAATACCACAAGTAAATGCTAGAAACAAGAATAGAGGAAATGAAGGTTTTGGTTTTCAAACTGAAGGAGCATAAAAGTATGAGGATGAAATGCAGTTGAACTCTCTGTGGGAAAAGGAGACAGAAAGGGTGAGCACTGGCAACGTTTTGGAGTCCCAGGATAGAAGAGAAAGGAAAAGAGGCAACCATCAAAGCACGGTTATAATTCCCCTTGAAAGGAGAGATTTTGATCCTTTTGTTCAATCTCAGCATGAAGCAAGCATTGCTTTTGGTCAAGTATACACTCAAATGTCAGATTCTATATGGGAAGAAGGTGATGGTGGTAGCCAGGAGAAGTAGCTAGACAGGGTTTCACATGAAGATATTCTTTCTCCAAAAATGCAAGGATTTTCAGAGTTGTGCTTGTTTAAAAGAGATGAGAACAATGTCCAAGAGGTTTCCCATTATGGTTTTATGACGTTGAATATAAAAATAACAGAAGATTGTACATCAAATGAGAAGGAAGAAAAAATGTCTATTAGCAGCAAGAACTGGATGGAGATAGGGAATAAACGAGGAGGAGATTTGTGTCCATTCATGAGGATTGAAAAGAGGTTGGAAAATACCACCTTGGATTTATCTTCTCATCAAGAGAGAAAATATTTTAAACACACTCAGATTCAAGGGATGCCAGATTTTTTATTACATGAAAATAAGAAAGAAAATGTGGAGGAACAATTCATTGAGCCTTATGAGGATTGTGTTGCTGTGGAGGAATTAAGTGGAGTCTCAAGAAAAGGTGCCCAGGAGGCTATTGTAGGAGCAACAATGAGAGGAACCCCAGAATCTTTGTTAGATGAGAGTAATAAAAAACATTCAGTTGTTTCACCTGAGCATGCTATTCTAGAAGACATCGAGGAAATGCCAGATTTGATATTTGATGTAAGAAAGGAATATCAAACAATAATGCATGCCAAAGTTCCTTCTCAGCAGGATCATTTAGCATCTAAAATGCAAGGAGTTCTAGACCAATTAGTAGATGGGGAGAAATATTTCACCTTTGTAGGATGCCTTAATAATATGGATGCAAGTGATAACAAAAAAGATAAAATGTGTGAGTTTTCAAGAAACAAGGATAGGTTAGTTGAGGGGGAAAGAGAGAATAACACTATGAATGAATCTTCTCATGAAGTGATAGATGTTTTGGGACATATATAAATCCATTGGGTGTCAAGTTATACTGTGAAGCATGTCAAAGAGGAGTCCCTTGAGAGTGTTCAAAAGGTAGAAATGAGAGGAGGTTCAGATAACCTACTAGATGAAAGAAGTGAGTATGCTGGAGTAACTACACATGAAGATATTGCATTTGTAAATATTCACAGGAGGTTGGAGTTGGTGATTGATGTAAATGAGCTAGAGATGCTTGTGACATAGGTTGAGTGCAAGAATCCAGTTACTGAGGTAGTTTTTTCAATGTCGAATTTTATGTTGGATGAGAAGAAAGAAGTGAAAGGAAGTCATGATTTGTGTGAGGCAGGGGATGAAGAGAAGGAGAAGATTAATAAGTATCTAATAACTGGGGAATTTCTGAATGTGGAAGCACGAATTTGTAATATGGGTAGATCCTATCAAGAAAATGGTGTTGTTTTTGGATCTTCAGAAATTCAGGGGACATTAAAGTCATTACTTGGTGGGACTGACATGGATAATGTGAGGAAGCATAGCATAGAGGCATTATAGGAAATTGTTGCTTTGGTGGAAAAGCAAGGAGTTTTGGATTTCTCACCCTATAAAAGCATTGTGAAAAATGCCATGTTAGTGGAAAAATGAATAATTTTGGATTTGTCACTAGATGAAACCGCTGAGATAGATATAAGAATGCATACTACATATGCTCTGGATGAAGCTGTCACAACAATGAATCTACAAAGAATGACGTTGTATGCATGTCATGAGAAAATTTTAGTGAAACATTCAGAAGCTTCCGAGGAGGAAGTGGAAGAAATGCCTAATCATTTCGCAAGGAAATACGAAGCAGGGAAGAATTTCATAGGTTCTTGTCAGGATGCTGTCTTAGAGAGTCAAATACCAGGAATGTTGAGTTCAATTTTGGATGAAGGTAGGCAATCTATTCCACAGAAGCATGCTATGGAGTCAACCGAAGAAAACATCACATTGGTTGAAATGCAAGAGGTTTCAAAACCCTTTGTTGATCTTAGTGAGAATCCTCATAATCAGGATTTTGAGGGTTTAGAGGAAAATCATCTGGATGAAGTGCAATTGCCAGGCCATGACAATGAACATACAGTAGAAAATTCTCTATGGATTCTAGAAAAGTATCAAACTGCAGATGTGCTTATCGAAGGAAAATCTCTAACCAAAGTTCAAGATAACAACCATGATGAAAATAATGTACTATTGAAAGAGTCAGGATCTAGATATAAAAATGTGAAGGAAGTGGAGTTTCCAGTCATAGGTGTGGAAATGGAGAACAATAATGAGTATGTTAAGAAAATAAAAACTCCAGGAGATGCTCAGGTAAGTGTTAGAGAGATTTTAGCAAGCTTGAGTCAGAGAGAAAAATATTCGGCTCCTTTATCATCTTTGTTGGCACCAAAGACAAGTGAAATTATGGCACATACACATTACGAGAAACCGGCTTCTTCCATGGAGAAGGCTGAGATAAATTTTATGGACAATGGAAAAAGTGGATTTATGGCCTCTTAACTTTGAGAACTAGAGGATCTATCAAGTCTACATGTTGGTGTTCCTACTGTGTTTGTTTCACC
Source organism: Pseudotsuga menziesii (assembly GCA_001517045.1). Lineage (NCBI taxonomy): Eukaryota > Viridiplantae > Streptophyta > Pinopsida > Pinales > Pinaceae > Pseudotsuga > Pseudotsuga menziesii. The sequence continues at coordinate 147,628 of LPNX010563318.1, forward strand.
CAGGACAACTTCAGTGGATACTGTGTTACACAATAAAGATATTACTGAGCCAAGTAAAGATAACTGCGCACACAAAAAACCATTATCTGCAATACAAGGATATGAAGTGCAAGAAGATGGTCATGCTTCTCCACACAAACAAAAAGCATCACTTGAAAATAATTTTTTTGTTGGAAGTTCATTCTATGTATCATGTAATTCCAATTCCCCAGGTTGTGAAGAGGCAGCAGTGCAAACATGGCAGGTTTTGCCTCTTGCCAACCTACAAGCTGAAAATTCATGTGATCAAGCCATCTACTATAATAATAGTGGATCACAAATTGTGAAATCACTTGGCACTGATTTTGTTACCCTCCAAAATGTTGAGGATCTGAATGTTTCATTATTGACAGAATTAGAGAAATTTCAATTTGACAAATCTGTCATTTCCAGCTTGAATGAAAGTGGTGTCGTGAACAACTTAGAGATTGAAAATAATTATACTTCATTAGAATCCTTACCTTCCCACAAGGTGAGCAGTCAGAAGTCTGAAAATTTGATCATTGGATAGCTAATGCTGGAGGATAGTAAAACTGTGTTAGAACTTGGAAATGAATTTTTGTTCTGCAATGTCTTTAGTTTCACTATCAAGTTTGAAAGTATAAAGAAGGAAAGCATTGATCATTATTCTTTTAGTGGGCACTCAACAAATCACCAAGGTTAGAAGCCATATTTTATACAATATTCTAATGAATTGACATTTAATGTGCAGGAAAGTATGTTTACTTATTGTAGACAAGCTGTGCAAATAACCAAAATGAGCATGGCAATAGAGAATGGAGATATTGACAAGAATGGTCCAATGGTAGAGGAATGCGAAAAGAATGAGAAAGTGGCTCAGCTTACACCAGAAGCCACCTATCATCAGAAACTTAATAATTTAACATTTCCTGTTGAAAAAAATATGACTGATGGTTATCAGCAAGCAATGCAAACTGCTCAGTTTAGCATGAAGATGGTGAAAGGTTGTGCCAAGCAATTTGAACACTCATACCTAGAATTTCAAAACAGTGGTGAAGTAGTCATCATTAGCATGGATATTGATAGTGATCATACTAGGTAGACTGGTCTTATGAACCATGAATCTGAATGGAGTGATAAATCACTACGGCCTAGTGCAAAAATAGAGGATGATCTTACTCAGCAAACTGGTCATATGAATCCAAACTTTGGAAAGAATGTTGAAGTAACCAAAACTAGCATAGAAATACCAAATAGTCTTACTAAATACAATCTTATGAACTTGAAATATGAACATAGTTTTAAAACAGCTAGAACCGGCATGAAAATAGAGAATGATAAAGATGAGAAAGCTTGTCTTATCAACCAGGAATCTAAAATCAGTGTTAATGTAGGCTGCACAGCATTTGAAGCAACAATACAAGATGGAGGGCAGCCAAGGCCTTGTAATGAGCAATGCATCATGACTTCAGATTCAGGTAGTTGTAAAATTGGTTCTCACAGTCATTTGAAGCTGCATAATTAACATGCAATAGATTTCTCAGTTCAAGTTTGATATGCTCATCTTTGGGTCATATATATGTTTCTGTTATGTTCCAGCCTATCTGAAAATGTTTTGTTAACATGGTATTTTTACTCTTTTTAAATAAAGGATAGGCTTTAAAAGTTTAACTCTTTGCTTAATGATTTGGAAAGTACGAAGCAAGATAATTTAATTTCTTTGGGTATATTTAGATTTTGAAGTTCAGAGTGAAATAAAAGATACTGACAAAAATATTTCCAAAGGAACAGTTACTCCTATATATTGATAATGACATGGAGCTAAACGTTAAAAATTAAAATAGTTTACTGAACACTTAATATCCTTGCAGTTGGTGCAGAGTAACCGTAACATTTATTAGGTTATTTTATTGTAGGAAATCCTAGCACCCAAGGTGGAGGAAAACTTGGTTATCTTGAAAACCTTGAAAAGGATGTCAAGGAAGTAACAATAGCAGGGTTATATGTGCCATGCATGACAGGAATTTTTTTTAACAAAGATGAAAAAGAGACTGAGAAAGATGAGTTCAAGGTCAAGACTTCAGAGATTGGTCTTGACTCTGTTTCATCTACAATTGAAGAGCGCGTGCTCTCACAGGGTGGTGTGTTCCCAAGTGATAGTGAAGAGTCTGCCAATTAGTGTGATCTTTCTTTGGTGCAGTACTCATGCTAATCTAAGGATGGTCAAGTTGGGGCATAAAGACTTGAAACAAAAATTCAACCTTTAGGATGCTTAAGATGCAAGGATGCAGAGGTTGAATCCAAAACAATTGAAGCTATAATCCAAGAATTTCGCAGTATGTCCCAAATTCATGGTATATCTACAGTTAGAGTTAATTCAGGAAATATTTTCTTTGAAGGGAGCAAGAAATATCCTGCTATTTTGCCTAATTCTGAACATGGGAAACCTTTGAATGCTAGGCAACCTAATGAAATATCTCAGGCGCAATTGTAAAATTTGTATCCACTATCAAGCTCACATTAATTATGTGGATATGGTGTTATCATTCCATGGTTATCTTTAAAGTGGATGCATTGTTTCATTGAATTATAAACCTGGATTTCCTTGCCATTCCTCTTAATTGTTTTTAGTCTTGTTCTGTGCAGAACCATGCCTTGAAAGACTTAACTAAATGTAGACAAAGTCAACCTAAAGATCCTATTTGGACCAAGACCTTCCAAAATGAGGTTGAAAACAATGGTACCAAAAACTCTGTTGTTTGTGAATTGCACTCAATGCCTCAAAAAGGAAACTATTGTCAAACTGCTAGTGAGGCAAATAAAGAGAAAATACACCTTGTCATATCTTTGACTGCGCTGGATAGGAGCTCTGATGAAAGACCAGAAATGGGTTTCTGTATTCCAGTGGATGGGAAAGATGCACCAATGATCTCAGAAAATCGATCACTTAGCATCACTTTGCCATCAAGTGCATGTCTTCCTGATATTAACAAACATTTCCCATCGTTAAGTAATGTTTCAGCAAGGACTTTATCAAATTTGAATACCACAGAAGTACCGGTATCAGCCTCAATTCAACAACCTTTCACTGATTCACAACAACTCGAATTACGTGCACAGATTCTTGTGTATGAATCTCTTATGTGAGTTATTTTGAATTTCTTTGAGTCTTCTCAACCTTTGTGACACTTTTAATTGATATATGTTTTTGTAGCTGGTGATGCTGATTGTCTGAGCATGTTTTTATATGACTAATTATGCTTGAAGTCTAATAGGCATCGTCTGTGGTTTAAATAAAAGCTGCTTTACTTGGACCTTGAAGGTTCACAACTTATGGAGGACATTTGAGCTTTGACCTTGTTTTGACATGAATCAATTAGCGACATAGCATATAAGAACAATAATAATAGATAGTATTTGATGATAATATTAATGACGACTGTAATAATGGCTGATGCTCTTCAGAGAGATCAATTCTAATGTTATAATGAATTTCTTTCCTAAGTTAGGGATCGTTTCCAGAAGAATCTATGATGACAGCAGCTTTTGGCAATATTATTGGTATATATTTTCTACCCAGATGTTTGTTATCATTCCCAATTATGCCTACTTTTCTTATTGAAATGTATTTGGTCTGAAGAATCTCTTCATAGCACTTATGATCTCCAAGCATGCATGGTCCAAGTAATCTGATAAGGTCCCCAATATGGTTTTCCAGCAACTTGTAATGGCAGTGTTTCATCCAATACTTGGAGAATTTATGGGAACAATCTTGGCATTTGGCTGCATAAAAAATACAAGCGAAGATATGTAGTAATTCTTATGAGGCACACACTCCCAAAACTCCACGATTGAATATATCATCAGCTTTAGCTAGCACTATGTTTGAAGGTGGTATGTGAACTATGAGTCCTGATCCAAGTTTGTCTGATGCAAGAGTTATGGGAACAAGGTCAGTTGATTTAGCAGCTGAAAAAAGTCATTCTTCAAGGATTAGATTGGAAATTTCTCCTAATATGGGAAGGGTTGGACACATGAACAATCCATTAGCCATTATGAGTTTACCATATCCATTTATTTCTCCATCTCCTATATGGAATATGCCAACTCCCATTCACAAGGGAGTTCAATTAACCAGTGTTGCAAGGAACCTTTACCTGGATTCTCCCCAAATCACTCCATCAAGGCATATTTCTCTAACCCCATAGCTTGGAAAGTATGCAATGGGAAAAACAACTTATTGGACTTCTTGTAGTCCATCTTTACCCTGGGTAACTCCTCGAGCAAAATCTGAGTCTGAATTGTCATTTTCTCCCTTTGTTGTGTCCAAACCTATTCATGAAACCCTTAATGATAGGAGTTCAATACCACTTTTTGTGCCTCATAAAATGACTACAGCTCTGGTTCCTTTTGTTTCTTCTACTACAATTGGAACTACTATTCCTTTTGTTGTTACTAATGATAAGATGGAAGCTGAAAAAGGTGGAATGGGAATTGATAGACAGTTGAGTGTTGAGCAGAGACCTAGAAAGAGGAGGAAGAGACATGTATTAGAAGAGATTGATGAAACTAGCAGGTTGACTCATGCAAGGTTGACAATGCCTGCCTCCAGTGGCTCTATACCTTTGCCTACGTCTCAGGTGGTATTATCTCAGGGTTCATTGGTTGTTTCCCATAATAGTCATGATGGTGGAAAATCAAATTCTTCCTAGACCCCAAGTTCAAGTATGTCATTTGTACCTTCTCCTTCTTATTATCAGACAATACTAAGAGCAGAGGGAGGGCATAGAGTCATTTTTTCTAAGAAAACAACAAGCTATATAGAGTAGGCTAGATTATATTCTGAAGAGGTTGCTTCTTTAGCAACAACCACAGTCAAGCATAGTCACTTCATTTGGAGCCAGTCAGTTGTTCAAGAAGACTCCAGAGTGAGTTCTGACTATGAATTAAAGCTTGTATCTGCAACTACTTCAGTTGCAAAAGGTAGCAGTAGCAGGAAAGGTTGCACATGAAGCTAGTTTTCAAGCAAAACCCATGGATGCAGAGGCATTGAATAGTGCTAGTGCATTGCAGTATATTCAGTCTGGTGCAGCTGAAGGTGGTAACGAAGGGAATCAAAGGAAAGCAATCCATAAGCTTTCATTAATGGAAAAAGAGAGACAAATTGATGCTACTCCCTTCTTGCTAATGTCAAATGGTGGTTGCTCCATAGACATCAATTTTGAAGCTGGTTCAACTGCTACAAAATACTGGGATTTTACTGTTTACTGGAATTTTCCAAAATATAACAAATAACGAGGTGCCAAACATTACAAGTTTATACTTCTACCAAGGGAAAGCTGCCACGCTACTTTGGTTGCAAAAGTGGCAGCAAAGGTTGCACATGAAGCTGGTTTTCAAGCAAAACTCATGGCCGCAGAGGCATTGAATAGTGCTAATGCATTGCATGATATTCAGTATGGTGCAGCTAAATGTGGTAATGAAGGGCATCAAAGGAAAGCAATCCATAAGATTTCATCAATGAAAAAAGAGAGACAAATTGATGCTACTCCCTGCTTGCTAATGTCAAATGGTGGTTGTTCCATAGACATTAATTCTGAAGCTGGTCCTGCTGCTACAAAATACTAGGATTTTACTGTTTATTGGAATTTTCCAACATAAAACAAATAAGGTGGTGCCAAACAATACAATTTTCCACTTCTACCAAGGGAAAGTTGCTACTCTCATTTTTGAAGCTCATTTCGAATTTGTTTGATAAAGGGAGATATTTATAGTACCTCCATGGTTTCTTCTGGGGTTTTCTCCAGATTGTGTATAGAGGGGAGCATGTGTTATTTTCCATCACCTTTTTGAGCTACAATATCGCTATTTACAAGGCCTTAAGTGCATAATAATTATGTATAGTGAAGACTTAACATAGGCAAGATAGATTACCCCATGCTTCCCATAACCATGCTTAAATGGTCAATAAATGAACTATCGTAACATGTTATCCCTAGCTCTTAATTGTATTCCTATCCCTTTACTGATTGTTTAGTGTTTTATTTCTCTTGATACTAGCTTGATGCATTAATAGAGAAGGTTCTAGCTCCAAGAGATCCAAGCAATAAGAATGAAGGACCAGTTGATTCAACATGCAATTCTCTACACACCATCGGAATATAATATGGATTTGGAAAGTAAATCAACAATATAAATGGTGTTTGAAGCCAAAAGGCTAGGGAAGACGTTTCCAAAGAATTGGTTGGACTCAACATCAGATTTAAGATCATATTTTAGAATCGAAGGACTCCAAGGGACCGAAGAGAATAATTGACAGTACATTTCTCTAATTTTATTAAGGTTCAGGAACAACCAAAGTAACAAGGCCTAGTGGTGTGCAAGGAACTATCCCAAATGATTAGCCCAATAAAGTGAAATAATAGAACATCAGGTGAGGCTGATGGAAAAGAATAGCTGGGTCATTATATGAAAGCACTTAAAGAAACAGAAGCCATTGCTTGGCATGGAAAACCAAAGGATCGGCGAGCTGGCACGAGGAATAACGACACTTCACCCCAGTCACTAAACTTATGTTATAACCTTTGGGGATTATTGAAACTATTTTTCTAAAATGGAAACAGAACCAAACAAACACAAGTTGTTAAATTGAACCCAGCTCCCAATTTACCACAAAAGTTTACCAATTTTAAACCATGGATACCCACTACATCATGATGATAATAGCATATGGACAACACTTATCAAATTGAGAGACTTTCATCGGAGTAGTCAGATTGACTGCACAAGAAAATTTATGGAACCATACAACTTCATGATGGACAACGCTAGTCAAATTTAAAGAATTCCATTAGAGTAATCAGATTGACTATATAGATGAATTTATGGACAAGTTACTCCATGTTGCTTCACATATTCTTAGTGCACATATAGAGAGATATGGGCATCCATCTAGGTATGTACATGAAGAAAACCCAGTAAAAATTAGACAAAGAATTCAAGAGATTAGTTAACACCATAGAAAGAGTGAATATAACTAAAAGAAATGTCCCTACTGAGAAAATACTTATTTCTCTTAAAATTGATCAAAATTCATGGAGGCCATTTTAAAAAGGCTCAGGGAAATTCAAATAAATACTTAATTTGGAAATAATTTTCCAGGATCCAATGACAATAATTATACCAAACAAGAGAGCATAATAGTCATTTAGAAGAGCAATTTCTGATCATTCGTTAGAAAGGATCAAAAGAAGCAGAAGCAATTGTTTTCTTCAAGGAAACCATAGTGCAGGGTAGGTGGTACAATGAATAATGGAACTTTGGCCCTATCCATATCCTTAACTGGAAAGAAAAAGGAAAAGACTACAATACACTAGTTACAAATACATGCTAATCTTCAGCTTTGGGTATGTATGTTTTTCTAAATTGTATGAACCTGAAGAATATATGTATTTTTTTTTCAAACTACAAAATGGATGAGATCGGTGATAGCTACTCACAAATAGTTTATTGAAAGGTTTGATTTAGGTGTATTGAAGAGCAAATACTGGCCTACCAAAAGATTGTTCCAACCCAAAATCTCACTCCACCATACCCGCACCCACAATAGAATAAGGAAAAACTAATCATCACAACCATGAAAGAATTTTATTCACAGAAAATTTACAAAAGCTTTCGATCGAAACAAGATAAATTTATTGACCTCGTAATAATTCATTCAAAAAAACATCTATTAGAGAAACTAAAATTCATAATAATCAAACCAGAACCAGAGTTTATACCGACCATTTTCAACTGCTCCATAAATGAAGGTGAAATCTAGCTAATTACCATCCTGTCATGACAGCAGAAAAATTCTCTTATTGATTTAACTCATTGGCATCGACTGGTGAGGGTTAGTAAAATAGCATTTTCAAGGTTGTGAATAAAATAAAAAGACAAAAAACTACCATTCCTGAAGGCATTCCACGCTACTCTAAGCTAAAACACTGAAACGAGGGCTAAAATAAATGCTGAAATGAGGCAATGATCATCATCAACAGATTGTGGAAAATGAAGAAATGGATCAAGTGTTCGAGGTAGAGGATCAGCTAGAATCCCACAGTGGGCAAGATTTTCACTGAAACATTAAGACCAGGCACATGCAGAGGGTATTCGACATAGCAAACGCTAACAGAACTGGCATGTAGAAAATTCCCTTGGGTTATAGTTATCCGATATAATGGGAACCTGCAGGGTATCGTTCAATATAAACAGGTGGCAGGCATAATCCACAAGAGGGCTAGTGCAAAAGCAACAACATGGAAAAACATTGGCGCAGCTATGACCGCAAAACACATGGGTTTTTATCCAAAATTCACTAAAAATTTATCAATTCACAGTAAATCAATAAAATTACCAGGGATTTTGTAAGCAAGGAAGGTGGTGTTGATGCCAGAGGTGCAGAATTCATGGCCCACCTCTTCAAAAGTCTCCAAGTTCTCTCCAATGCTGCTTTATCCATGGCAGCTATGGAAATTAAATAGATAAATTGTAAACTCTTAACAGTGGTTAATATCAATCCCAATATCCTCAACGGGTATGACCAATATCCATATCCATAACCCACCAAACCCTCCAATGTTTGGTGCCAACGGTTAGGCTATTTGACAAGAACTAGCAGGTTGAGCAGTAATCGGAATTGTCAGATGGTGGTTAAGGAAAATCGGCCATCGGCCATAAATGTTGTTTCTGTATAGGTTGGCTCGAGCTGTTTGGTAAACTAGTTGGGTCGAGCTGCCCATGAAAATATATTTTTTCTCTTTCTTCATATATATATTTTTAATTTTTATTATTTTATTTGGAAAATAGTTTTTTTTTTCGTTCATACATACATACATACATACATACATACATACATACATACATACATACATACATACATACATACATACATACATACATACATACATACATACATACATNGTTTTAATGGTTGGTCTTCTAGTCATATGGTATACTGGGTAAAGCCAATTGGTATGGGGTAGACTGCCCAGCCAATTATTATAATCTACTAGCCCATTCCTAGTTGGGTGTAAGCCACGCATATAAAATATATATTCTAATTCTATTTAATTGGAGGTTTCTTTCACTCCTACCATGTAATGTACCATGCCCCAATGAGTTCCCTCAACAACTGTACTCCCCAGCCTCCAATTTTACTCCCCATTCCTCTAGTTTAATGGTTCACTCCGAGCAATCAATCTACTAGCACCATCTTGGTAAAGAGTCTAGCTATTCCTCGTAGCATAAATTCCTTTCTATCATGAACCAACTGGCTCTTGGCTGCCCTACCTTATGAATCTACCCGTCAAGTAATGTCATTTAAAAGCGAAACCAGGAAACAAGGCAAAAACAGACCTATATTAACTGATTGATTATCTCCTTCTCAAAGAAAGTAATATATAAGGAAAGAGGTCGAACAATAAAAAATGGTAAGGAAAGTTACCAGTATAAATAATATGTATAAAGGCAAGTTCCCCATTTGAAATAGGAACACGGAGATAAAACTCATGGCAACAAGGTTTGTAAGAATCTCCCTCAATAAAAATATTCTAATGAATAATTTCCTTGCATAAGAAGGCATCGACTCCTGGAAAGTAAGGAAAGTTACCAGTATAAATAATATGTATAAAGGCAAGTTATCCATTTGAAATAGGCACACGAAGATAAAACTCATGGCAACAAGGTTTGTAAGAATCGCCCTCAATAAAAATATTCTAATGAATATTTCCTTGCATAAGAAGGCATTGACTCCTGTATCAACTCTGGGATCAACTACATGGAGTAGCATAATGAGAATCGGCATCGACTATTTACGCATAATTGGATTGATTAACAACATTGCCACCTGATCACATCAACTACATGAAGTACGAACATCGAGTGTATCAACTCTTGGGATCGACAAACACTTGTGACCACTGTTGAAAAATGGATGTAGGTTTCCGAATATACAAGGTTTGATTTTAAGATTACTGTAATGGGCCCTTACAATATAATATGCTCATAATACAAATATTTCGTATTGATTCAAAATATAAATACAACAAATTTATATGAGAAAAATATTTAAATACCATACTTAAAACAGAGTTCAATACTCAGGAAACTAGATCTGAATATTACATAAACATCTGACCTGTGCAAGGGTTATTAAACATCTGACCTGTACAAGGGAAAAATCTATAGCACCTTCAGTTGGTAAATAGTCTCCTTTAGTGGTCATTATTTGACTTTGAGAGTGAGATGGTAATGTGTGGCTTTGAAATGAGTACACCCAACTCTGTTTGTGTCCCTTTGCAAGCATATAACAACAATAAAACAATGTTGTAATGTCAATCTTCTTTCCCAATGGTGTGCACCCTCTTTTTCTCAATGGTGTGCACCCTCTTAGTACCCACGCTACCTCTAGCTATCTGGAGTACTAGTTTCCTCTCTGTTACTAAATCGAATCACGTGATGACATATTGATTATATCAATAGTGATACAATTGTACATCGACCACACCCAATGTACATTGATCTTCCTTAAAGAAAACACAGATGCTTGCTATGCAGAAACTCCCTTTGAGTTCATTTTCACTAAAGATCAGCCACGAATTTTAAATATATGCTTCTATCTATGATTTTCAATATTTAATTGAATGTATCAGGTTCATGATCAAACATTTACTATGACTTTTCTCATAAAACAATCTCTCTGCAGATCCATCGAATATGTGGCAAATGGCCAAAACCCTTTTTCATATTCTCAACACAATAATTCATATCGTATAAATTGTGGGGTTTTACTTGGTGAACTTGCTTGGATGGGAAATTTATTTATCTGCACCCGAAATATTTTGTTTGAGCTCCAATTAGATATGGAATGGAATAATATGTTAGTCATGGCTAATAAAATGGAACATCAAACTTCCATATCCATGTTTAGCCTCCATGATCCGATCACCTCTCTTCTCTGTTGGAATCTGTTCCCCTACTGCCACGTCTAGGTTATCTTCCATGCCTTGACCTGTCATATCGGTATGATTCACTAGCGCTTCCCCTTAATGATTTCTCATTTTTGGATTGATAGTTTCCCATTAAATATCTTGTTTGTCGATAAGAATTGGGATGGATGCGGTCATTATCTCTATCCCTTCATGTTCCTACCCATGCCCGTTACTTTACCACTTCTTTTGAATAATAATAGCATGCTTGGACAGGACACCTTACTTCACTTTGAGGGGGCTGTGGACAAAATATTTACCTATTGGTCAAATATGAACAACAACAAGCTCAAGAGGATGCATGGTATCACTTCCAATTCGTGGGTGGAAGCACATTGTCGTATTGATCAAAGAGTTGTTCTTATCGAACATGTCGAGCCGACTGACCCGATATCGAATGTTGTCTAAACAAGTTGTCAAAAGTAAGAAAAACCTGATTTGGCTTGTGGTTTGGCCCTTGACATGACTTGCAAATGGTATGGGAATAGGGCATGATGATGATCAGGGTTGGAAATTCAGACTAATTTTTTTTTTTACGTTTTGGGTTTTTATTTTTCAAAACATATAAAGGTTTATTAAAAAAAAAAGTTACTGTAAAAATTTTTCATTAAGCGGTTTTTATTTTTCAAAACATATAAATTTTTATTAAAAAAAAAGTTTGTGAAATTTTTTTTCATTAATAATTTTTAATTAAAAAATTTAAACAATAAAAAGATTATTTTTTATTATATACTAAAAAAAATATAATAAAAATATTTACCAAATATAACACAAATCATAAATGACACCCTCTAACATTATGCAATATACACTCACCATATCCATATTACTTGCAATTAAAATTTGGGTTTAGAAACCACTTTCATTAAAGTTCAACCTCTAGAAAAATTAAGAAAAAATTAACAACGACTTATAGAAATAGCTAAACATAAAAAATACGTCATTATTTTTTTACCAAAATTAAAACATCACTTCCTCTCACATATGGAAAATTAGTATGCATTTAGGAGGTACTCACACCTGGCAAATTAGTATGCATTTTGGAGGTACACACCGCTTGGAAAGGTGCATTTAAAACTGAAAACCATGGTTTTGTTTTTAACTTGGATGAATAACTATGAAAATTAACCCCAATTCTAATGTAATAAATGATTATAACTCAATGGTATATAAAGGTTTCAATTATATCGAAATAAATTTTAATACCAATGAAATTAAGTATAGTTAAATAAATTTTAACAATACTCAATATTTAAAGCATAATATAACCATATTGATTTTTATATTTAAAGGGACTTTTATATTTAAATGGATTGTGTGGCTATGAAAGGGCTTTTTGTTGGCTTTTATATTTAAAGGGATTGCTAAATGTGTCTCTATGAAAAAAAAATTTAGAAGCCCTTGTAAGATTAAGTAATAAACTTTAAAAATAATGCAGGGGACATACTCTTATGAAATGTATAGAAGTAAGAAGAGTCAAATAGAAGAACTATGTAAACCACCTAAAACAAGTCTATTACATCATAGTCAAATATGATTGGGTATATTTTAGGACCCTCTCTCTTACATCTAAGTGCAACCTTTGGTACCTTAAAACATTATTCAGCTAGCCCAATTAGGGTTAAGAAATGGCTAAGGCTCTACTTTGACTGCCTCTTCTCCCAAGTAAGAAACAAAATCAAATTTATGGTAGGGGAAGTAATATGAGATTAAAAAATAAATTTAATTTCTCAAGCTAATAGAGGTAGAGGTTTTTAACTACCCAATATGTTAAAAACAAATAATATCCGCAGAAACCCCCCTATAAACAAGATCTATGTTGCTCCCATGTCTTTTAGGTATACCTCCTATATAACTACTGTAGTCATATTCAATGGTTATATATTTGGCATAATTAAGGGATAAAATCCCAATAATGGAATTATTCTATGTTATGTCCTTCCATACAAAACTCATTAGAAAAGGCCATGTAGCAAGTTCTAGTTGCATATATAGTCCATTCACCAGTATTGAAGGGGATTACTATAATATCTAGTACTAAGAGTGAGGAACTACAATCAATATTGGTTAAACTAGAGAAGTAACAGATGGAGGTTGGTGAGTTGATTGAGACCGGTTATTTTACCCTATAATTGGAAAGTTTAGGGATCCATACAGATGCCCAGGTCTATGACGCTTATACTATGGTGGAGAATGAGCAAGAGAATAATTTATGTTAGTAGATTGAAAATGTTGGAAAAGGGTTATATGGAACATACTGTGTTTCCAATAGATTTTTCTCCAACCACTAAAATTGGAACAAATCATTAACATGGAAAACATATACACGCACCTAGATACTAAGTCCAATTGAAGGATGTCATGAAGTCCATTTTACTTTGTAAAGGGAAGGACCAAATTCATGATAGCATGTCATTGAGTAGTTGGTATAAGCTACTAAAAAGGATCTCAAGGAATATGTTAGCCACTCAAGATTCTCTACTTTGGACATTGTCTAGGATTTTTCCACTTGCGACTCTATTGGCTTCCCCTGCTACATTAAGGTGATCCTAATTCTTATAGATTTTGTCTCTACTACATTGTCTAGGTTCTACCATTTTGATCATTCCACCCCTTATTAGGATTTTTTAGTGTATCTTTCTTAATTTTGGAGATGCTCTGGGAACTCTCTCATTGTTGAGATTTATCTTTCTTGCAATTGCTTTGTTGGATTTGTGAAGATCGAGGTGCATGGAACTAATATTACTAATAGAAGGTAGAAAATTTACAAAATTTACACCACATTGTCAAATTGCAATTTTCCATGACACAATTAAAAATGACTAACATAAATGACTAATTCATATTCTTCTAGCTAGTCATTTTTTATGTCGTGACTAAATTAGTCGTTTATGTTAGTCATTTTTAACTCTGTCACTTATTATCTAGTCATATTTGTTAACCAGTGACTAAATTAGTCGTTAATTTTAGTCGTTTATAGTTGGGTCAATCAAAATTGCTCATATTTAGTAGTAAATCACTTTAAAAACACTTGGTGACTAGAGTTTTTAGTCACCTAGTAGCTAATTCCTCATTTTGTACTAGTGAAAGGTCATGGAGCACACTACTTGCACTTGACATGGTTAGATGGCATGATGATGTGGTCATGAGGTCTTACAGATGGTCCTGAGTACATAAGAAGACTTGGAACCCAAATATGATGGCATGATATCACTTGAAAACTTTATTTTGAAACAGTTGTTGACGGTGGGGTGAAGGTGGTGTTGAATGGAAGCCCTAGTGGCTTAAATGGCACCCCTTGTGAATATGGATGCTGACATGGAACCTTGATGGTGGCATCCTTAATGAATCAATTATGGCTTGTTAAATCCTTGTCCATACCTATGGATTATGTGTTGGACACCCTATTACATGGAAATGAAAATACATGCAATTCTTTGGTAAGGTTTGACCATTGAAATGTTAAGAAGTTTGAGTGACAATTAAAAGTCAAATTCAAAATTCAAATTACAATTTTTAATTAAAAATTAAAATTATGACCACATTTACCTTTGAAGACGAGTCGACTAGCATGAAACATGTACATTTTAATGTGTATATAAACACATCCAAAAAAAATGAACGATGTAGGTATAGAAGTTAACTTGGTGGAGATTGGTATGAGGTTTTTTCGTAGTAGCAAAGGAGCAGTTCGTTTTTACAGAGAATTGTTTAGGCATCTTCACTAAAATTGGCATAACTTTCTCATACAAAATTGGAATTACAAAATTCTAGGCTCATTGGAAAGCTTGTTGTGAGGGACATGTCATGATATGATATAGATATTATTTTTTATTTTTCTAATGTTTCTTAATCTTATGATATTCAAAAAGGTATGGTTCATGATTATGGGTTTCTCTTGTGATGGCACATGTATCTCATGGATAGAGTTCATCTTTGATCATAGTATGTGAGCCTCTATATTGGTATATATATTTGAATTCATTGAATTTCTTATGGAGGATATGACGATGATGTTGCATACCTGTATGCTATGTTATGATACACTTTATGATGATAATGCATGTGATAACGATTTACACTCTATGATGTTGATGCACTCCTATAAAATATGATGTACATGCATACCATAGTGTGATGATGCACTCCTATACAATATGATGTGCATGCATACCATAGTGTGATGATGCTCTCATATGCACTATGATGTATTCTTGATGTTGATGATTCATACACGGTGAACATTGAGGTGATGATGATGCATGACGATGCATGCTTGATGTTCAATGAAAGCAGAGTAGAATTACTGGTTTAGTAATTGTGTATGATGAGGTGTACAATGATGTACATGAGTAGTGTATGTTAGTGAAATGACTTATCAGTATATAGTGATGAATCACCATATTACCTGAAGCAGAGATGAGAAGCAGTGATGAGTAGTAGTGATGAGCAGCAATGATGAGTAGGAGAGATGAGCAGCAGTGATGAGGAACAATGATGAGAAGAAGATATGGGAAGCAATGATGAGAATCATTTATGAGCATATATTGACCAGAATTGATGATGAGTAGATTGACAAAGAGTTATGAGTAGAGGTTGACCAGTAGAGATCGACGTATACAGGTACATGAGCAGAGATTGATGCAAGCTAAGTCTTGCACTTGAGGATTGGACTCCTCAAACCTTTACTAATTGGAGCAAAGAAAACCAGGGTGGGTCATGTTATAAGATTTGGCGCTCTTTTCATCAGTTGGTGTTGATTGTAATGGATAATATTGTGGTCTTCCATGTACAATAAATAAAGAACAAAATTACATATATTCTTGTGTCTCTTTTGATGTGATGTTTTTAGTTGATTATGTAATTGATGACATAATGATTGATATACTTTGATTAACTAATAAAGTATAAAAAGTTTTAAATTTCTCTCACATTGATTCACCCCCCCTCTCATTGTGGCCATTGTGTCCAACAATTGGTATCAGAGAAGACCTTCATCACTAGCCTAGCAAGCTTGAAGGTGATCCGTGGAGACACAATGGAAGAAAAAGAAGAGTAATCAAGAAATGACATGCATGTACTTGATATGAAAGATTATTTTAGTTGGAGGAGCAACATGAAGGCGTACATGAAGAATTTCGGTGATTGGGAGATTATGATCAATCCACCCACTCCATCAAAAAAAGAGGGAAAATCAATTACACAGAAAGAATCAAATAAGGACAATAATATAGCCTTGAAGTTCCATATGCATGGAAATCTTGGTTCAGTGAAAGAAAGTGTAGGGGAGTACACTTCATAAAAATATATATGGTTCAAGTTGGAGAGCGAGTATCAGAATACAAGACCAGAACCCAAAAAGATAGATCAGGAATCAGAAGACAAGCCCCTAGAAGAGATCAATCGAGAAGAAGAAAAGAAAGAAGACAACTCCAGTAAAGGTATGGACTATTGTGATTATAATGATAGATTGTGTGATGAAATTGGGAAAGTTCTTGCAAATGATGATGAAGGGATATCAAAGTAGCACATGAGACACATCTCACATTGTCGAATACTGATCTCAAAGCCAATTGGTTCATGAACACAATAAATATGAACTAGAGTGACTTCACGAAGTTCTAAAAGAAAATCTTAGACTCCTTGAATGAATATCAATAGAATACCATGACAATGAAAGTGTTTCTTGTGAAGCTCAAACACAAGGACAAAGACTTGTGGGATCATATGAAATACAAGGATGTTGAAGTTGAAAAACTAAAGACTGAATTGATCAGTCAAAAGGAAGAACCAAAAGAGCATGTTGAAGAGCTTGAAGAAACTAGAGAGGTCAATCATGATATAAATACTTAGCTGGAGGAAGCCAAGAGGATAGAAGAAATATTGAAGATTCAGCTAGAAGAAAAGGAGGAGACAATCCAAAAACTGGACATGGAGGTAGTTGGTCTCAGGAAGAAAGGTGAGAAGAATGAATATTTTTTCAAGTTCAAGGATAGTTCAGTTGTCCTAGATAATATATTGGATTTACAAATATCTCCACTCGACAAAACTAGTCTTGGCTACAAGAAGGATAAGGAAACATATGAAGATGACACTTGGTCTCTGAAGACTCCGGAAGTAGGTCCATCAACATACAAATTTGCTCCCCATACACCTACACATTCCAACAAGGACTTTGGAATTTTAAGGAAGCATCAAAGAGTTAGGTCTAGTCCTAAAATCAAGCTCAATAAAGAAATAACTCCAATACCCAAGTATGAAACTAGTTTCAATGGTTATTGTTATTTTTGTTGTAACTTTGGTCATAAAGTTGTTGAGTGTAGACTCTACGGAAGAAGAAGTGGTGGAAGGACCAATAAATGATTCAGATGATGGAGATGTAATCAAGTTTGACATGTTGCTTCCACATGTCACACATTGAGATGCTACACATGCAATGGGTTTGGTCACAAAGCCCAGGAATGTGAAAGTCAAAGAAGTCAACCAAGGAAGAGGCCTTCCTATACATCAACAAGAAGAACCAATGAAACTTGGAAGAAGGCCAATGCAGGAATATATGAATATCATAATAGAAACACTTACAGTCAGGGACACTCTCAGGCATGGAGAAATAAAGTTTCTCAAAGAAGTGTTGGAAGTTCCAACATTTCAATCAGATGTTGGACATGCAAACATTTTGGTCACATTGTTGCATATTGTCATACGATGGGGTGTTATAGTTGTAGTAGCATTTGGCACAAAGATAAATATTGTTGGATTACACGGAAAAAATGCTTGAGAAGTTTCCTATACAAATCATCAAGGAAATCCAGTACATATGAAGGAACAAATGCTGAAAGGACAGATGCCAAAAAGCAAGTATGAATGAAGAAGGCCAAACAATTGTAGATAAGAGAGGTTGATCAGAGCAGGGAGAATGAATGCCATATGGAAAACCAAGGGTAAGGTATCTCAAAGACCTTAGAACACATTGAGTTCATGAGGTTGGAGGAAGAACTCAAAGAAGAAAGGATTATTACTCTAGGAATACATATAGGTACTAGGAGCGTGCATATTGACAGGGGGAGAAGTGAACAATAATTAGTGATTTTATGTACATGTATGTGGTCACCCTTTTCCATTGATTCCAAAGGGGGAGAGATGAAGACAAAATAGGAGCATGATCATAGGGGGGCATGAGTTGTTGTCATCAATGACAAAGGGGGATATTGTTGATGAAATTGTCATTGATTCCAACATGGAATTATAGTGGCCTCACACATTGTCATTGATGCAATAAAATCCCACTTCCAGTTCCTTGGACCCCTTATGGAGTGGGTATGTGCCTTGAATCACCTTATACCTAGTTAACAAGGTCCTTGTACCCACAAAGTTGGATCTTGGAGACATCACCTCGTAGATGATGTTGAAGACCCTGGAGATGGTGCTGAATCTCTTTTGGATGATGGATAATACATAGAAGTATTAATGACCCATTCTATGGTCATTCATGCTCTGTTGATGTCATGGTACCCCAAAAGAAGGCCTAGTAACCCCACAGGTGATGTCATGATGGATCTTGATCCTTGGAAGTCTCCTGTTGTGGTTGAGGTGGTTGAAGAAGCCCATGAAGCCCCTTGGAAATTCAAAGAATCCTCTTTCTTCATTAAGAATACTTGAAGGATTCCTTGGACCCACACTTGATGGTGTAATGATCTTGCAACCCTTGTTGGGTCATGGATCTCTTGTATGATGATGATAACCTTGTATGGTCCTTGACATGATATGGAACCCATGAACATGTCCTTGGTATGATGAAGAATCCCATGAATACTTTGAACCCCTAATGAATACCCGTATTCCCTTGCAAAGGTCATGGATCCCACTGCTTGCACTTGGAATGGTTAGATGGCATGATGATGTGGTCATGAAGTCTTGAAGCTGGTCCAGAGTACATAAGAAGACTTTGCACCCACATAGGATGGCATGATAGCACTTGGAAACTTTAGTTTGACACACTTGTTGATGGTGGGGTGAAGGTGGTGTTGAATGGAATCCCTAGTGGCTAAAATGGCACCCCTTGTGAATATGGATGGTGACATGGCACCTTGATGGTCAGGTCCTTAATGAATCTCTTATGGCGTGTTAAATCCTTGGTCATACATATGGCTTATATGGTGGAGACCCTATTATATGGAAAATAAAATACATGCAATTCTTTGGTAATATTTGACCATTGAAGTGGTAAGAAGTTTGTGTGACAATTAAAAGTCAAATTAAAAATCAAAATTAGATTTTTTAATTAAAAATTAAAATTTTTACCGCTCTTACCTTTGAAGACAAGTCGTCCAACATGAAACATGTCCACTTTAATGTGTATATAAGCACATCAAAAAAAAACCAAATATGTAGGTAGAGAAGTTAACTTGGTGGAGATTGGTCTGAGGTTTTTTCGCAGTAGCAGAGGAGCAGTTCATTTTTATAGAGAAATTTTTGGGCGTCTTCACTAAACTTGGCATAAGATTCTCATACAGAATCAGAATTACAAAATTATTGGCTCGTTGGAAATCTTGTTCTGAGTGTGGAAATTGAACCCAGGTGTTAGAACAATTACACTCACAAAAATTGCCAATTACACATGCAAATTACACACAAAGGAGACTGAATATGGAGCAGAACACTAATCTGTATTGAATAAGTGTACAATAGCTAACCCTGTGAAGTCATAGGCTACCAAAATAAATAATTACATGAGGGATTCAAATGCATAAGGATGCCATTCGAATTTGGTCAAAAGCAGGCTAACTAAATCTAAGCAAATCCCCCATATGTGCATAAAGCAGTTTCCAAATCTATCTAGGAGCTCACGAATTGGAAAAATCAATTAGGCAAGCTAATACATGGTGGAAGGACAACTCATACATGCTTTTCTTAGGATAAAAGAGTGGAGGATGATGAGGACAAAAAACAAGTTAACTTCACCTTGTCAAACTTTCCCAATTGCCTTAAAACTCAGAAAAAGCACGCAATAAAGCAAAAAAAGCAGACATGTGCTAGGAAGGCCAGGAACAAAGCATATTTGATTCCAAGTGGTTTCCCAAGCACTCCATGACTCAAATTTATCTAGTTTGACCACTTTGGATGTGTGGAGGACAACTTGCACAAGGTGGAATATGGAAACTAGGCAAATAAGACAAAAAATGGATTAATTAATGTTTAAGGTAGATAACTATGGGTTGATTATTCTAACACCCCCCCTTAAGCCTAACTTATGAGTAAAATATTAGAAAATTATAGGGCCTAGCAACAAGGCTTAGTCACCCTTTACATACTACATGTCCATTTAACCAAGGAAAGAGGCAAAAACCCAGTGGGAAAAATCCTCCCTTAAACATGGACAGTAAAAAAAAATTTGAAAATCTTGTCATCACTCATGCTTCATAGCATGATCAGCAATCCCCAGCAGTGATTTGAGATTGCTAATTGTCTTCTCACAAAAAAAATTTGGTGAAGATATATGCTACTCGTTCTGAAGATAAACAGAAGAGTAGATGAATGGTGCCATCATGCACAAGCTGTTTGATGTAGTGCATATGGATATCAATGTGTTTGGTTCTCTACAAACCTGTAAGCTACACAACAAATCCTGCAAACAGAACCATTAAATCTGAAGATACATATGAGAAGTAGATGATACAGCATGCAAATAATCTTATTTAGCATACAGGTATTAGCTCATTCAAACATATGCATCAAAATAGAAGTAAGTAAGCTTACTTACAATTATCTATCCCTATGATTTCAATAAACATTCAGGTAGACAACAGTTAAGTGCAAAAAATTGAAAAAATAGCAGTTTCACCTCGAATGCAGCATGATAATGATAATCCACACATGAAAGGTAATTCACAATTGAGCCTCCAAAGCTTCTCTTTATTTCAAAAAATGATGATCAATACACAATTACAATAGAAATCCCTTCAATCCATCTCTTACTAGCTTGGAAGAGGGAGCCTCAACAAGGATATATACAAAAAACAGGACATCCAGTTCAGGGGGGGCGCAATTCCCAAGGAATCCGATCAAATCAACTGATGGAGATTCAATCAATGCCTGATATGTGTCTAGCTGAGCCAGAGTTGAGTCTCACTGAGTGCAACTGTCAATCGAGGGGCTGATCTGACTGACACTTCAACCTGTTGACTGGATCATCCACCAAAAATCATCCAGATGAGCCAAAAACGTGTGGAGGAGAGAGAGAGGGTGAAATTCCCCATAAAGGATGCTGAATATCAACCCTAGATCTGATTTGATCACCTCCTTCAGTCAAGGATTTGTCAGATCCAGTCAATCTGGTTCAGATCTGACTGATTTCAATCAAATCAGCTGAGAATCCACTGATCTATGATTTTTTATTTGCTCCATTATTCATCCATTTATTAATTAAAATAATCAATAAATGATTTTTTGGGGCTTTCTGCCTTGAGTGATGGAAAATCGCTCAAAACTAGGAAATAGTGGGTCCATGGGTTTACATGGTGCTCTTAGCTTGAAAATGAGCACCTACATGACTGAAACTGATTATTTGGCCCACTTTTATTACAAAATCAATTTTTCCAATTAAACTATTAAAAAATAGCCTAAGTTTTGGAAAAATTAAATTTTAATAAAAAACACTGAAAAAAATAAAAAATTGAAAAATTGAAAAAACCTAGGGGGACTTAGACATGTTCATATGACTCGACCATGATGTCTAGAATGTTTATACATTGACACATAGACTCTAATAACCTCAATAGGCCTAAATTCCAAGCCGGCCACCCCAAATTTGGAGGTATGGAGTGAAAAACTTAGAAATTATCAGTCGTTTATTCAACAACCAATAATAACCAAGGGAAAAAACACACTGGGCTGATCGGATTGACAAATAAAGTCTAAGAGACCGAGTCTTTTATAGACACTATCATGCTAGAACATTTATTACAACTTCCCCCATGGGGTGTGTGTTAGAATAATCAACCCATAGTTAGCTACCTTAGACATTAATTAATCCAATTTTTGTCTTATTTTCCTAGTTTTCATATTCCACCTTATGCAAGTTCTCCTCCACACATCCATAGTGGTCAAAATTGATAAATTTGAGTCATGGAGAACTTGGGAAACCTCTTGGAATCAAATCTAGTTTATTCCTGGCCTCCCTAGTGCATGTCTGCTTTTTTTGAGTTTTAAAGGCAATTGGGAAAGTTTGACTAGGTGAAGTTAACTTGTTTTTTGTTCTCAACATCCTCCAATCTTTTCTCCTATGAAAAGCATGTATGAGTTGTCCTTCCACCACCTATTAGCTTTCCTAATTGATTTTTCCAATTCGTGAGCTCCTAGACAGTTTTGGAAACTGCTTTATGCACCTATGGGGGATTTGCTTAGATTTAGTAAGCCTGCTTTAGACTCAATTCAAATGGAATATTCATGAATTCAAATATCTCTTGTAATTATTTATTGTGGAAGCCTATGACTTCACAAGTTTATCTATTGTACACTTATTCAATACAGATTAGTGTTCTGCTCCATATTCAATCTCCTTTGTGAGTAATTTGCATGTGTAATTGGAAATTGTTGTGAGTGTAATTGTTCTAACACCTAGGTTCAATTTCCACATGGTATCAGAGCCTTTGCATATCGATTTCTCTCCTTCCAATTTGTTTTGCAGGTTCGACATCATTGACTGGGATCATTCTGCTGACTAACGGGACAATTTCTGAGCTATGGATCAATCTCAGAAGATCATCTTGACTCCATTTAACTTCTTTG
Source organism: Pseudotsuga menziesii (assembly GCA_001517045.1). Classification (NCBI taxonomy): domain Eukaryota; kingdom Viridiplantae; phylum Streptophyta; class Pinopsida; order Pinales; family Pinaceae; genus Pseudotsuga; species Pseudotsuga menziesii. The sequence goes on from LPNX010563318.1 coordinate 170,445, forward strand.
ACTGGAAAGCAGAAATGGAGATACTGTTGAGAGAGAAAGGCATCTATAGAGTGACTATGGCAACAGAAGCAGAGCCCAATGTAGCTGCAAAGAAGATTAAATGGCACAAAAGGAGGGATGAGGCCTATGGTCTCCTGTGTCTGATTATATCCAAAGACCTCCTTTTCCATATTGATGGATTGACATCACCGAATGAAGTATGGGAGAAGCTTGTTTATATTTTTGGAAATACATATGAGATGAGGGGACATCAAATTGAAAATGAATTGATCTCCCTGATTCCAAATAGCTTTGAATCCCTACAACTCTATTTTTCCAAGTTCAAAGCACTTGTTTTGCAGCTAAAACAATGTGGGATCGAAAAGAAGGATGATCAACTATCCTTGGCCATACTCTTGAAGCTTGGCCCTGACTATTCAGTGTTTGTTTCGACCTTCTATGCCACAAAGTTGACAGCTCGAGCCTGGAAAATGCCTAGCCTTGCAGATTTCATGGAATCTCTCACACAAGAACAAGATAAATTGGTGATGATGGGAACCTTCAAACCATCCAAAGGCCAAGCTCTAGTTGTTGCATATTTGAGGGTGGATTCAAAAGGCAAGAAGAAATCTAAGAAGCCACCTAAGCAAAAGAGAGATAAGAACAAGTCTTTATAGGAGCCTCAAGGTTCCAAGAATAACCCCCAGGAGAAGAAGAACAAAGGAGAAATGAGCAAGTGCGCATACTGCAGTAAGGGAAATCATTCTGAAAGCTCCTGCATGAAGAATCAAATTGACATGATGACCCAACTCCTAGAGAAGAATGGCATCTCCCTTCCAGATAGCTCAAAGAATAGGGAAGGAGGATCAAATTCAAAAGACAGAGAGAGAGTTCATGCATTGGTTGCTGGCACATCAAGCTCACCTAGTTTCATTATTGATTCTGGAGCTTCAAGACATATGGTTTCGACCAAGGAGGCATTCACCTCACTTGACATTTTGAAAGGTCCACCAATAGTACTAGGAGATGACTCTCTCACTAAAAGTTTGGGCAAAGGGAGGATTGATCTTGACCATGGTAAGTTCACCAATGTGTTGTATGTTCTAGGTCTTGCCTCTAACCTCTTATCAATGTATCAGATGACTCACACAGGGTCTCCAAAGAAGGTCATATTCTCCCCTGATGAAGTTGAGATCACAAAGATCTCAAGTGGTAAATTCATTGCAAAAGGAGTTGCAAATCGCACTTCTAAGGTATACATGTTCTCACACTTCCTACCCTACTCAAACCCCTCTGCTATTTTGATTCATGCTAATGAGGCAAGCAATATTTGGCATGAAAGATTTGGCCACCTAAATTACAAGTATATTTCTGATCTTAGTGAAAATAAATGGTCATAGGGTTACCAAAGATTAAGTTTTCCAAAGGAGTCTGTCAAGGTTGCATCCTAGGAAAACACCCAGAGCATAAATTTGAGAGAGCTAGTCATGAGAGAACCTCTGCACCTCTTGAGTTGATCCACAATGATGTTTCTAGCCCATTTCCTCATATGTCAATGAGTCAGGCCAAATATGCATTGACATTCATAGATGACTTTTCTAGGTTTTGCTGGGTTTACTTCCTGAAGCACAAGTCTGAATTTTTTGGCCTCTTCAAAGTCTTTAAGGCTTTGGTTGAAAACCAGTCTAGGAGGAAACTCAAGGTCCTCAGATTTGACAATGGTGGTGAGTATTTCAAGTCTAAGTTCATTCAATATTATGCAGATGCAGGTATTCATATGCAGCATTCTATCCCTTACACACCACAGCAGAATGGTGTTGCTGAGAGGAAGAACAGATCACTGAAAGAGATGGCAACATGGATGATGGAGGCTAAGACTTTGCCACCAAAGTTTTGGGCCAAAGCTATAAATTGTGTAGCCTATGTCCAAAATAGGGTGCCTCATAAACAACTTGATGGTATGACTCCTTTCGAAGCATGGAGTGGGCACAAGCCAGATGTGACCCATTTCTAGATTTTTGGCTCAAGGGCTTGGGCTAGAATTCCAACAGAAAAGAGGAAGGATTTGCAGCCCCAAATCCAAGAGTGTCTATTTTTTGGGTACTCTAAATATTCAAAAGGGTACAATATGATCAATTTGAGCACAAACAAATCCTTCATTGAAAGGTGTGTTCAGTTTCAAGAAGAGCCCCTAGCAGCAGTGGAAGTTGGAGAATCCTCTTCACCACCAGAACCTCTGAATGTAAGTGAAGAGATAGTTGAACATGCTGATCCTGATATGTCTGATAATTATGATTTAATTTCAGTTCCTAACAGTACTACAATACCAAAATTGGCATCCAAGACCATTCATGTAGCTGGAGAACTAGCTGGAAATCCTAATGATCCTAGGAGGACTAGATCTCAGTTTGAGAGTGCTCTGTGCATGAAAGATCCTATGTTTGAATATAAATGCCATATGATGGTTGAATCAGACCCAAATACATATGAATATGTAGCAACTGATCCAATATGGAAAACATCCATGGAAGAAGAGTTCAGCTCACTCCAGAAGAGCAACACTTGGGAGCTGGTTGATCTTCCCCCGGGGAGGAAGCTAGTTCAGTGTAAGTGGGTGTACAAAATCAAATTTGCTGTTGACGGTTCACCTCTGAATTAAAAGGATAGATTGGTAGCCAAGGGATACTCACATGTACATGGCATAGACTACATTGAGACCTTTGCACCAGTGGCAAAGATGGACTCCATCAGGCTAGCTTTAGCCATTGCAGCCTCAAAGCAGTGGGAGGTACACCACATGGATGTGAAGTGTGCTTTCCTGAATGGAGATATCACTGAAGAGATATACATGCAGCAGCCTCAAGGATTTGCTACTAACCCATCTCTTGTGTGCAGGCTAAAGAAGTCATTGTATGGGCTTAAGCAAGCCCCCAGGGCTTGGTATGCCAAGATTGATAGCTTTCTGCTATCACTGAATTTTGTTCAATGCAAATTAGATCCAAATGTATATTTGAAGCTGATTCATGGTTCATTAATGATAATTTTTTTGTATGTTTATGACCTTCTCATTACAGGAAGCTCAAAAGATGAGATTGCCTCCTTGAAGGATGCAATGAACCATGCCTTCTCAATGACAGATTTGGGCTTATTGAGCCAATTCTCAGGGCTCGAGATTTCTCAAAACAAAGAAGGAATAAAAGTACATCAGTCCAAGTATGCCTTGGATTTTCTGAACAAATTCAATATGAAGGATTGCAAGCCAAGCAAGACTCCTTTCCTTTCAGGAGTTAAGCTTGAAGAAGTTGATTCTTCACCTATTGTAAACAATACACTATATAGGCAATTTATTGGATGTTTGTTGTATCTTACACATACTAGACCTGATCTTTCTTATGCAGTAAGTGTGGATTCAAGATACATGGATCAGCCTCATGAGATCCATTGGAGAGCAGCCAAAAGGATCCTTAACTTTGTTTAGGGAACAAGGACTCATGGGATCTTCTATAAAGCTAAATCTAATCTTGATTTGATTGGGTTTACTGACAGTGATTGGGCAAGTGACAGCACAGATTGAAATTCAACATAAGGATATGTGTTCATGCTTGCAGAAGGGCCAATCAGCTGGTCAAGCAAGAAACAGAGTGCCATTGCACTCTCATCTATAGAAGAAGAGTACAGAGGAGTTGCAAATGCAGCAACTCAATGTTTATGGTTGCAGGGGTTACTTGGAGAGTGTGGCTTCGAATCAGAATACTCAACTAATATCTAATATGATAATAAAATTACCATTCAAATATACAATGATCCAGTTTAGAAGTAGAGAACCAAACACATTGAGATCCATATGCACTACATCAGACAACTTGTGCATGATGGCACCATTCACCTACTCTTCTGTTCATCTTCAGAACAAGTAGCAGATATCTTCACCAAATTTTTTTGTGAGAAGACATTCAGAAATCTCAAATCACTACTGGGTATTTTTGATCATGCTGTGAAGAATGAGTGATGACAATATTTCCAAATTTTGTTTTACTATCCATGTTTAAGGGAGGATTTTTCCCACTGGGTTTTTGCCTCTTTCCTTGGTTAAATGGACATGCAGTATGTAAAGGGTGACTAAGCCTTGTTGCTAGGCCCTATAATTTTCTGATATTTTACTCATAATTCAGGCTTAAGGGGGGGTGTTAAAATAATCAACCCATAGTTAGCTACCTTAGACATTAATTAATCCAATTTTTGTCTTATTTGCCTAGTTTCCATATTCCACCTTATGCAAGTTGTCCTCCACACATCCATAGTGGTAAAAATTGCTAAATTTGAGTCATGGAGCACTAGGGAAACCTCTTGGAATCAAATCTACTTTATTCTTGGCCTCCCTAGGGCATGTCTGCTTTTTCTGAGTTTTAAAGGCAATTGGGAAATTTTGACTAGGTGAAGTTAACTTGTTTTTTGTCCTCAAAATTCTCCACTCTTTTCTCCTATGAAAAACATGTATGAGTTTTCCTTCCACCACCTATTAGCTTTCCTAATTGATTTTTCCAATTCATGAGCTCCTAGACAGTTTTGGAAACTGCTTTATGCACCTATGGGGGATTTGCTTAGATTTAGTAAGCCTGCTTTTGAATCAATTCGAATGGCATCTTCATGCATTCAAATATCTCTTGTAATTAGTTATTTTGGTAGCCTATGACTTCACAGGGTTGGATATTGTACACTTACTCAATACAGATTAGTGTTTTGCTCCATATTCAGTCTCCTTTGTGAGTAATTTGCATGTGTAATTGGCAATTGTTGTGAGTGTAATTGTTCTAACACCTGGGTTCAATTTCCACAGTATGAACATGTGATATAGTACAACAAGAACTTTCAAGAAGTACTTGTTTATGTATATGTAACTTTGGAATGTATTCTTCTATGTATCTTATGTATTGTAACCCGATGTTTATTCCGGGATGTTTCTATTATGTATTTGAGTCATGTGGTCATGCCTCAATGTTCCGATCGGGATTATTAACAAAGTAATCAAGTCATATCAATTCATTAGGTAAGTCCCCACAGTTTCGGGGCACTTGAGTTATTATACACTAATTAAGGTGTAGGCTCAAGTAGTAAATATTAGATTGAGCCTACGTGTGAAAATGCAATTCAAGTGAACGAAAGAATATAAATAGAGAGTGAGACTCTCTATTTAACACACACATCATTCACTCTCTTAAGTGAGGCGCACTTGTGGAGGAGGAAATATACTGGGACTAGAAGGCCACTGCTGCTGGGATATCTCTTACTGTTTTGGTGCTGATTTTATCTCTAAGGAAGTTGCGGGGTTTTCTCCTTTATGGTTTCCCTGAGGAAAACTATTTGTGTATCTTGTCTCTTGTGATTTGCTTATGTTTTATTGCTGTGATTGTTATTCTCTCAGTGAAAAGATCCTAAGATCATAATGCTAGCTTAATGTGATGAAAAACTAACATGGTATCAGAGCTAACCTGAGAAGAAGACATTGTGCAGCTACAGGAACTAGGGATTCCTAGCTTGTGGATCTTCCTCCACAAATTTTCAGCAAAAGTAAGGTGGAACAACTCTCCTCCTTAAGGCGCATCTTTCTGTCGAAGCGGAATTTGATTCCGAGCATTTTCAGTCTTCGATGCAGAAATTAGGGCTTTCTATAGAAGATGAATTTTTGAGTGAGACCAGCATAGGGTTATTCTCCTCATCAAAATCGAAGTTTAGAGACCTGGATCAAGAAATTTGGTTGGGTAAAACTCTAGGAAAGTCAAACCCTAGTTTGACCCTGAGCTAGGAGAAACCTTAAATACTAAAACTGCTAAGTTTTGGTACAGTCGCTATATTATGAGATTGGTGAAGTCTCAGAAGCTGAAAATTGCAGGGGCCAAATATAAAATCCTGATGAAGCCTGTGTCCAAAAATCAGACTCAGATTCGTTGTACTCCAATTTAGGGTTCCAGCCTCTTCCAGAATTCATCCCTGAAAAAGGAAATATGGGGAGATCTACAATATCTTGAGCTACAGAGGTCCAAATGGAATTCCTGAATATGTTCCAAAAATGGCACAGACTGTAATTTCAGTGGTCCAAATATCAGACTCAAAAGATGAACCAGTGACACGTGGCATGCCGTACAACTTCGTTGTTCTGAACAGTCCTGTAACAGGTCACCTTAGGAAAAGGTTCATAAATCACAAATTGTGAAACCAATTCTGATGAAAATTGTGGTGTTGGATCAGGGACATGCGAGGTTACCTCAGTGAGAAATTTCATACATATAGGAGCAGTAATTTCTAAGATATCATAGAAACAGTAACAGGAATTTCTGGAGAAGAAATTGGAAAATTAGGGCTTCCTGTTCCAGGAGCTTCCCTCCACTGTTTTTAGAAAAGGAATACATTGGAAAGCTCCATTTGAAGAGATCTATCTATTTATCGAATCATATCTGAAATATTCCAAGTTTTGAAAATTAGGGTTTCTGTGACAAACCCTAGATCAGCGAACTCCGGGACAAGGACGGACACCTCAAATCGGTAAGATCTAATCCTTTGCTATTTCCATTTGAGGTTCTCATTTCAATATGATATATCACATCAGCTTGGTGACAAGCTTGTGGAAGTTGACAACTTCCAATCCTAGAAGTATATGATCTCTCTGAAGAAAATGGATTGGACACCTACATGAGTATAGAGGTTCCAATTTCAGAGGAAGACGAGGTTAGAAGCCTTTCACAAGAAGAACTTTGTCAAGGCCAAAGAAGACATCATGCTCATGCTGCAAAGGATGATGAACCATCCAGAAAGAGATCCAGATATGAAAGTGAAGATTCTTCAAGCAAGGATGAATATGTTCTGATATCAGCTCTCACAGGTAACATATCTCATGGAAGTGATGAGTGGCTTATAGACAGTGGGGCTTCCAAACTTATGACGGATTCAAGGAATCCTATGTAAGACTGTTGGAACATGAATCACCTCACAAGGTGAAACTAGGAGATGACTACCAATATCCAATAAAAGGTAGTGGGGAATCTTCATACAATCTAGACCCTGGTAAGTCTCTAATAATGAAAGAAGTATTGTTTGTTCTAGGACTCAAGAAGAAGCTTCTCTCCATTTCAGCATTGATGCAAAAGGAATGCGGGTTGCATTCATAGATGGTCAAGTCATCATATGGCCAAAAGGAAAGACTATCGATGATGCGGTAGTGATTGGAGAACAAAAAGGAGGCTTGTACAAATTGAAGGGCTATCCAGAACAAGCCTTGATCCATGAAATAGTAGAGCCAAATGATCTTTGGCATAGAAGGCTTGCACACGTTCATTACAGAGCACTACCTATTGCAAGCAAAGCTGTTGAAGGTCTTCCAGAATTTCAAGCTATTTGAAGGGAAGAACAAAAATCAGAATATGACCTAAAGAAACCTGTTGAAGAATGTGAAGATCTAGAATGCAGAGACCATGCATTCATAAGAGTCTCTCAAAATCAAGAACAACTTGAAGAAGAAGTGAAGAATGCAGAAGTGGTGATAGCCACCTTGAATGGCCTCCCAGGATCGTGGAATTCATTTATTCAAGGAATGTGCTCCAGAAGGAAGTGATTACTTTCAGTAGACTTTGGAAAGAAGAAGAAGCTTGAATCATAAGAAGAGAAGAGAAGATGGGAGCAATTGAAGATCAAGATCTCGCCATCCAAAGAAGATCCCTCAAACAATGAGGAATATGAAGAACTCAACTCTTGAAGAACTTCTTATCCTCCATATCATTTGGATAAGAAACGATGCTACCATGAATCAAGAAGACGATGAAGCTGAAGGATCAAGAAGCAGTCTACCCACGAAACAAATAAAGATACATATTTAATTGTTATTTAATGATATTGTTTTGTTATGCATTTGTTTATATTCATTTGATGTATTATGCATGATAGGATGCTTGCATTAACGACAGTATACTACTAATATGCATGTGATGGGTAAGTAGCTCATGTTTCTATACAACTCTCCATTGCTACTTATCTAGAATGAAACCTCTTTGCTGACATATTGGATTAGTGCACAATCTCAATGTTGTCCTGGTAGAGATGGAAGGCATCTAGAAAGTTTCAATGAGATATGGATGAATGTTGTATTGGCTAAAGTAGTTGCATGATCATATATTTATACATAAGTATTTTCCAGTATGAATATTCTTTATGAAATGTTCTAACCATACAAATGCCTTTGACTTGTAGGAAAGATCGCATACATAATCAACTACAAGCAAAGAAGAATGAAGATGTGTTCTGAAGAACAAGTGACGACATTTCAAGACAAAGAATACTATAATGAATACAGTGACATCATTGATGCAGAACCTTCCAGACAAGAAGAAGTAACTAAGAAGAAATGGAAGACCAGTTCAAGAAGAATGATGTCAGGGCGTAGTATCGATACCTGAAGAGAAGTTCATAGTTCCATCATGAAGTAGATGGAAACATCGTGGGATAAAAATCAAGATTCGTAGCATGAGGCTTCTCACAAAGAGAAGGCATAGTCTACGAAGAAACATTTACAGCTAATAGAAGTGAAGTCACATGACATGCATAATCATGTGTGCAAATGAAAGAAGGCCTTGTACGAGTTCAAAATTCATCCATGGGATAACACATACATGATGAGCTTGATGAATATCTTAACCTTTGCTACAAGGTTGATAGAGGATGACAAGCTCACAGATGGGTGCAAGATGAACTTTTTGAAGAATTTCAAGATAGAGGATCTTAGTATCTAGTGATCCTAGATGGATACTACTTGTCACTCCAGCACAGAATGTTTCGGTGCATAGAGTACAGAAGACAAAGGGAGTGATTGCAGAAGATCCTGAGGTTCGACATGGTACGAAAGGATGGGAAGATTACTGATGATTCTAGGCTTTACTGAGAGTAAAGCGGATTCCAACCTTTGATCCAAGGTTGAAGGTGGAAGACTAGTGATGCTATTGTTATGTGTCGATGCACTACTGTTCTAGGTATGGAGGTGTGGCAAAGTACAGATGGGATCTTCCTTGGACAAGGGAAGTATGCAGTAGAGATCCTGAAGAGGTTTGGGATGATGGACTGCAAGGAGATGGCCACACCTATGGCATCGAACCTGAAGCTATTGAGTGATGCTTCATCAGAGTTGGTTGATGCTATGATGTATCGTCAGATGATTGGGTCATTGATGTACCTCATGAACACGAGACCAGATATTTGCTTTGCTGTGAACACCTTAAGCTAGTACCTGACAGATCCGAGAAGTGTTCACTTGACTGCTGCAAATCATATTCTGAGGTACCTGAAGGGTACAATTTATTATGGGCTCAAGTACGATGTGAATCAGAATATTAACCTGGAAGGTTATGTTGATTCAGATTGGGCAGACAGTGCCATCGACAGGAAGAGTACTTCGGGATGCTGCTTCAGTATGGGATCAGGTGTGATCTCTTGGTTTAGCAGGAAACAATCCTGTTTGGCACTGAGTACGGCTGAAGCAGAGTATGTCGTAGCTTGTTCAGCTAGTTGTGAGGTAGTATGGCTGCGGAAGCTACTGTCTGATATATTTGATCTCCAGTTAGATGCTACTTGTATACATTGTGACAACTAGAGTTGCGTGAAGTTGTCAGACAATCCAGTGTTTCATGACAAGTCAAAGCATATCGAGATCAAGTATCACCATATCAGGGATATGGTGTAGAGAGGAGCAGTGAAGCTCCTGTATGCTGCGACGGAGGAACAGATAGTTGATGTATTGATGAATCCATTGGCTAGGCTGAAGTCCGAGTACTTCACAGAGAGACTTGGTGTTCTCTAGATCAAGGCTTCCTCCCAGAGAAAGTGATGAGACCCATAGCCATTCTGACATGGTGAGAGGATTGGTTCCTTCCATGGTCAGATATAAGGGTTGAGCCATTCTGTCATGGTGAGAGGATTAGTTCCTTCCATGTCAGATATGAGTGTTGAGATCCATAGCCATTCTGACGAGTAGGTCAGATATAAGGGCTGAGCCATTCTGACATGGTGGTAGGGTTGCTCCCTTCCATGTCAGATATGAGTGCTGAGATCCATAGCCATTCTGACGAGTAGGTCAGATATAAGGGCTGAGCCATTCTGACATGGTGGTAGGGTTGCTCCCTTCCATGTCAGATATGAGTGCTGGCCATTCTTTCGAGCAGGACAGATGTAAGAGCAGTTGCCATTCTAAGAATGGAGGCACCTAGTCAGTTACCAGGAACACTTAGTGTAAGAACTGAGTAGCCATTCTGATGTGATAGAGGGATGTGTTCCCACTTGATCAGATGTAAGGGATGAACCATTATGTTCATGGCTAAAAGATTAAGTTCCTTCCATGTCAGATGTGAGTGTTGGCCATTCCAACGAGCAGGTCAGATGTAAGGGCAACAACCATTCTCTAGGAGAATGGAGGTGCCTAGTCAGTTACCAGGTAGCTCAGTCGAGGAGGACTAGGGGCCATTCTGATATGATTGCTGGGATGTGTTCCCCTCATGATCAGATATGAGTGCATGCCCTTCCATCATTGTGAGCAGGATGTGTTCCCACCTGGATGGATGTAAGTGCTGATCCTTGTCACAGATGATAGTAGGTGTGTCCTATCATGCTGGTGACTGTAAGTGCTGTGCCATTTCACAGATGATAGTAGGTGTGCCCTATCATGCTGGTGACTGTAAGTGCAGTGCCTTTTCACAGATGGTAGTAGGTGTGTCCTACCATGCTGGTGATTGTAAGTGCAGAGCCTTTTCACAGATGGTAGTAGGTGTGTCCTACCATGCTGGTGATTGTAAGTGCAGAGCCTTTTCACAGATGGTAGTAGGTGTGTCCTACCATGCTGGTGATTGTAAGTGCTAAGCCTTTCCAAAGATGGTAGTAGGTGTGTCCTACCATGCTGGTGGATGTGAGCGCTGTGCCTTTCCACATATGATATTAGGTGTGTCCTATCATGGTGGTGGTTGTAAGTGCTGATCCATTTCACAGATGATAGTAGGTGTGTCCTATCATGCTGGTGAATATGAGTGCTGGGCCTTTCTGATGGGATTGTAGTTTACTACATGATCAGATGTGAGTGCTAGGCATGCCTTTCTGACGAGCAGGTTAGATGTAAGTGCTGGGCGAAGACCTACATGAGGGTAGGCCTACAACTAGCATGAAAAAGGGTTGGCTCTGTAGAACTTCCTATGATGAGAAGAATCATGAGATAGCACTAGTGTTGATCCAGATCAAGTGATGATCCAGATCCAGTAATGATGATCCAGCAGTGATGATCCAGATCGAGAGATGATCCAGATCCAGATCCAGATCGAGTGATGATCCAGATCCAATCCAGTGATGTTGATCCAGATAGAGAGATGATCCATATCCAGTGATGATGTTCGATGATGATCTAGATCGAGAGATGATCCAGATCCAGCGATGATGATCTAGATCGAGAGATGATCCAGATCGAGAGATGATCCAGATCCAATGATGATGATCCAGATCGAGAGATGATCCAGATCCGAAGATGACTTGAATACAAAGATGACTTGAAGACAAGATGATCCAGCTGATATAGAGAAGAAGACTAGTGCTGAAAATTGTGTCGAAAGAATACCTTCCTAGTTAAGAGGGAGTGTTGATGTATATGTAACTTAAGAATGTATTCTTCTATGTATCTTATGTATTGTAACCCGATGTTCATTCCAGGATGTTTTTATTATGTATTTGAGTCATGTGGTCATGCCCCGATGTTCTGATCGGGAGGATTAATAATGTAATCAAGTCATATAAAGTCATTAGGTAAGTCCCCATAGTTTCGGGGCACTTGAGTTATTATACACTAATTAAGGTGTAGGCTCAAGTAGTAATTATTAGGTTGAGCCTACGTGTGAAAATTCAATTCAAGTGAACGAAAGAATATAAATAAAGAGTGAGACTCTCTATTTAACACACACATCATTCGCTCTCTTAAGTGAGGCACACTTGTGGAGGAGGAAATATACTGGGACTAGAAGGCCACTGCTATTGGGAGATCTCTTACTATTTTGGTGCTGATTTTATCTCTAAGGAAGTTGCGGGGTTTTCTCCTTTATGGTTTCCCTGAGGAAAACTCTTTGTGTCTCTTGTCTCTTTTGATTTGCTTATGTTTTATTGCTGTGATTGTTATTCTCTCAGTGAAAAGATCCTAAGATCATAATGCTAGCTTAATGTGATGAAAAACTAACAGTACTTCCAAAGGTCTTCTTAAGTCCGAACAAGTTATCCTTGTCTGGTTCATCAGGCTCACTTGATAAAAAACCACTAAGTACAACTTAGGTGGTAACATTTTGGGTCCAACTATGGGACGTGTGCTCGATCTGGTCTTTAAGGCAAGGAGAGGATACGAGAACACTAGAATCTCTAGTTTATATACCCTGTAAAAACATCTCAACTTGACAAGAAAAACCTTAGTAGCACAAGTTTTTAAAAAAACCAAATGAACCATTAAGCTGATTTATTTAAACAAAATAAATGTAACTAACTAAAAGAAGCAAAGTTTTATTATAGCTAAGTATAAAATAGAAATGCAGAAAGTAAATTCTCTCTTTCAAGGAGCTTATTTTCCTACTCTAAGCATGATATAAAAATGGTTAAGTGTAATCAGAAATCCAATGTAACCACCTAAGAATTTTATTAACATAAAAAAAAATTTCCTTGTCTTTGGTTACTAGCCAAAGTAAGGATTCTTTATTCAGAAAATGAAAACCTGCGTGATGATCCGAAAGGGGCAGGATGGATGGGAAATCATAGGCATGAATAATGTCGTCAAACTTCCTCCCAAACTTGTAAGTGCTTGCGTAGGCTGCTTCTATCCATGATTGGACAAGGTTGATGTACAAATCAGAATGATGAGGCAGATTGACTACACCATCATACTGATCATCAAGGCTTACCATATGATAATTCATTGCATAAGTCCTAAGAGGCTCCAAGTCAAGAGGAAACTCTATATGTGAAGATGATAGTTGATACTGATATTCTAATAACTGCATCACATTTGTCTTTTCACAATACTGCTTCTCCATGTCTTCATTATTGATACCTTTGTGTGGCTCTGCATGATATGACTCTAAATGATCATATGGATAAACTACATGCTCCTTTTTCATATCAAAGTTTCCCAAGGCCACATGGTTCATGCTCTCTTATTTAGATATGCCATAGATAGAAAAATCAACAAAACCATCAAAAGTTTTTGGTTCATTATTTTCCTCTTTATTCATGTCATAGACTAGATTTTCCATGAATGTCCAGGACTCCTCATCAACATATTTATCAGGGATAAGGGAGACTTCATCACTTGTATCATGCTCCAAGCTATACTTGTCCTCATTTTCATTTCTTCTTCAGAGAAAAGGTCACAAGGTAGTAAACCTTCCAGACTGTCATCATTATATGGAGAACACATAGGAGTCCCATCATGTATATTGCAGTTTTCATCATAAGTTTCACTATAAGATTCTGCAATGGTTTCATCCTCAGGCTTGTACTGTTTAGATGGTAACAAAGGGTAGGCCTGGCCTACCATGTATATATGATCAGGCTCACTTGAATTTGTTTCCTGATTACTGACCTCGGGAAGTCCATGTTCCATGACTTGATTTGCAACATAACAAGTGCTTTCTTGGTGGAATTGTTCATAGGGTCTACACCATGGAATTACTTCTTCTACCATGTTAGTTGAGTCTAACATGTTTGGAATCCTAAGCTCTTGTTGAGGAAACTTCTTTTGATACATCTGATTCTGCCTAGGTTGAAAGTTCGTAGGTCCATTATTTCTTTCCGTTGTGATTATTCTATTGTGCATAGGATTCAATTGTGCAGACTAATCTGTCATAAGTTGGTTTTGACCAGTAACCAAGTCTTTTATCATGTCTGTTACCTTTTCCATGGGATCTTTAGAGGCTCCCTTTTCTTCTGATTCAAAGGATTTTCCCTTTTCTTCGTTGTATGAAGTGTTTCCCCTAGTGTAACCTGGAATGTTGGATTTGCCTAAAGACTGCATATTCTTTTCTATTTTCTCAACCAATTCTTGAGTAGTTTTTAGATCATCCGGCTCCTTGTCCTTTAACTGGTACCTCAAATCACCAGTGAAAGCTTCGATGTAAGATATGAGGATGGAGGCATCCCTTGGCTTGATTTCTCTAGGGGGGTCCGCAACCACACGCTTGAACTTAGTATTAAATTCATCAATGGTTTCATTCTCCATATTCTTTATGTTATGGAGGGCAGCAAGCAGATGTCTTAGTTCTTTCTTTTCCCCCCATTTCTTCTTAAAACCCTCTAGGAATTCACTAAGAGTTTTATATGAATCATCATCTAGGTTGAAGTACCATTCTTCAGCATCATCTTCCAAGGATAAAGCAAAGAGCGTCATTTTGACATCATCATGGTCATGGGAAGCATCATTGCAATAAATGACCATGTGCTTTTCAAACTTTTGAAGGTGAGACTTGGCAGTGATGGCATTATTGCCCTGAAATATGGGGAGCTTCTTGATAGCATCATTCGGAATGTCATGAGGACTACCTACTATCTGAGAAAAGTGATGGGGTTTGAAACATTCTATTATTTCTTGAGATTAGTGAAAATGACTCTCTACAAATATGTGATGGATATCTGAGAGGGATTGGTCTCCTAAATCTTCAAGGTTTCTATGAGAAGTATACCTATTCAATATTTCCCTAATAATCCCTTTGGGATCAGGGACAGGATTGAATAATTGTCGGTGGTTTCTTCGGGTAGAAATTCTTGAAGGGATGTTAGGAAGTGGAGTCGCCAGATGGATCGAGTTTTAATTTTTATGTTTTTTAAAGACTAGATCACTCAAATTCTTTTATCTTTTTAGTTGTTTAAAAAAACGTTAAGCTAAGTCGTACTCGGGAATAAAAAGATTTATCCCTGTCAACAGTGCGAAAATATGTTGCTTCCTTTCACACACCTGGGTCACGTGGCATAAATATTCAAGCCACTCGGTGTGTCCTTGGGGGAAAGTCTCGAGTCAAGGTTGTCACCTTGTTCTTGACTCCTCCGTTCAGGCTCAACTCCTAACGAAGCCAAGGGGGGTAGACCCTATTAAGTTACTAAGGATAATTACTTAGTATGGTGATGTTAAACTGAATGAGTTACTTAGGAGTTTGAAATTTAACTATAGACAATCAAAGAAGACAAGATACAAAAATGAACACACGAAAGGACAATGCCGAGACACAATATATATATATATATATAAAGCAAGAAAATAACCAACACCTTAGAATGGAGTCAAAAAATAGAATCAATGTACTTTCATGTGCTTGGAGTGAATGTTTTGCAATTGCCTCTTGGTATGTTTTAAGTTAAATTTGAGGTGTGAGTTGATTAAAATTATGCAAAGAGGTGGACTCTAGATATACCCGAGAGTACTTAGAGTGTGTCCAAAACTAAACCTTCACGGCTACCCGCAAGGAATATGGACTCCAGATATACCCGAGAGTACTTAGAGTGTGTCCAAAACTAAACCTTCACGGCTACCAGCAAGGAATATGCGGGATGAATGGAGTCTCTGGGGATATTGTTCATAATGCACCCATTAGGATGTGACAGATATCGGCACCCTGAGGTCACTTTTCAGAAGTTCCCACTTCCTTTGGGTATTTTGCCACCGTGATGGTTTGATCTAGGTGTTGGATTTTCACCTGATGGTTTGTCAATTTGGGGAGTGAGTCCTAATTATACTAGTCACTCAAGTGCTTTTGATATAGCTTGACTGATCAGATGAACCGCAGCCAAGTGCAGAGCATACACACCAGAGTCTTGTCAATTTTAGTAAATTTTAAAATGGGTGTTCTTGTTAAAAGAAAACCCTCCAGGAACCTCTTTCGATCCAAGTGGATCTCAATCGGGGAATCAAGGAGGGGTTAATTTTATAATGCTTACTGAAACAAAATATGATAGCAAAGAAAATAGATACACCATTCTGGTTTTCTAATTAGTCCTACCACAAATCTCTTTCCCCTTTCGGGTCAATCGGGTAGTCGTGGGGTAAGTATTAAGATTAATTTGAAATATCAAATATGGAATATGAAATGGATAATTAATTAAAGTATACTACCCTTTAGATTAGAGCTATGGTATATTTAAAAAATATGAATGAAAAAGCGAAAAAAAGACACGGACACAAATCCCCCCAGGGGGGATGGGGAATGGGCTCGAAAGAGCCTATTCAAAAATTATTTGTATTAACAGCAGTTAAAATATCAGAGAAATGATATAATTCATATTTATCCTTATACGGAGTGAAATAAAGAGCTTACAAAGTGCGAAAATTAAAGTTTTTAGTCAAATGGGAGACCCCTGGGGGGATTTGAAGGCTCCTGAGGCCACTTCCGAACAACAGCTTCCTTTATTTTCTGTCAAACCTGATAAAAAAAGAAAGAATATTCAAATGAAATATGCCCAAAAGCACTCTGAAAGTACCTTTGGGTCAGCTCACTTTTAACCAAAAAAAGGTAAGTTGAAAACTAGTTAAAAGGGTAAAACAGGAACCAAGGAAAGTAGGATTTCCTTGGGATATTGGCTTGCCTCTTGGGCAGACAATAAGATGTGCAATTTTATTTCAGAATATGAAATTTTAATGTACAGAAAAGGAAACTACCTTAAAATCAAGCTACAAATTTTCATTAAAATGCTTGCGAAAATATGGTAATTTCAGCTAGATCTCTTAAAATGTAACTTTATATGCAAAAAAAAAACTAAGATATAGAATTAGGAAGGGACATTAATAACTATATATATGTGTAATTTTCTTAATGAGACATATCTGAGCAATAAGAATCCTTATTAGTAACCAGTTTGAAGAAAATTTAATATTTTTAAAGGAGGAAAAGGGGAAGAGAAGTGCTTGTTGTTGAAGCAGATCTGCAAAGGAAACTTGGTAGTGAAGAAATAAGGGGCATGATATTAGCAATATTGGTTGGAAACCAATGGAATCAAACCTGAACCATACATATTCTAGTCACGGGAAACCTGTAAGCTACACAACAAATCCTGCAAACAGAACCATTAAATCTGAAGATACATATGAGAAGTAGATGATACAGCATGCAAATAATATTATTTAGCATACAGGTATTAGATCATTCAAACATATGCATCAAAATAGAAGTAAGTAAGCTTACTTACAATGATCTATCCCTATGATTTCAATAACCATTCAGGCAGACAACCATTAAGTGCAAAAAATTGAAAAAATAGCAATTTCACCTCGAATGCAGCATGATAATGATAATCCACACATGAAAGGTACTCCACAATTGAGGCTCCAAATCTTCTCTTTATTTCAACAAATGATGATCAATACACAATTACAATAGCAAGCCCTTCATTCCAGCTCTTACTAGCTTGGAAGAGGGAGCCTCAGCCAGGATATATACAAAAAACAGGACATCCAGCCCAGGGGGGCACAATTCCCAAGGAATCAGATCAAATCAGTTGATGGAGAGTCAATCAATGCCTAATATATGTCTAGCTGAGCTAGATCTGAGTCTCATTGATTGCAACTATCAATCAAGGGGCTGATCTGACTGACACCTCAACCTGTTGACTAAAGCATCCACCAAAAATCATCCAGATGAGCCAAAAACATGTGGAGGAGAGAGGGAGGGAGAAATTCCCCATAAAGGATGCTGAAGATCAACTCTAGATCTGATTTGATCACCTCCTTCAGTCAAGGATTTTTCAGATCCAGTCAATCTGGTTCAGATCTAACTGATTTCAATCAAATCGGCTGAGAATCCACTGATCTATGATTTTGGATTTGCTCCATTATTCATCCATTTATTAATTAAAATAATCAATAAATAATTTTTGGGGGCTTTCTAACCTGAGTGATGTAAAATCGCTCAAAACTAGGAAATAGTGGGTCCATGGGTTTACATGGTGCTCTTAGCTTGAAAATGAGCACCTACATGACTGAAACTGATTAGTTGGCCCACTTTTATTACAAAATCATTTTTCCCAATTAAACTATTAAGAAATAGCCTAAGTTTTGGAAAAATTAAATTTTAATAAAAAACACCGAAAAAAATAAAAAATTGAAAAATTGAAAAAACCTAGGGGGACTTAGACATGTTCATATGACTCGACCATGATGTCTAGCATGTTTATAAATTGACACATAGACTATAATAACCTCAATAGGCCTAAATGCCAAGCCAACCACCCCAACTTTGGAGGTATGGAGTGAAAAACTCAAAAATTATCAATCATTTATTCAACAACCAAGAATAACCAAGGGAAAAACCACCCTAGGCTGATCGGATTAACAAATAAATTCTAAGAGACTGATTCTTTTACAGACACTATCATGCTATAACATTTATTACAATTCCCCCATTTGGTATGAACATGTGATATAGTATGACAAGCACTTTCGAGAAGTACTTCCAAAGCTCTTCTTAAGTCCGAACAAGTTATCTTTGTCTGGTTCATCAGGATCACTTGATAAAAAACCACTAAGTACAACTTAGGTGGTAACAAGGTACCTTGATTATGCGGTGCTACAAATCCATAATTAGAAGAGTAAGCAAGTTGTTGATACCTGTACCCATAGGGTTGATAGTTTCATCCATACTGCGGTCCATAAGACTATCCATGAGAAGCTCCATAAGGTGTCCCATGGGATGTCCCGTGAGAATGTCCATAGTTAGGGATATGGGGAACTCCTTGAGATGGAGCATAATACGATCCAAAAATAGGGATATGACCTCCTGACACAACAGGAGGTACTTCACTCTGAGATACTATCATACGAGCAGTCGCAGTATGAACATGGCTAGTAGCGATATTCCAGCCCAAAGGACCACGTGAATGAGGGGGAGGAAGGGTTGTCAAAAATGCATTCGAAGGAGTAGGGTTCAAGGATGAAGGGACATGTGAAGGAATGTAAGTGGTGTTCCCAATGGTCACTTGTCTCAGTTCTGGTTTCCACATATGATTACTAACACTAGGTCTAGGATGGACATGTGAGGTTTCTTCCACCGCTAGGATGGAAGGTGCAATGTGACTAGTACTCCCAAATCTCTCCTCATGAAAAGGAATAGGAGTTCCCCCAGGCATAGTGCTAGGTTCAAATTTTGACTCAAAATGATGTGCCAGATCGGGTGTAGGGATATCAGACATGCCATAACGAACATGACTAGTGCTTGTGGGTTCATAATGAGTTTCGTTGCCTGGTAACCAATGCTGGCGACCTGTGAATGAGGGATCATAACCATATTGTGAAGGTATTTTCAGTGAAGGATCATATATGGGAGTGGGATATTCCTTCCCCACCTCATGAGGTGGAGAGGACATCTATGGAATCTCATCCTCATGATCTCCCATAGTGTGTGAATAAAAGTGAGAAGTAGTCCACCCAGACTATCTATTTCTCTCTCCCAAAGGAGGAGGAGACATGGAAGGTGGAAGTTATGCTAAATGACAAGAATGGAAAAGCACCGCACCCAAATACACAATGAATAAAAAAATGAAAAGACTCGATCTAATTACACAAACCCTAGGAAAACTAGCGTGCACAGAGCATACACCTATAAAATGTAAAGCGAAATTGCAAGCAAACAAGGGTAGTATATGTGAGCTCCCGAATGAAGAAGGTATGTATAACCTAGGAGAGGCTTGAGACTCCCAGGCACAACAAGCGGAGGTTTAAAACCAATTATAGTGGCCCTTAGCTTCAACACATATAGCGACTATGCTGTTCGACCCCTACCTGGCCCGGACACTTACAGAATAACCTCTGCGAAGTACCCCCTCGATAACCTAGGTAAGGAAACTAAGGTCACCTCAATATAATCAATGCTTAGGAAGACAGTTGCAGGTGGGATTGACTGTATGGGTAGGGTAGAAAATCCTAAAACTCTTGAAAGAGCCCCTAGATATGAATACAATCCTGGAAATATCTCTGGTGCTACTCAGTTACAACCAGGGGTCATCCCAATCATAACCGCTCACACTGCCTCGTGCTTAACTCCCTTGTAAGGGGAGGATCATGTTGATTTATTTGTAACTTCGGAATGTATTCATTTATGTATCTTATGTCTTGTAACCCAATGTTTATTCCAGGTTGTATCTATTATGTAATTGATTCATGTTGTCATGCCCCGATTTTCCAATCAGGAGGATCTATAATGTAAACAAGTCATGTCAAGTCATAGTGGGTAACCGTCTGATTGTCTAAGGGTTAAAGTCCCCACAGTTCTGGGGCACTAGGGTTATTAGACTCTCCTAGTAGAGGTCGGACCTAGTAGGGTTTTAGTCATGCCAAGATTAGTATAAATAGAGAAATGGAGTCTCTATTTATCACACAACTCATACACACTGAAGTGTAGCGCATAGTTGAGGAAGGAGAAGACACTGGGGCTAGATAAGAAGAAAGTTACTGCTGTCGGGAGATCACTTACTGTATTGGGATTTTCTATTTTGGTGTTGATTCTATCTCTAAGGAAGTTTCAGGGTTTTCTCCATTTATGGTTTCCCCGAGGAAAAACACCGTGTTCATTGTCTCTTGTGTTTGATTGATGTGCTTGTTATTCTCTCAGTTAATGATCCTAATAATGCTAGCTTAATGTTGAAAAAATAACATGGTATCAGAGCTAACCCGAGAATAAGACACTATGCAGTTGTGGGAACTAGGGATTCCTAGTTTGTGGATCTTCCTCCATAGATTTTCAGCAAAAGTAAGGTGGAATAACTCTCCTTCTTAGGGAGCATCTTTCTGTCGAAGTAGAATCCAATTCGGAGGTTTTTCAGTTTTGGACCTGACACTGCTACCGGAATTTAGGGCTTTTCACAAAAGAGGAATTTTTCAGTGACCCTAGGCTTGGATTGATCTCATCCCCAAAATCGAAGTTAGGGATCAATTTCAAGGCATTTGGGTGGACAGAACTCCGGAAAGAAAAACCCTAATTTGCTCCTAATCCAGTACTGCAAGATTTCAGCTCCAAATCTAGATCCGACATCTTGAACTAGTAAGATCTAAATATTTTGTATTTCCATTTGAGGTTCTTAGTTAAGATGTCTCATCATACCAATCTTGATGAAAAGCTTGAGGGAGCTGATAACTTCTGAGCCTGGAATTATAGGATCTCCCTGGTTCTGGAAGAAAATGAGTTAGACTCCTACATCCATGAGGAGGTTCCAGTTCCATAGGGAGATGAGGCTAAGGCCTTACATAAGAATAATATGGTTATGGAAAATAGGATCATTGTTGATTCTATCAAGGATCACCTCATCCCACAGGTGTCCTCTCTCAAGACACCTAAACCTATGTTTGATTCCCTAACCAAATTGTTTGAAGGGAAGAACATAAACCGTAAAATGACTCTGAGGAATCAACTGAAGAATGTGAAGACCCGAAATGCAGAGACCATCCAGTATTACTTCACAAGGGTTTCTCAGATCAAGGAACAATTAGAAGCAGTAGATGGAGAAGTGGAGAATGCAGAAATTGTGATGACCACCTTGAATGGTCTCCCTAGGACATTGGACTCTTTCATTCAAGGGATCTGTGCTAGAAAGAAGTTAGTCAAGTTCAGCAGACTATGGGAAGAATTCTCTCAAGAAGAATCTTGAATAGCAGCTTGACAAGAGAAGATGGGAAGTGAATATCAAGCTCTCATAGTACAATCCAAGAAATCCAGATCCAGCCATCACAGAAGTAAGTACTCTCATCATAGGTATAACTCAAGAAATCCTAGAGATAAGTCTAAGTACATTTGCTATACATGTGATGAAAAAGGACACTTTGCTAGAGATTGTCCTAAGAACAAAAGCATCTCTCACAAGAATAAGGGAAGCAAGAAAATACATCATGCTCATGCTGCAGAGGATGATGAACCTTCATCAAAGAGAACCAGATATGAAAGTGAAGATTCTTCAAGCAAGGATGAATATGTTTTGATCTCCGTTCTCATAGGTAACATTACTCATGGACATGATGATTGGCTTATAGACAGTAGGGCTTCCAAACATATGATTGGATTCAAGGAATCCTTTGTGAAAATATCAAAACATGAATCACCTCACAAGGTGAAGCTAGGAGATGACTACCAATATCCAATAAAAGGTAGTGAGGAATATTCCTACAAACTAGACTCTGGAAAGTATCTAACAATGAAAGAAGTATTGTTTGTGCTAGGACTCAAGAAGAACCTTCTATCCATATCAGCATTGGATGCAAAAGGAATGAGGGTTGCATTCATAGATGGTCAAGTCATCATGTGGCCAAGAGGAAAGACTATCGATGATGTAATAGTGATTGGTGAACAAGAAGGAGGTTTGTACAAATTAAGGGGCCATCCAAAACAAGCCTTGGTCCATGACACAGTAGAGCCAAGTGAACTTTGGCATAGAAGGCTTGCACATGTGCATTACAGAGCACTACCTCTTGTAAGCAAAGTTGTTGAAGGTCTTATATAAATACAAGCAAAACATTATGGGGTCTACAAAGAATGTGCAAAAGGAAAGAACACAAAGAAGACATTTCCAAGCAGCGAAAGCAAAGCAAAAGGAATCTTGGAAATCATCCAGTCTGATGTATGCGGTCCTATGTCATCAAGCTCACTAAGCGGGTATGCATATTATGTTTCTTTTATTGATGATTTTTCTAGGAAGACATGGGTTTACTTCATGAAGAGCAAAGACGAAGTATTCAGCAAATTCAAGGAATTCTCTTGATCGAGAATCACACTGAAAAGAAGATGAAGAATTTTCGATCAGATAATGGTGAAGAATTCACTTCGAATGAATTCAGAGAGATTTGTAAAGAATCGGGGATTAAGAGGGATTTGTCCACTCCTTATAATCCACAATAGAATGGGATTGTGGAACAGAAGAACAGAACTATCATGGAAGTTGCAAGAGCTATTCTTCATAATCAAGATCTTCCTATGCATCTTTGGGCAGAAGCTGCCAGAACAGTGGTGTATGTACAGAACCGTACCTCCACATAGAGTACTCAAGAACAAGACTCTTGAAGAAGTCTTCTCCGGTAAGAAACCAAACGTCATCCATCTCAGAACATTCAGCTGTCCTGTATACATACACATTCCAAAAGAGAAGAGAACAAAATTAGATCCTTCAGGAAATAAGGGTATATTTGTGGGATACTCTGAAAGCTCGAAGGCTTACAGAATATATTTCCTAGGATACAAGAAGATTGACATCAGTAGGGATGTGGCATTTGATGAAGACACAGCTTACAACAAATATAGAAAGAGACCTGCTGAAGAACCTAAAGTAGCAGAAGCACCCAGAATTCATGATACAACCATGAATGAAGAAATTCAAGAAGAAGATCGAGAATTTGAAGAACCACAAAGACCTGTAGATCCACCTCTAGAGAAGAATCCTCATAAGAGGAAACCTACTTGGGTACGAGAACTTATCCAAGGTGCAGAAAGATATGGGGCTCAAGAAGAGAATCACAGAGAAAGAAAGAGGACCAGATCCTATTTCGGGTATGTAGCTTTACTATGTGATTTCATTGATAAATAACCTTCCAGTTATGAAGAAGTGGCGGAATGGAAAGAATGGAAGGATGATATGATTGAATAATATGAATCGATCATGAAGAATAATGTTTGGGATGTTGTCCCATGACCAGAATGGAAGTCAGTTGTAACTTCCAAATGGATCTACAATATCAAGCATGCTGCAAACGGTAGCATTGAAAAATATAAAGCAAGATTTGTGGCTCGATATTTCTCTCAGAAATAAGGAATAGATTATGAAGAAACCTTTGCACCTGTAGCCAGATACACTTCCATCAGATCAGTACTTTCTCTGGCTGTAGTGATGAAATGGAAGATACACCAGATGGATGTCAAGACTACTTTCTTGAATGGTGTAGTAGAAGAGGAAGTGTTTGTAGAACAACCACTTGGTGTTGAGACACATGACAGAGAATCTCATGTATGCAGATTGAAGAAAGCCTTGTATGGTTTGAAACAAGCACCTAGGACTTGGTAGGGCAAAATTGACAGCTTTCTATCTAGTTTGGGCTTTACCAAAAGTAAAGCAGATTCCAACCTTTACTACAAGGTTGAATACGGAAACCCAGTGATGTTTCTACTATATGTATATGATCTATTTGTGATAGGTACAGATGGGTTGATTGCTGATACAAAGAGAAAGCTTGTTGTTGAGTTTGAAATGAAGGACTTGGGTATGATGCATTATTTCTTAGGCATGGAAGTGCGGTAGAGTGCAGATGGAATCTTCCTTAGACAAGGGAAGTATGTAGTAGAGATCCTAAAGAGGTTTTGGATGATGGAATGTAAATCTATGGCCACAACTATGGCATCGAACCTGAAGCTATTGAGTGATGCCTCATCAGAGTCAGTTGATGCTACAATGTATCATCAGATGATTGGGTCATTGATGTACCTGACAAACACAAGACTAGACATTTGCTTTGTTGTGAACACCTTGAGCCAGTTCTTGATAGATCTAAGAAATGTTCACTTGATTTCTACAAACATATTCTGAGGTACTTAGCAGGTACAGTTGACTATGGGCTCAAGTATGAGTTGAATCAGAAGATTAACCTAGAGGGTTATGGGATCAGGTGTGATCTCTTGGTTTAGCAGGAAGCAATCCTATGTGGCACTGAGTACAGCTGAAGTAGAGTATGTCGCAGCTTGTTGAGCTAGTTGTGAGGTATTATGGCTATGGAAGCTACTGTTTGATATATTTGATCTCCAGTTAGATGCTACTTGCATACATTGTGACAACCAGAGTTGCATGAAGTTGTCAGAGAATCCTATGTTCCATGACAAGTCGAAGCATATCAAGATCAAGTATCACTATATTAGGGATATGGTGCAGAGGGGAGTAGTGAAGCTCTAGTATGTTGTGACGGAGGAACATATAGCTGATGTATTGATGAATCCATTGCCTCGGCTGAAGTTTGAGTACTTCAAGGAGAAGCTTGGTGTTCTCCAGATTGCAGTTTCCTCCAAGAGAAAGTGATGAGACCCATAGCCATTCTGACATGCTGAGAGGATTGGTTCCTTCCATGGTTAGATGTAAGGGATAAGCCATTCTGTCATGGTGAGAGGATTGGTTCCTTCCATGTTAGATATGAGTACTAGCCATTCTGTCAAGTAGGAGAGATGTAAGGGCAACTACCATTCTAGGAATGGAGGCACCTGGTCAATTACCAGGAAAACTCAGTCTAGGACTGAGAAGCCATTCTGATGTGATAGAGGGATGTGTTCCCACTTGATCAGATGTAAGGGCTGAACTGACATTCTATCATGGCTAAAGTATTAGGTTCCTCCCATGTCAGATGTGAGTGTTGGCCATTCTGACGATTAGGTCAGATGTAAGGGAAACTGCCATTCTGGGAATGGAGGCACCTGGTTAGTTACCAGGTAGCTCAGTTTGGGGCTGGGGGCCATTCTGATGCGATCGTAGGATTAGTTCCTCCATGATTAGATGTGATTGCATTCCCTTTCCGATGCGGTGCTTCATGCATGGTCAAATTGTAAGTGCAGATCCCTTTCTGATGCAGTGCTTCATGCATGGTCATATTGTAAGTGTTGAGCCCTTTCTGATGTGGTGCTTCGTGCATGGTCATATTGTAAGTGTTGAGCCTTTTCGATGCCGTGATTTCTAGCATGGTCGATTGTAAGTTCTGTGGCTTTGCTGATAGGATGAGTTATGATGTAAGTGCAAAGCCTTTCTGATGTGGTGTGCTTACACATGGTTGGATATAAGTGCTGATCCTTTCTGACAAGATGAGGTCAGATGTGAGTGGTGGGCCTTTCTAACAGGATGAGGTCAGATGTAAGAGTTAGGCGGGACATTTCAACTTAAGTGTTAGATATAAGCGTTGATGAAGACCTACATGAAGGGTAGGCCTATAGGATTGACTCTGTAGAACTTCCTGTGATGAGAAGAATTGAGATAGCACCATTATGAGATAGCAGATGATGATCTAGACTTGATGATGATCCAGATCAAGTGATCTAGATGAGACGATCTAGACTTGATGATGATCCAGATCGAGTGATGATCCAGTAGTGATGAGCCAGTAATCATAATGATGCAGATCCCGTGATAAAGAAGAAGAAGATGACTTGAAGACTCGAAGACAAAGAAGACTCGAAGACTTGAAGACTTAAAGACTAAGAAGACTTGAAGATGAAGATGACGAGATAATCCAGTTGATGCATAGAAGAAGACCAGTGCTAAAAATTGTGTCAAAAGAATGCCTTCCTAGTTAAGAGGGAGTGTTGATGTATTTTTAACTTTAGAATGTATTCATCTATGTATCTTATGTCTTGTAACCCAATGTTTATTCCGGGATGTATCTATTATGTAATTGAGTCATGTTTTCATGCCCCGATGTTCTGATCGGGAGGATCTACAATGTAAACAAGTCATAGTGGGTAGCCCTCCGATTGTCTAAGGGTTAAAGTCCCCACAGTTCTGGGGCACTAGGGTTATTAGACTCTCCTAGTAGAGGTCGGCCCTAGTAGGGTTTTAGTCATGCTAGGATTAGTATAAATAAAGAACTGGAGTCTCTATTTATCAAACAACTCATACACACTCAAGTGTAGCGCATAGTTGAGGAAGGAGAAGACACTGGGGCTACATAAGAAGAAGGTTACTGCTATCGGGAGATCACTTACTATATTGGGATTTTCTATTTTGGTGTTGATTCTATCTCTGAGGAAGTTGCGGGGTTTTCTCCATTTATGGTTTCCCCAAGGAAAAAAATTGTGTTCATTGTCTCTTGTGTTTGATTGCTGTGCTAATTGTTATTCTCCCAGTTAAAGATCCTAATAATTCTAGCTTAATGTTGAAAAACTAACAGATCTTGAGAACACTAATTATATAAAGGAATTTCACACTCTCACTTAGACAGACACATAAACGTTTCGTTTAGTGGTCTTGGAGAATTTACTCACAATGAACTATTCCAAGACCCTAAAACCTAATATTGTTGGTGCACCCTATAAAAGAAAAGAGTATAATTCATTTTATTATGCTTTGATTTTAATTGGCTTATTACTCAAAGGGAAAATGGTCATGCAACTAATGATGTTATGACACAACAAGAAGTAAAATTCACACCTAACAATCAATGCAAATGCACTGTGTCAAATGAAGAACAGGGTATTCTCCTATGTGAAGTGAAAAATATTCCTTCAAATGAATATGCAATCATTCCTATATGAAAATATGACTAATACTCTCCAAGAAAACCTAATGCAAGTACCATGCAAATGAAAAATGCAAACAATGCATAATGAAGCAAAAGCAAATGTTTTTGTATTTTTTGAATTAAATGAGATAAAAAGCAAAAGTATGAATCTAAAACCCTCAGACTATACAAGCACTACCAGAAAACACCCAAGCAAAGCACCAAGGTAAAAGAGACCTAATGCACTAATCCCAAAACAAAAAATAGAAAATTAAATGACAAGAACATTTTCAAAAATTTAAACTAAAACGCATCTCTGGTGAGAAACAGGGGTGTATACAGACTCCAGAAGCATCCAAGAAGACTCAGCAATAATCCAAACTCACCCAGCAACAATTAATCTTCCCCAACAAGGAAAAAATTTAAGGCATTAGTGATTATTTGCAGTAAATCTATGTATATACACGACTATTCTAGGAAAACCCGCGTGTACACGCGACTGTGGAAGCAAAACCTACGTACAGGAAGAAAAAGAGATAAAAAGAAGGAAAATAGACAAGATGAGACAAAATTTACTCTTGTAAGACACTACTGGGAAAACATGCCCCCAGACCCGACTCAGAAATAGAGAAACTAGAGCAATTCAAGAACATTGAATGCTGACAAAATCCCCAAAGGAAATGACTAGGAACTCCCCAGTATGGTCGCCAATTCTATTAAAGAGAAAACTTCCTATGGATTGGGGTGTACTACAATAGACAGAGTAACTACACAAATCAATCCGTTCCCAATATGCAATAGAAATAAAACATCTAACACTAAAGGATCTTGAAACCTACCTTATTATATATGGTTGATGTAGATCCCCATTGAGCTTTTCCAATCCCACTTGTGTTAACAATTTGCTCTCTCAACAACAACAAACAAGACAAGAATGCTATATAATGGTGTTAGACCTACTCTAGCATATATAGTCAATAATTTATAATCAATTAAAAGCATCCATGGATTCAATATTCATTTAAATGCATATCATTGGATTGGAAAAGATATTTCTATTAATATAAATTAGAGATTACATGAGTGACAACCTCTTTTGGCACGTCTGCAAACCAGAGAAAATAAGTCCTCCATCTGGGCCTCCACCACCTCAATCCTCCATCTCTTGATAGCAAGCTCACAAGCAAGAGCAAGATTGGGAAGAGCACCAAGTGCTCCAAGATACAAAGGGATGTAGACTCAAGTATAAGCTACGACAACAATGGACTATAGTTTTCTTTCTCTTCAATTCTCCCCTTCATTATATCCAAAGGATTCCTTATATAGTGCTTCAATGGGGTAATTGAAGTTCAAATCCGAGCAATCTTGAGGCATATGGAAGGCTAGGAGACAAGTGACTTAGATCCACATCAAGGAAAAATCCAAAAATATTTGTCCTTTTGCATGCACCCCGATGTATGCTTGTTTAAGGGTTATATCCGTGTGTATACGTGAGAATGGGTTTAAAAGTCACGTATAGAAAATAACAAGTGTTTTTAGGGATGATCTTGGAAATATCAAAGGTACAAAAATAGTCCATGGGGTCCAAATATTCTGTAGAGGGACAGGGAAGGCCATAAATGTGTGATCTACCATGTGTGGTAAAATTAGTTGTAATAGCTTATGTGGTATTTGTGGTAGAAATTGACCATCTTCTTTGACTTGAAATTTGCAGCATTATTTGTTACTATTCTTAGGGGGCACTCAAATTGAGCTAAAATGTTTTCCTCTAAAAAATTCATAATTACCTCATCATTAGCCCTTCTAGTGGGTATTTCCTCGATCCATTTGGTAAAGTATTCTGAAGTCATCAGAATCCATCTGTGCTTCCTAGAGGAGTTTGGATTTATCTCCCCAATGAAGTCTAGCCCCCACTATTGAACTGGTGCTTCCATGGATATGGGGTTAAGAGGAAGTGGGACAAGTTTCCTCTTTCCTTCGAAAACCTGGCAATGGTGGCACTTGGTGATCTCTTTGTACACATTAGAAAACAATGAGGGCCAATAGAAACCAGCCCTTAAAATCTTGTTCATTGTAACTTTCTAGAAGTGGTGTCCTCCACAATATCCTTTTTGGAATGTGTCTATGGTCTGTCAGGTGTTGTCCTCCAAAACGTAGTTCAAAAGGATACCTCCTGGGTCCTTCCAATATAGGTACTCATTCAAAATACATAATTTCATAGATTTCAACTTTATTTATATTTCCCTTGTTTTTCTCAACCTTGCTGGTGCCTGTACATTGCTCGAAACTTATACAATGTCAGAATACGAAAGGGACGTGGAGAAGCTAGGCATTTCCTGTATCTTGGCATACAGCTGGAGTGAGTGATTGGTCACGAAGTTCAGCTGCAAGGAATCAAAATTGGAGTTCGTCATCATTTTGGATAGCCCTTGACCTTTAACCAATTTGGTGGTCTTGATTTCAATATCATATTCTAATAGCACTACAATCCCTCTGGATATGGCTGAGTGAGGATGATATTCACAATACTATTGGATACATAAGTGATGATGTGGGAATAGAGGATGTAGAATCCGAAATCCTTTATTGATTTTATCAGTGCATACACCCGTTTCCCCATTATATCATACTTCAATACCCCATCTATCAGCACCTTGCGGAAAAATGCTATAGGTTGTTATGCATTTTGGTCATTCCTTTGTAACAGTACTCCAACAACCGTGTGCTCTGAGGTATAAGAAAAAATTAGGAAGTATTTACTAAAGTCTGGACTTACTAGGATAGGGGACTCTGTGACGGCCTTTTTTATATCCCCAAAGGTCGTCCTTGTGTCAGGAATGCATTTGATTTCATGGTATTTCCTCGGGATGTTATTAATATTGATCAATATTTCAACAAAAATGGGGATGAATCTTCTTAAAAACTTCACCTGCTTGATGAATGACTGTAATTCCTTTTTTCTCCTAGGCTCTTCGACTTTCTGAATGGCTTTGATTCTTTCTGTATCTATCTTTATATCGTCCTTCAAAATGATATGTCCCAACAATTTTCCCTCTTCTGACCCAAAATTGGATTTTTAGGGATTCAATGATATCCCATATCATCTACACTTCAGGAAAACCTTCTCCAAATGTTGGATGTGTTCCATATCGGACCTGGAGTATATAGTGATATTGTCCATATAGACCACCACAAATTTGTCTTTTTCTTTAGCGAATGCTATGTCCATGGCACTTTGAAACGTGGCTCCCATGTTCATGATACCAAAAGGAATCTTGGCATACATAAACGTTCCCCACAGCGTGGTGAAATTAGTTTTCTCTTTATCTTCAGGAAATACCTTCACTTGGTTATAACCCAAGAAATCATCCATGGTGGAAATCCTTTTAGACCCTACGACTGTTTGCAAGATGTGTTCCATATTGGGAAAAGGATAATTGTCCTTAAGGGAAACCTTGTTGATATTTCTAAAGTTTATGCATATTTGAATATCGCCATTCTTTTTCCTTACCAGCACCACATTTGCGACCCACTTAGAAAATATTAGTGTCACAATGATTTTGGCATTAAACAACTTCAGGTTGCCCTTTCTCAATTTCTGTTTAAAAGGTTTTTTTTCCTGGATTTATGGGGCTAGTATGTTGTATGATGGAGGTGTCATACTCTTTAAGATCCTCATATCTCCATGCGAAGACATTAGTATATTTCTTCATCATATTGACGTAATCTTCCTTCACTTCGAAAGACAATTTATTTGACAATTTTATGATCTTCAGGTGATCCTCGGCCCCGATGTTATTATCTTCAATAGAATCCTCCGCGGGCTTCATTTTGGGATATTTAGCCACGTAATTTTGGTCAAAAAACTTCTCCAGGGGGATCATACCTCTAGGAATATGATTACCCTTTAATTGCACTATGTCTTTCCCTCCCAGGGAATTTCTATATTGTCCACTCTCATCAAGCCCTTCTTTGCCATTTTCAGTATCCTGAATATTTTCAAGGAGGTAGTTCTTGTTATCTATATGGGTGTTTGTGAAATCATATAATAACCCTAGAAATATCTTGATCTGCTCATTGTCTTTGAAAACTTGCCAGTGTTTGGAGTTTTCAGGTATAAAGGGCCTGTTTCTGACGTGTACCTTATGCTTTCTTTTCCTAGCCATAGGCATTCTGAATCTTCTAGCAGTGACCGCCAAGGAATCAAAAATCGTGTTTTCACTTCTAGGGACTACCTTAATTACATGCTTAGTGAAATAATTTCCAAACATGTCCCATACTTCATTTATATAAGCTCTCATTCTGGGATGCCTACTTTGATATATGTCATTGATCTAATTAATGACCAATTCTGAATCCATGATCATCTGTATCCTTTTGGCCTTCCTGTATTTTAAAGCATGCAACCCCAACAACAAATCTTCATACTCTGATACATTGTTAGTACATTCAAAATTCAACTAGTAAGACAGGCTTACAAAGTCTTTGACGGGATAAATGATATACACACCTATGCCAGCTCTGATTTTAGTGACTAACCCATTGAAGTACAAGGTCCAAATACCTTCTTCCTATTATTTTTCTTTCAAATCATTTTTCTCCTCGATCGGTTCTCTTTCCTCTTCTTTGACGAACGTCGAGAGTTCAAGATCATCGGGGGAAACGTCATTGAAGAAAATGGATGACCTAAGGTTGGTGTCTACAGCGTATATGGCATGATTGTCTAGATTTTATGGTCTACTAACCATGTATGGAGATATTTTCTCATTTTACAGTCTTTCACTTCCCCCAAATGTAGAAATGGTGGCATAAGACATGTCCATTTGTAGGCTCCCCTTTAACTTGGAATTCTAGGATCTAGAGAGCAACACGCAGAACTTGGGGGGAATGTCTGCCATGACCACATCCATCACTACAGTTTTTGAAGGCAATTCTGTTAGAGTCACTACCATATATTTAATCAACCTGAGACATTTCACCTTTCCAGAATCAAAAGAGTACATATTTCTGTAAGGTCGAGTGACTTCTAATCCCAGACTCTCTACCACCCCCTTTGGCATCAAATTATTGGATGCTCTTGAATCCAAAATAGCATTATTCATGACCATATCATGCACATTTAAGCTTAGATAAAAAGGAGGAGCCTCCTCTTGATCTCCATTTCCGATCCTCATTCCAAAACTAATAGTGGGAGCATCATCATTTACCTCCAGGATGTTAGGATGAAAATCTCCTTGGCCTTTAACCATCCTGATTATCTTATCCCTGTATTCTTTATTCCTTAGCAATTCATTGAAGGGGATAGAGATTTTTACCTTGAAGAGTTCGGTCTGCAAGTTGAAAGTAGATGTGATCTTCTCTACTTCTAGGTGTTGGTGGCCTAAATTCCTTCATCTTTTCACCCTTATTTCTAGGATCTTTGCATCGAACCTGTTCATTTGGTTTTTTTTACTTCTATCTTCATTTTGCAGACTAGTGGAGGGATAATTCAGAGTCAGGTTACCTTCATGCAGATATCCCCACTAGTATTGTTCCAAATCTTCTTATTGGGCGTACAGATTATGCTCTGATTTATTGAGGTATATATCGGAGTCTAGATCTTCAAATCGATGGATTTGATATTCAGTGGGCTCTTCCTCACCTTCACCTCCAACATAATTCTCAGGAAAATGTGACTATAGTTGCTAATCATTTGGATTTCAAGGGTTTCTAGCATCCCTTTGTCTAATCTAAGGGGCTTGAGGAGGGTTGGGACTTCTAAAATTCGGGTTCCTAATTTGGGGCTCATTTTTCTCCTAGTTCTATGATCCATTATCTACGGATAATTTATCCATCATATTTTCTATTGTCTTCAACATCATTTCAAAATTCACGTCGTTAGTGGAAGCAACAGAGGTCGAGGTCCCATCTTCTATGACTTTCTTTGTCCCCATATTCTACCTGATCTTCCTGCTCACCATCATGTTAGCTTCAACCTCTAAGGCGTCTTAAAACATTGTGGGAAGATTTGTCGACTTCCTTTCCCTAAACAGTAGAAAAAAATCACTATCAAAAGCATCGGCGTAATGTAGATTTGCAGCACCCACTGGCGGTTTGATGTCAATAGGAATGTAATTATACGTCCTCATAAATCAGATGGAAAATTCATGTACAAACTTGAAGCCACCTTTCTTGAGGTTGTTGTACTGGGACAGGACTTGTAGGGGGATTCTTTTATCGTCCCACCTTTCCAAGAATGCAGTTTCGAAAGTTGTGAATGTGCAAATAGAGCTAGCAGGTAAATCTTTGAACCACTTCTTTGCTTCCCCAGAGAGGATCAATACAAACAATCTCATTTTTACATCATCATCATCTACCAGGTCCAGGTCCAAGAAGTCTTCAAACCTATCAACATGTTGTCTGGCTATGAAGTTTCCTTCACCATCATAGAATGAGACTCTCTTTGCATAAACTTGAGGGAGGTCATGTAACATGATAGGAAGATCTAGTGGGGTGAACCTTCTGGCCATTGGTCTGGGTGGGTTCGGGACTATAGGAGGGACTCAGAGGATAGGGTGATTTTGCACTACTGGGGGGGTACAAGGTCGAAATTTTTGTAGTGTAGGGTTTCTAGTCCTCAAAATTTTTTTTCAGAAGGAGTCTAGTAGATATGCTTCCAACCTATTAGGGTTCACTATGGTGTTCTTCTAATCTAACTCTTATTTAGATTTTGGTAGGGATCTTTCAAAATAAGCTTCCTCTATGGAATCCTGGACGCTACGAAATTATTTGGTAGAGGAATTCTCAAAATGAGGAATAGATAACTAATTTCTTCCCTTATTTCTAAGCAGTTTATTGGGGTTATACAAACTTGGAAATATTTTGTTGTTGGGATTACCTCTTGTATGCAGCCGTCAGGAAGCCAGAATTTCTTTTGTATGCAGCTCAATAATGATGTGGAGTCTCCAGGACAAATACACAACCCTATTTACTTGTAAGGGTCTCCTTTTTCCTACAGAAACCTATTATCCTTTAAATACTTGTGATTCTTCCCAGGGATGATCTTCAATTTTGTCCCCAGAAATGGCGCCAGTTTGTTAGCACTCAGAATTGAACCTAAGGTTGTGGGAAGGTAGACACCAAGGTAATAGCATAACCACTTTAGGAAAGGGAGCTGGATTCTCCAATTCTAGAGAGGGATCTCTCACAAATGTATAATAATGCCAGACATATTGTCACAGAATGAATAAAAAATATTGGTGGTTGGAAACAAAATGAAGATATATTGGGCTATGGAGTTGAAAATACAAAGGAAATAGAGCAGTTTTCATAGGAAAATGCTCATAAGAGCAAGGTAGTGCCTCGATCATGATCATTATGTTTGGGGTCTGGTGGAAAATACGAAATGATGATAGCCCACTAGTGTAGAGCACCGCATGGATGAATTCTACACCAGTTTTGGAGGAAATATTTGGTGGATATCGAAGACAATGGAAGGAGCATATGAGTATGAATTCCTAACCATTATACATTGAGTCTACAACATGAAGAAAACATAATGTAAATAGATAACAAGAAGCACATGCACATAAGGAAAGAAAATTGCAAACTGTAATTTAGAAATACACAGGAATTATTGCATTCATATAACCAACATTCAGCTCTGTAACTTGTATTAATTCAAAATATCATAAACAAAGAGTCTTACAAATTCAAAACAACCAACCCTTTATCCTTCCATGAGAAGCATATTCATAGTGTTTGGGTCCCCGAGACCAACCTCAAAATGAGGCAAAAAATAGTTACAAATTAGCAACAAATTTCCAATAAACTGTATCGTCGCATCTTCCCACGGGTGACATAAAACAGAATGTGATGGAGATAACATATCTGCTAGACCCCAAGAGATGCTACATATTTACCATCTCATCTATCCTGATTACTCTACACCTGTATATTCATTTATGACCGTGCCCTAAGCATATCATCCTTGGTGTAGCATGTGTTGGGTCCTGCCATAGTTTTAAATCACTTTCCATTGGTTAACCGTTGGTGTTTCCAATTTTATCATTTCTTCAGCCAAAACACCGAGTTCTAGGTTCTCTGGATAGGAAGGCATTGGTAACTTTTAGCACAAAACTTTGAAATCAAACAATAACTCAAATTCACCATACAATTTTTTGACCACGGTCTTTCCTGAAAGAAACTGTTCGGCCATGTCTTTGAATTGCCTATGTTCTTTTCTACACTCAAACAACCTCTCATGATACTCTTTCTGTGGCAGCATGGGTCCTTTTTCCTCCCAAAAGAAAGGAATCCCCATTTGGACCAGAGGATTAAACAAAGTATCAAATTCATCGGCCTACTTTCGGATGAAACTCCATTTTTCTTCAACCATCTTCAAGTGGCGATGTTTATGGACCACCCTTCTGGACCATGTGATGACTAGAATTCTATCCTAGATGTCTCCTCATCTGATGTCTTCTTCAGTCAAACTATTCAGAAAATCGATTGCACCTTTGACTATGTCCAAGGGTCTTTTTTTCAGGTCTAGCTTCATCATATGGATATGCGTTTTGGCTCCCTGTACGACACTTTCCTTGTTTTGGATAAAATCCAAGTAGGGTCGTATTTTGGTTTCTTCTACTATTATCCTGTCCCAGATGAGTTGTTTTGCCCCTATAAGAGTTTCCTAGCCAGAAAATTGTTTTGTTAATTTGTCATTCTTATCCTCCATCTCTTTACAACGCTCTTCCAACTTCTTTTTCAATCCTTCTTTGACACTAGCCATGTCCATAAGGTCTTGATTTTGTTTCTTCAGGCCAGTAATTTCTAGAGCTTTGATACTTATTTGGGACATGGAATGGGAGAGGGAGTCCTCACCAGATATCTCAAATGGTTGAATCATAGGTGCTGGTTGTTCCTGATCCCTTTCCTTTAGCTCTTTTAACTTCCTTTCAAAATTAGCCTGCTTTGCTTCAAAGGATCGTTTTTATTCAGCCCAGAGATATGCATCTTTCTTCCACTGTTCCTCCTTTTCTCCCTGCCTGAGCAGTCTAGCCTTATAATCAATCAACTTGCTATTTAGGTCCTCCTTCGCTTTTTCAATAGCAATCAATTAAGTAGTTTGTATAACCTGAGTAGCTGGGATGTCTAGCTTTTCTTCAACAATTGGATTGTAGCTTCCTTGTCCTTTAGTATCCTTTATGTGACAGTACCTTTATATCCTAGGATGTCTTCCACAAATATATCTACCTGGAGCTTCTTGACCTAGGTCTGGTAAGCCTTACTTTCCACCATCTCCTTTCAGAGCATCTCTTCAACTCTTTTCTTACTAGTTGTTAATTTGGATATTTATAAGGGAGCTTGGAGCACGTCAGTGTAGAGGAAGTCGCTTATCCCTTGGTGTAAATTAATCATGTCAAGTTTTGGGGGGGCCTTTTGGATCCACCTTTATCTCCTCTACTTTATCTCATGTGATAATGACCAAATTTAACGTGCCCTTTATCAGGTCTCTGACAGTCGCCAAGGAGGTACTTTGGCCCAACAATTTATCCACCTCTTTTCACAACTTCGATCTTTCTTCAAAGGAATTTTTACCAACTTCTCTATATTTCTCTAGTAGATTGGATTTATACTTGTACTTACTTACGACTT
The DNA here is from genome assembly GCA_001517045.1 of Pseudotsuga menziesii. Lineage (NCBI taxonomy): Eukaryota > Viridiplantae > Streptophyta > Pinopsida > Pinales > Pinaceae > Pseudotsuga > Pseudotsuga menziesii. Next base: position 207,310 of record LPNX010563318.1, read on the forward strand.
CTTTAGAAACACTGTTGAACACGTATTCATGAATTGCAAAGGATGGACCTTTAATTTTTGCAATTTTCTCTTTCCCCTTAGACTTGGCACTCTACATGAGTTTATTCAGTTCTTCAATTTTCTGCCTTTTGGACATCCTAGCCGTATATCCTTCATCTACATCCATGGCCTCAAGGTATTCTCTTTTATTTTCCTTCTCAGATAGGTTGGCCAAAGCGGTGATCTGTGTGGCTGTGGCTATAATGCAAGAGAGATTTTGCTGGGGGGAAACCTCCGCCAGTGCAGAGGAAGTCGACTCCATCATATCTTAATCAGAGTTAGTATATCTACGGTACTTCATCCATTTTTCCCTCTCCACCAACCCTGCCACTTCAACGTGCTTGAATGGCTTGTTCTTATTCACTTGCCTTCTATTGGAGATGATGTGGTGAGGGTCATAGTTGATCGCGGCCTCCATTGCAAACCCTTTCTCTATGAGCAGATTTTCAACCACTGGTAAGGATAATTTTCTTTTAATAGTAAAAGGGCCAAATGCCCATAGAAAATTAATATATGCATGCTTCCTAAAGCTTATAAAATGTTCATTTTTGGCGGTCAACCTTTTCCTGGTTAACTCTAGTGCAAATATCCTCAACGTCAGAAACGTTGGTAGGACATATGGTTGATGAGTAAACCCATAGATCCTAATCACTATATTATCTTCTGACAAAAACCAATCCCCAACTCTTCTTTTAGGGGATAATTATAGCATGCTTTTCATCTCTAGTAGGACCCTTGGTAGCCTCTTTTGGAAGAGGACCTCATATATTGGTGCCATGAGGGCATTCATAAACTTGCAACAATCCTTGTGCATTTCCTCTGTCATAACCATTTCTGGGAGTTGCAAGTCATCATCATTGCAGCTCATAAACATCTTCGTAAGGTGTTATAGCGGATTTCACCACTCTAGGTGAATCACACTTTGTATGGCCTTCCCCTGTCCCGCTGCAGACTCTTTACACCCCATGGACTATCTTTTATCCTTTGATGTTTCCTTGATCATCCCTAAAACTATATGAAAAATGATATACGCGGATTTTTACCCGATAACCGCGTACATACGCGGATTTGACCCATATAACCGCGTACATCGGGATGCGTGCATAATCCAAATCCTTTTGGAGTTTTCCTTGACATGGATCCGACTCATTCAACTCCTAGCCTTCCATATGCCTTGAGATTGCTCGGATTCGACCCTTCATTATCCCTTATGAAGCTATATAAGGAACCCCTTGGTACATTGAAGGCATATAGAGAGATTGAGAGCAACGAAACTATAGTGCATTGTTGCCAGAATTTGTACTTGATTCTACATCCCTTTGTCCCTTGGAGCACTTTTGTGTTATTCCCAAACTTGCCTTTTGCTAGTGACCTTGCTATCGTGAGATGGAGGATTGAGGTGGTGGAGGCCCAAGTGGGGGATTCAGTTTCTCTGGTTCGCAGATGTGTCATCAGAGGTTGTATCTATCTTGTAATCTCTGATTTATATTAATAAGAACTATCTTTTCCTGTCCAATGATGTGTATTTGATTCAATATTGTATCCATTGGAATATGTCAAATTCTTTTACATTATTGATTATATATGCTAGAATAGATCTAACACCATGATATATAGTATGCTTGTATTGTTTACTTGTTGTTGAGGAAGTATTATATCAATTCAAGATGAAGATTGGAAAGGTCAACGGGGATCTACTTCAACCATCCAGAATAAGGTACGAGGTTTGATCCTTTACTGTTAGACATTTTATTTCTATTGCATATTGGGAAAGATTGATTTCTGGAGTCAAAGCTGTCTGTTTTGGTACCCCAAGCCATAGGAATTTCTCTGTGTAACAGAATTGGCGACTCCACTGGGGATGCTCCTTGTTTTTATTTGGAGGTTTGGGGGCACAATGGGCTTGAGATTATTGACTTGCTCTTGATTTCTCCCTGTTTCTGTGTCACATTTTATAGTATGATTGTCCATTGACACTCCCCTTTATTGGTTTGGCCTTGGCTTGCTTTTTACCATTTCCTTCTCTGTATACGTGGGTTTTTGGGTAAAAGTTGTGTACATACGTGAATTTTTGGCTAAAAGTCGCATACATATGCAGCTGTTCTTTATACAATCGTGTACATCCTCCCTTTTGGTGATGTTTGATGTTGTGGGAAGTTGCTGGGTGGGTTGTGAGTGTGGTTGGGTCTTCCTTGGGTCTGATGTTGTCTGTTGGATGCTTCTTTTGTGACTAGAGACCGCCTTTTCATTGATTTTTCTTTGAAAGTAGTTTTAGTCATTTATCCTTTTTGTTTTGCCATTAGTGCATTACCCTTTTTGTCTTGGTGTCTTGCTGGGCTTGTCTTTTATACTTACTGTAGAGACTGAGAGTTTTAGATGACTTTTATTGAATTTTTTATTCTTTTATATTGAAAAATACAAAGTAGTTGCACTCTTAGTTGCATCTTAGATATGGATTTGAGGAGGTAATTGCAATGGATTGCTTGGATGAGAGTTGTTTTTAGGCTTTCATATAGGAAGGATTGCATTGACATTCGGAAAGGAATATATATTTATGCATCTCATGTAGTGGCATACCCTATTTTTCATTTGACAAAGAATGCACTTAGAATTGTTTGTTATGGTCTGCACTTTTATTTCACTGCTGAGTCTTCATATCACTAGTTTCACGGCCATTTCCCTTTGAGTAATTACAGCCAATTAAAATCAACGCATAATAAAATTAATTACACTCGTTTCTTTTATAGGGTGCACCAACAAGCTTAGGTTTTAGGATCTTGGAATAGTTCATTGTAAGTCAATTCTCCAAGATCACTAAACAAAAACATCTAGGTGTCTGTCCAGGGAGTGTGTGAAATCCTTGGTATAACCATCGTTCTCAGGATCCTCCTCTCAAACGGGAGTTAAGCACGAGGAAGTGTGAGCGGTTATTGATTGGGATGACCCCTAGTCATAACTGAGTAGCACCGGAGATATTTCCAGGATTTTATTCATATCTGGGGGCTCTTTCGAGAGTTTCGGGCTTTGCTACCCTGCCCATACGGTCAATCCAGCCTGCGACTGTCCGCCTGAGCATTGATTATATTGAGGTGACCTTAGTTTCCTTACCTAGGTTATCGAGGGGGTACTCTGCAGGGGTTATTTTGCAGGTGTCCCGACCAGGTAGAGGTTGGACAGCACAGTCACTTTATGCGTTGAAGCTGAGGGCCACTATAATTGGTTACATACCTCCTCTTGTAGTGTATGGGAGTTTCGAGCCTCTCCTAGGCGAGACATACCTACTGCATTCAGGAGCTCACATATCCCCCCCTTGGTTTGCTTGTATTTTGGCTGTATATTTTCTTAGGAGTGTGCTCTTTGTGTGCTAGTTGGCCTTTGGGATTGTGGTTACTTGAGTATATTTATGCTCTCTTGATTTTGGGTCCTTTTATTTTCGGCATGCCTGGTATCTTATCACCCATCCTTGGTCCTAGTATGGACCTGTTGGCCCGATTTTCTGAATCTAGGCCAATAAGGAGGTTTTGTCCACACAATCAGCTTAAAGCAGCGTCCAGTGTGTTTGGATTAACAAAAGCTCGTAGGTTATGGTCCTGCTACCAGCTAGTTTGTCTCTTAAGGAGAACTTAAAACCAGCAAAAATCTAACCTATTCTAATATTTATTTTACGTAAATGATTAAAATAAACTATCTAAACTGTCCTATGGTTGCTTTCTTAAGGAAATACTTTTGATTTTGGGAAGTTTTATAAATATAAAACTTATACAAAGAATGAAATCGATTTGACAGTTGTTAATTAAACTACTTCAAAAATAAAATTTAATCTAAACTATTCTATATGTCATATCTCAGCTGAGAGCATATTTGAAGATTATATTAACTACTAATCAGTAAAGATGAACAGAAAGGCTAAAACATAATTCAAATAGACATATTTGAATCACGATAAATAAGTCAATCTGTTATATGACAACAGAAAATAAAAATAACTGCAAATAAGCAAATTAATTTTAACTTTCTGAAATTGATTAACAATTAATTATCAAGACAGCTATTTGAATTTAAGATAATATCTATTTAAAAATCAGTGTCAACATACAAATGAAATTTTAAACAGACAGAAGAGTATATCATTATAACTTAAGTTTACAGTAAAAATACTAATAAGCATAATTATAATGAGGTGTTCATTCAAAATACTATCTTGAGCTGATAAAGTGAGAAATGTAATTAAACACCAGTATATCAAAGCACACTGTGTTAATATAAAGACAGAAGATAATATGCTGAAATATATATATATAATAATAATCCAAAACAAAAATACCAGAAACGGTATCAGTCTGTGGACGTCTAGTGATATTCACATCCAAAGGTTCAACTTCAGAGATAAACAAAACACTAGTAACAAAGTATAATTCCAGTAAGTTTTCTTCCAACACTCCATCCTTTGTTTATCAAAATTTCTACCTTATATAACAATACGATTCAGTTTCCCCTATTAATGTTGCATGCAACATTATAGGGTTCATCTAACTGAAAGAGCATCTCATCTCTCATATCACACCTATCACTATAAAACAGAAAACGACTAGCCTGAGTCGAGGTACTTTAGAAGATTCTTATCCATTAATGAAACTCCAGCTCGTAACCAACAGCCACATCTCCATGCCAATGTATTTACCATGTCCTGAGATTATGTAGAGGAATGATGACAAAACTACCTGCATTGAATTCAATTGAAGCATATTATTAAAATCAATTAAAACATAGGTAACAAAATAAACTTGAAATTTAAATGCATGCCTATTAAATCTCCGATTTTACAGGCATGCGAAACAAAAATGATCATTACCTGTTTTGCAGCGACATAAGAAATGAGAAAAATCATCAAGTTTTATTCTGAAGAGCGACTACTCTTTGAGCTTCTGCTAGTTTAGCCTTTAACCTGATAATCTTAATGTTTTGCTTTTCAATTCGTTTAAGCAATAGCTGGTTTGTACCTACGATTGACTTCTTTGATTTTTTGTACTGATTCTTCTTAGCGCTCATCTCTTTCCATCTATCAATCCATTCCAGCAATTCTTTTCTGAAGGTTCTATTTTCCTCCTCTAATAAGGCTGTATTAGATAAACAATGCTTCAGTTTACCCTTGAACTCCGTAATTTTATCCTGGAATGCATTATATTGTGTATTTTGTAGAGTCTCATCTTCATTTGTTACCTGAGGAGAGATAGGGCTGTCAATATACTTACTAGACGATGGTTTAGGGTCTGCAATACTTGTGTCTACACCTGGTTGAGTAACCTCGGCCTTGCCCGATTCTACATCATTAACCTGTACAAAAGTAGGATTATTTACATTAATTGTATCAGGGATAAATGACGGGGTGTCATCTTCAATATTAATTACCGCAGGCTTAGAATCTTGTTGATTAACTTTATGACCCAAAATCGTATGGATACTATGCATGCTCCTCATAACCCTTCTTGAAAACGATAGATTTTCAAAACCAAGCCCTTCCTTATCACAACAAATATGAGCAAGATGATCTAATCTATGCATATATTCTCTGTTATATTCATCAGGTTTATTTGATTCAAAAGGATTTTTACATTCAACATTATTATCAATTTTACCTTTGGTTAATCCTTCTTCTATTTCTGCAGGGGTGCTATCACTTTTACCAAATAAGGGTTGATCCAAGACTGCTTTAGAGTTGCAAGGAACTGAATCCCTGTCATCATTCTTATTAATCCCATCATTTATAGGTATGCTAACTTCCTTGAATCCTTTTACCTCTGATATAGTTTCAGAAGTACTATTAACCCCAGAATTTATGGCTTTTCATTTCTTAAGAATTCGTGGGGATGGATTCGGCCAATGTTGCGTCGGCCCCAACTGACAGTCGACTAAACAACTATCCCAAGACTTTCCATTTGCAGATAATTGAAATTGCAATATAATTTTTATCAACCCATGGTGGAAAAGACTCCTATCAGGGTTACTAAAATTTCTAACAGTCTGTGACATTTTCTTTAGACTTTGCCATAAATAGAAAGGCAAATTAAGCTTGTAACCCCGTAATGCTAACATCAATAGTAAATGGTATAAGTACAAATGGGAGTAAATTCCATCACAGGACATGTACCTTACCATTATTTCATAATAAACTCTCCATTTGGGCTTTAGAAATTTAACAGGGATGCCAATCTTCAGCTTCAAATCATCTGGCAATGGCATTAACGGAGCCAAGCATTTCTTCTTATTAACCATGCTGCCCTTAAACCAGCGTTCTCCAACCTGTGGAAGCTTAGTGGCTTCTGCAATCTTATCTTCATTGATAATAAACTCAAAACCCCCAATTTGCACCCTGTCATCGTTAAAATTCATGGCGAACAGTTTAGTAATTTCTGCATGGTGGCCATCGAAACTTCTAAAGAAATGCCCCCGCCCCATTTTCTCGAATAGCATAGAAACCTTCTGGTCAGCTTCAATATGTTTAGAACCAGATATTTCATAACGGTTCAGAGGAGACATGGTTTCTTCTACGCTCTCCTGGCCTCGAACTGAAATGAACGGAGAGGTGAACATAGAGGGAATACGTACCCATACTAAAGACATGATGGGGAAGACTTCACATTCTTTTGATTTGACAGACATGAGATCTCTAAACCTGCCATTTTTAGCTGAATTCTAAGCAATGTTGAATGCTGCAACTTCACTTTATATCATGATTCATGCAGCTTTATCTACGTTTAATTACGACTAGTAGTAATAACCACCAAATTGGCAAACCAGAGATATTGTGATTGATAGATCATAATTTCAACCATTGATTATGGACAGTGGCTAATTATGAACAAGTACATCGACGTTAATTGGAAATGACTATCAACATTTAACACTGTCAATACAATGCATTCATATTTTTACAGTTGTCATTTTATCAAGAGGTATAAGCCACATTCTCATGCCAACTCATTGATCCAAGTGATAACCGTTTACCAATCTTGACAAATGGCTCCTTGTACACTCAGTCCATCTTAACAGTGATCTCCAGTTTAATCGTGATATGTGGTGGCATGCAAGGTGATGAAATCGCACACACTAATGTTAACATAGCTTGATTTTATATCTATGCTACGTATATACAAAGACTTAGTTTAAACCTTTCAAACATCATATTGATAAATATCTAATCATTAGATTGATAGGATACTTAAATGATAAAACTATCATAAGTGAAACTTTCCTATATAAAATCATTTATTCATTAACTATAATATTTACAAAAAAATCATAGTATGGTATTACATATAATATCAACTTTAAAAATCACTTTTAGTTTTATGAACTTAGGGCTAGTAATACCTTACTCAACACAAAATGTGCTTTATTGATTTTCTCTTGGCAAACTATTTCAAATTTATTAAGCCACATGAATTTATCTTGATGATTAAATAAATTCATGAAAATTTATGAGACTTACTGACAATTGTTAAATGCCAAGTTTATGAGCATGTCTTCATCAACTTCTCAAATGATATTTTACCTTTCTTTGATTAAGAGTACCTTCAGAATCAAGGATTCTGAAGGTGCTCTTTCATAATTTTTCAATGCTGAATCATAGAAAGAGCTGATCACTCTTCATCTTATTGATAAATCAAGAGGTTGTTGCTAGCTGCCAACAAATGGCGACAACCTGGATGAACCAGTTATCTCTGCTTATACAAAATGATAAAAACGAAATCTTAAAACCTGTTAAAAACAATCAAAAATTCCTTATCCATATCAAACCATTAGTTACTCATATCCATAAGTATAACTCAGAAATATTCCATCTTTTGAAATAGAGATTTGATCAAGGATAAACTTACAAATATCTTAGTCGAAACAAGTACTTCTTAGTAAGGATAACCTATACCATCAGCATAGAGTACAGAAATCTGCTCCTCTGAAAACTTTCTAGAATCTGTTCCATAGCATAATAATTTTCTTTTGTTTGCTTTTAATTATATATTTGTGTTGCATATATGAGGGAGGATTTATTGGACCTACTATATCGATACCCCATTGCTGAAAGGGTCTTTCAGCTGAAACAGGTTGTAAAGGAAAAGCAGGTTTTTTCACCCTTCCTGCAGCAAGTTGACACTCTTGGCATTTTTTGACAAAGATATATGAATCTCGAAACAAGGTAGGCCAATAATAACCATCCCTGAGAATTTTGTGAGCAGTGGTCTCTCCACCAAAATGACCTCCTGCTGGTCCAGAATGTAATTCTTTCAGAATTACCTCTGTTTCATCTTTATCTAGCCATCGAAGGTATACTCCGTCTGAATTTCTCCGAAATAGGATATTATCGATTAATAAGTACAGAGAAGACTTCAATCTAAGTGCTCTTTTATTCTTTGGTTCTAAGTAATCGGGGGCAGCCCCTATTTCCAAAAGTATCCATATGTCTGTGTACCAGGAATCTTGAGGTGGTGGATAAAAATAAATTTCCCTAGTAACTAAAGCTTCATCGATGACAGTTTCAGCTTTATCATTAGGTAAATGAGCAGCTTCAGCAGCTAATTTACATAGCCCTTGGCCTTTGACTATCATTGAGGGTTTAATTTATAAGTCATATTCTTGAAGAGCTGTCATCCAAGGTGCCCTCTTTTCTCCTAAGTCTTTTTGAACCAACAAGTTCCTGACTGAGGAATAAGGGACAATTATTTTTGTTTTAGATTTCAGCAAGTAAGGATGAAAATGTTTAACAGCTTTGAAAATAGCAAAGGCTTGTTTATCAACTTCATGGTAATTGAGTTCAGCACCTTTGAAATTTGAACTCATGAAGGAGATTGGGACTTCATTATTCTGCTGATTTAATTGGGTTAGAACTGTTGCATATGAAATATCAGAAGAAAAAGTATATAATATGAAATCCTTATTAAAATCTGGACTTAGGAGGCTAGGAGCTTCTAAAATAGCTTCTAAAATCTTCTGAAATGATTCCTTTTCAGTTTGTCCCTAATTAAAAATAGCATCTTTTTTAATCATTTTCTGCAAAGGACGAATGATCTCGGAAAAACTGGGAATGAATCTCCTAACAAAATTTATTTTACCTAGAAATGACTACATTGCTTTCTTGCTAGAAGGATAAGTTATTTTTGAAATGGCTTGGGTTCTTTCTGGATCAATCATGATTCCGTTCTTTGAAACAACACAACCTAATAAGATACCTTCTGAAACAACAAATATTGTCTTTTGGGGATTTAAAGATATTCCAAATTTTCTACATCGTTCAAACACTTTTCTAAGATGATTAATATAATCAAGTCGATGTTTATAGTACACAGTAATATCATCCAAATAGACAATGATTGAATGATTGGTTAGGCCTCTGAAAGCAATATCCATTGCTCGTTGAAAGGTTGCTCCTACATTGACTAACCCAAAGGGAATCTGGCGGTAGGCATATGTTCCCCATGGAGTTCTAAAATCAGTTTTCAATTGATCATCTGGGGAAACCAATATCTGGTTGTACCCTGAGAAACCGTTAAGGAGAGACAATATCTCAGACCCAGACACCTTTTGAAGAATTTTTTCCATGGGAGGAACAGGGTAATTATCCTTTTCAGAAGATTTATTTAAATTTCTAAAATCTACACATAATCTAATATCCCCATTTTTCTTTCTAACTGGAACTAAGTTTGCTACCCATTGAGTATGTCTGATGGGGAAAATAATCTTGGCAGCTAAAAATTTATTCAGTTGTTTTTTTATTGTTGGTTCTAATGATGGGTGATATTTCCTTAACTTATGTTGAAAAGGATTTGACTCTTGTTTAATTGGAATTATATGTTGCACGACTTGGGTATTGAATGTTTTCATATCATCATATGTCCAAGCAAAGAAATCTTTAAATTGATTAAACAATTTTATGAAAGCTGTTTTTTCTACAGGATTACAATCTATTCCAAGGTTTACAGTTTGGGGGTTTAGTTTTGTTCCTAAATTGATGGTTGCATATCTCATGCGAGAGTTGTTTGTTTTACAATTAGGAATAGAACTAAACTTATCCTGCAAATCAAAAAACTTTTCTAATCTAAGTACTGAATTAGGAACTGGTTTTACCTGTTCAAAGGCTTTTTCAACTGAACAGAAATCATTTATTACCGAGAAATCCCGCAGATTTTTGTCATGAGTGAATTCATCTATTGCTGAATCTTTAAAGGTATCCTCATTCATAATTCATACATGTAATTCCCCATAATACAATCTGAAAATAAAACAGGTTCACTAGGATCATGCGGTTCGGTGACAGTATGTTTCATATACCTTTCTCTATTTATCTTAATCTGATTTGATTTTCCATTCTTAGGTAACCACAATGTTGACCAATCAGTGGCAAAGAAACCATTCAGCTGTTGGGACCAATCCCTACTTAAGAACAACCCATATGCATCTGGGATATCAGCAACAACAATATCTATAATCTGATAAACTGAAGGGTTGCAAGCAATCCTAACTAAAACATCTTTCATTTCCCCTACAACCTTTACATTTGTCCTATCCAACTGAGTTATTTGAGAATTTGATGGGACAAATTTTCCATTCAATTTCTTTCATATAGATAAAGGCATGACATTGGAGGATGCTTCAGAATCTACCATGCAATTATGGACATTCCTATTGAAAATTTCAAAGGTAAGTAAGAATGGAGGTGTGGTTGACTTAGAATTCTTACCTATTAGCAAAGCTTTGTCAGCTATTGCTTTCCCTTTTTCAGTTGCTGTTGGATCATTGTTAGAACTATTTGCAGCAACATTTTGTTTTGTATTGGGAATAATTGAACTTACCGTAGGATTTATAACATGACTATTAGGCATTGGGTATATTTGAAGAAGATCGTACATACTGATGTTTGCACGAGTCTTCTTTAAATCTTCAATGATATCATATTGTAAATCTAATTTAGGAGCATTTTGAATGGTTTGCGTACCTTTGGTTGTTTGAGTTTGTTTTCCGGATTGAGCCTGTTTATTTGGTTGTGAATTATTGTTTTCATTATTGGTAGTAGAACTGGAAGCACCAGGAGTATTTACAAATCCTCTACTACGAGTATTATATACATGTTGTCCTGTAGGTGGACTTTTAGTCTCATGTTCCTTCACAAGACTATCCCAGAAATGACCGTTAACTTGTTGAGGTTCTTCTAATTCTTCATCATTTTCTGATTCCTCTTCTTCTTCTTTTTATTTCATTTCTTGACTAGAAGGAGACTCAGACAAATATAGAACAGCTCAAATTGTATTAAATATCTCTTCATTTGCAGCTATGTCAGGGGGCGCATTCTTATTATTTGCATTCGGGTTTTGTCTAAATTGATTTCTGAAATAACCCCTAGAAGGAGAAGCTTCAGAATTAGTCTTTTTTAACCCTATAACTTCATTGGTTAATGTTCGAATAGCGTTTTGCAGCTGTTCTACATCGAACGCTTTGTCTTTATCTGAATTGGATTTTTCAGTCTTCCTACGAGGAAAAGAATCATATTTCCCACTTCTATCTAGTTCATAGGAGATGGAATCCTTTTCTACCTTAATGGCTTCCTCAAAATTTTCTATTAATGTTGTTTTTCCAGCTCTCTTTACAAACATCCCGGAATACTTAGGTAAGGCTGACGTATAATTTTCAATAATTATGTCTTCCGGAGGTTGAGAAGCAATTGGAATTTTGTTTTTTAATGTGAGAAACCTTTGATTGAAATCTTTGATTCTTTCTTTAGGCTCCATTTTAATTCTCGATAACTCTAGGGCTAAAAGAGCGGGTTTTTTATCTTCCCCGAATTTATCTAGAAAAGATTTATTAAATTCCCCCCAATTTGTGATAGATCCTTGTACTAATGAAAAATACTAGGTGGAAGCTCTTCCTTCAAAAGTTAGAGGAAACAATCGACAAACTCCATCTTCATGTTGCACATTCAAAGTTTGAACAACCAACATGAATTTTTCAATATGTACCTCTGCAGGTTCCTTGTCATCTGGATTAAACTTAGGGAGAAGTTTATCTAAGTGTTTAGGAAAAGGATGATGTACTCCAGGGATTGCTACAGCAGCTGTCCTTAGCCAAGGGATTTGAGGGTTGGGTGGATTAGGTGGATTAGGTGGAGGATTACCTCCTCCTCCTACATTTCCTGCCATTGGACTTCCTTGAGAACTCGAGGAACTTCCTGAATTGGAAGGTCTTGGACTGTCAGGTGGTAACTCAAGAGGAGAAGGTGGCTGATCAGAACCACTTCCTGCAATTAGCCTCCTAGCAGTATTAGTTTGTGTAATATGCCTTTGATGTCTTTCAACCTAATGATGGGGAGTACTACCAGTTATCTCCAAATCTTGTGTAACTATGGTCAATTGTGGATTATGTCACTGCTTTCTAGGTTGACCATAATCTATTGGAGAAATACCAAGCTGATTAGCATATGCTCTAGTAAGAATATGTCTATATTCTTCAAGAGTTTGAGCACTTTGTACGGGAGTAAAGGGATAAGTAACAGGATCACGTTCAAGGATATTCCTAACAGTTTCTATAAAAGGTGATCTACTGCCTTCCAGAGGTTGTTGGCTGATTGGAAATGTTTCATTAGTTTCACCTGCCATTACTCATTGACAGGCCCTCCTTCTAGCGCCATTTGTTGGACCGATTTTCTAAATCTAGGCCAATAAGGAGGCTTTGTCCACACAATCAGCTTAAAGCAACGTCCGGTGTGTTTGGATTAACAAAACCTCACAGGTTATGGTCCTGCTACCAGCTAGTTTGTCTCTTAAGGAGAACTTAAAACCAGCAAAAATCTAACCTATTCTAATATTTATTTTACCTAAATGATTAAATTAAACTATCTAAACTGTCCTATGGTTTCTTTCTTAAGGAAATACTTCTATTCTAATATTTATTTTACCTAAATGATTAAATTAAACTATCTAAACTGTCCTATGGTTTCTTTCTTAAGGAAATACTTTTGATTTTGGGAAGTTTTCTAAATAGAAAACTTATACAAAGAATGAAATCGATTTGACAGTTGTTAATTAAACTACTTCAAAAATAAAATTTAATCTAAACTATTCTATATGTCCTATCTCAGCTGAGAGCATATTTGAAGATTATATTAACTACTAATCAGTAAAGATGAACTGAAAGGCTAAAACATAATTCAAATAGACATATTTGAATCACGATAAATAAGTCAACCTATTATATGACAACAGAAAATAAAAATAACTGCAAATAAGCAAATTAATTTTAACTTTCTGAAATTGATTAACAATTAATTATCAAGACAACTATTTGAATTTAAGATAATATCTATTTAAAAATCAGTGTCAACATACAAATGAAATTTTAAACAGACAGAAGAGTATATCATTATAACTTAAGTATACAGTAAAAATACTAATAAGCATAATCATAATGAGGTGTTCATTCAAAATACTATCTTGAGCTGATAAAGTGAGAAATGTAATTAAACACTAGTATATCAAAGCACACTGTGTTAATATAAAGGCAGAAGATAATATGCTGAAATATATATATAATAATAATCCAAAACAAAAATACCAGAAACGGTATCAGTCGGTGGATGTCTAGTGATATTCACATCCAAAGGTTCAACTTCAGAGATAAACAAAACACCAGCAACAAAGTATAATTCCAGTAAGTTTTCTTCCAACACTCCATCCTTTGTTTATCAAAATCTCTACCTTATATAACACTACGATTCAGTTTCCCCTATTAATGTTGCATGCAACATTATAGGGTTCATCTAACTGAAAGAGCATCTCATCTCTCATATCACGCCTATCAGTATAAAACAGAAAACGACTAGCCTGAGTCGAGGTACTTTAGAAGATTCTTATCCATTAATGAAACTCCAGCTCGTAACCAACAGCTACATCTCCATGCCAATGTATTTACCACGTCCTGAGATTCTGTAGAGGAATGATGACAAAACTACCTGCATTCAATTCAATTGAAGCATCTTATTAAAATCAATTAAAACATACGTAACAAAATAAACTTGAAATTTAAATGCATGCCTGTTAAATCTCCGATTTTATAGGCATGCGAAACAAAAATGATCATTACATGTTTTGCAGTGACATAAGAAATGAGAAAAATCATCAAGTTTTATTCTGAAGAGTGACTACTCTTCGAGCTTCTGCTAGTTTAACCTTTAACCTGATAATCTTAATGTTTTGCTTTTCAATTCATTTAAGCAATAGCTGGTTTGCACCTATGATTGACTTCTTTGATTTTTTGTTCTGATTCTTCTTAGTGCTCATCTCTTTCCATCTATCAATCCATCCCAGCAATTCTTTTCTGAAGGTTCTATTTTCCTCCTCTAATAAGGATATATTAGATAAACAATGCTTCATTTTACCCTTGAACTCCGTAATTTTATCCTGGAATGCATTATATTGTGTATGCTGTAGAGTCTCATCTTCATTTGTTACCTGAGGAGAGATAGGGCTGTCAATATACTGACTAGACGATGGTTCAGGGTCTGCAATACTTGTGTCTACACCTGGTTGAGTAACCTCGGCCTTGCCCGATTCTACATCATTAACGTGTACAAAAGTAGGATTATTTACATTAATTGTATCAAGGATAGATGATGGGGTGTCATCTTCAATATTAACGACTTCAGGATTAGAAGCCTGTTGATTAACTTTATGACCCGAAATCATATGGATACTGCGCATGCTCCTCGTAACCCTTCTTGAAAACGATAGATTTTCAAAACCAAGCCCTTCCTTATCATAGCAAATCTGATCAAGATGATCTAATCTATGCATAGATTCTCTGTTATATTCATCAGGTTTATTTGATTCAAAAGGATTTTTACATTCAACATTATTATCAGTTTTACCTTTGGTTAATCCTTCTTCTATTTCTGCAGGGGTGCTATCACTTTTACCAGATAAGGGTTGATCCAAGACTGCTTTAGAGTTGCAAGGAACTGAATCCCTATCATCATTCTTATTAATCCCATCATTTATGGGTATGCTAACTTCCTCGAATCCTTTTACCTCTGATATAGTTTCAGAAGTACTATTAACCCTAGAATTTATGGCTTTTCATTTCTTAAGAATTCGTGGGGATGGATTCGACCAATGTTGCGTCGGCCCCAACTGAAAGTCGACTAAAAAACTATCCCAAGACTAGCCATTTGCAGATAATTGAAATTGCAATATAATTTTTATCAACTCGTGGTGGAAAAGACTCCTATCAGGGTTACTAAAATTTCTAACAGTCTGTGACATTTTCTTTAGACTTTGCCATAAATAGAAAGGCAAATTAAGCTTGTAACCCCGTAATGCTAACAACAATCGTAAATGGTATAAGTTCAAATGGGAGTAACGTCCATCACAGGACACGTACCTTACCAGTATTTCATAATAAACTCTCCATTCGGGCTTTAGAAATTTAACAGGGACGCCAATCTTCAGCTTTGAATCATCTGGCAATGGCATTAACAGAGCCAAGAATTTCTTCTTATTAACCATGCTGCCCTTAAACCAGCGTTCTCCAACCTGTGGAAGCTTAGTGGCTTCTGCAATCTTATCTTCATTGATAATAAACCCAAAACCCCCAATATGCACCCTGTCATTGTTAAAATTCATGGCGAACAGTTTAGTAATTTTTGCATCGTGGCCATCGAAACTTCTAAAGAAATGCCCCCATCGAAACTTCTAAAGAAATGCCCCCACCCCATTTTCTCGAATAGCATAGCAACCTTCTGGTCAGCTTCAATAAGTTCAGAACCAGAGATTTCATAACGGTTCAGAGGAGACATGGTTTCTTCTATTCTCTCCTGGCCTCGAACTGAAATGAATGGAGAGGTGAACATAGAGGGAATAGGTACCCATACGAAAGACATGATGGAGAAGACTTCGCATTCTTTGGATTTGACAGACATGAGATCTCTGAACCTGCCATTTTTAGCTGAATTCTAAGTGATGTTGAATGCTGCAACTTCACTTTATATCATGATTCATGCAATTTTATCTACGTTTAATCACGACTAGTAGTAATAACCACCAAATTGGTGAACCAGAGATATTGTGATTGATAGATCATAATTTCAACCATTGATTATGGACAGTGGATAATTATGAACAAGTACATCGACGTTAATTGGAAATGACTATCAACATTTAACACTATCAATACAATGCATTCATATTTTTACAGTTGTCATTTTATCAAGAGGTATAAGCCACGTTCTCATGCCAACTCATTGATCCAAGTGATAACCGTTTACCATCTTGACAAATGGCTCCTTGTACACTCAGTCCATCTTAACAGTCATCTCCAGTTTAATCGTGATACGTGGTGGCATGCAAGGTGATGAAATTGCACACTCTAATGTTAACATAGCTTGATTTTATATCTATGCTACGTATATACAAAGACTTAGTTTAAACCTTTCAAACATCCTATTGATAAATATCTAATCATTAGATTGATAGGATATTTAAATGATAAAACTATCATAAGTGAAACTTTCCTATATAAAATCATTTATTCATTAACTATAATATTTACAAAAAAATCATAGTATGGTATTACATATAATATCAACTTTAAAAATCACTTTTAGTTTTATGAACTTAGGGCTAGTAATACCTTACTCAACACAAAATGTGCTTTATTGATTTTCTCTTGGCAAACTATTTCAAATTTCTTAAGACACATGAATTGATCTTGATGATTAAATAAATTCATGAAAATTTATGAGACTTACTGACAGTTGTTAAATGCCAAGTTTATGAGCATGTCTTCATCAACTTCTCAAACGATATTTTACCTTTCTTTGATTAAGATTACCTTCAGAATCATGGATTCTGAAGGTGCTCTTTCATAATTTTTCAATGTTGAATCATAGAAAGAGCTGATCACTCTTCATCTTATTGAGAAATGAAGAGGTTGTTGCTAGCTGCCAACAGGACCCTGGTGTTGAACTTGGGGGTATCACAGCCCCTTACCGTGCTCATAGATTTGGGAATGGTCATCTTCCATCCTCTACTCTATTTATGGAGGATTTTTTCCCTTCGCTTGGTCTTTACACTAGTGATCACCCTCATTGGGATGGTAGTGTATGCGTGAACGTTGGTTCTACACCTTACTTTCCTTTTTATGTCCCATCGTTCACTGCATTGTTTTCTTTGGGTGCTGTTTTCATGATCAATCCTCCCTATATCCTATAGTTTGGATTCTTTGTTGACTATTTTGGGTTGTTTTAGACTAATATGGTGGTCATGTAGGGTCCAGTTTTTGTACACTCTCTCTGAGGTTTCGACCCGTTCGTTCCTATCACATGTATTATGTCTGAACTGCCATATAGGTTAGGATATCACATTCGCTTGCACTTATGCATTGCCTGATGACCGTTCCATCTTAACCTTAGGTACGAACCCTTTCCATGGTATCACGAAACCTTCATGCTGCTGTTAGAAGTGGTACTATGTGAATGGTAGAGATTTCCTTTACATGGGTGTCCTAGTTAGCTCCCCTTTGCATATGGTACCCATGCTGTGAGTCCTCTCTTAGGTTTGGGAGTCCCCTTTAGTCCCGCCATGTCCTTAAGCAAGAGCTTCATACTCCTCTTGAACTTTATGCTGGCCATTTCCACAAGACTCCCTCATGTCAAGTTGTGAATGCATTATCATGAGCTTTGCTTGCCTTATTGAGCTTTATGCCGGCTCCCCTGACATTGTGTTTCAACCATATAGCCTGAGCTTGTCTCATGTCTAGCCATGCAGAGCCATTTTATATATCCTCCACAGCTTGATTTCCCTTTTTACCGGGAGGGGATTTTCCCCCGAGTGTCGATATCCTACACATGTATCCTTGCATTGAGCATAGGTATGTTCCACTACTTGGAACTAGTTTGTTTTCCATGATGACACTCGTCTCCTCCTAGTTTGTAACTATAAAGCTAGTTTATTCTTTTTTCAAGCTTTTCAAATAACTGAAAAAGTCCAAAAAAAAAATCAAAAAACTGGACAAGGAAAGATGTTATCTTTGGTAGCTGTCGAGTCGTGTCACCTTCGAACAGAGCACTGTATATCACATCCATTGGTTGGGTTATATTTTGACTTAGGAGCTGTACTCGTTTATCTGAGTTTATCTCCACCGACTGGTTAAGCTTCCAGTCCCTATGGAGCCTCTGTTGATGCCTCCTGTGTCACAGAGATGTCCCAGTTTGTATATCGAGTCTATGCTACCTTCATTCAGTCACCATACGCCGTTATGCTCTTGTTTGAAGGAAGTTCAAACCTGTGTTGGCCATTCCTCAGTCATCTTGACTTTGCATGTCGGCCATTCCTGGTACAGTTACTGGTTCATGCACCTTATGATCGAGTCCTTCCACATTATATAGCCTTGCTGAGTACCTTGTGTTGGATGATGGGGGATGTCTTAATTACCTCCTTCAAATGGATTTCATCCCATCGACTTCAGATCATTTATTTTGGGATTGGAATCTAGAGTCCTTTTGAGTGCCTTGAGACTTGCAGTCATCAGTGGCAGGTTCTCTCGCCATTGACAGTTTCTTGGGAATACATCAATGTCCCCTGATCGATGGATTCTCTCAATTGTTCGACCTCAACACATCTATTCACATTTGTTAGTTTGCACTCTAGTACCTTGATTCCCATTTTCATTATCAGTGGGTAATCTCGCGTCTGTTAACGATATACATCAATGACAGGTAATCAGACAATGGACTACTATGTTTGATCTCGACACCTCTATTTCACATAGTAGGACATGTACTCGTAGAGGTTTGTGTAGAAGACCTTCCAGACTGGTGGCATCTCTTATATGCTACCTCCTTGATCGTGCCAGTGTTCATGAGATTTCAGCTCTCGTGACTTCATTCCAGTGTATGTCAGACATTTCCAGCCACTATGGAGATCTTGATCTATTATATATCTTCAACCATTTTGGAGATCATGGTCCTTTGTATATCTTCATCATGGATATTTTGATCTATGTATATTGTACGTGGTGATGACCACATATGTGATATCATGTATCATGCCTATTCATGGCCATTGTCCTCTTATGTATCCGGGAGTGCTATAAGTATTTGCAGTTATATGCAGAGTTGTATCATGGTACTATGCTGATTGGGTGGCTGGTCTTCCATTTGGGATCCTTCATCACTCCACTTCTGGGATGGACTTATAATGTATTTCAGCCATCGTATGACCCCTCTGACCTCACACATTAGGGGGCATCTGTTATAGCGGATTTCACTACTCTGGGTGAATCACACTTTGTATGTCCTTCCCATGTCCCGCTGCAGACTCTTTAGACCCCATGGACTATCCTTTATCCTTTGATGTCTCCTTGATCATCCCTAAAACTATATGAAAAATGATATACGTGGATTTTTACCTGATAACCGCGTACATACGTGGATTTGACCCATATAACCGCGTACATCGGGATGTGTGCATAATCCAAATCCTTTTGGATTTTTACTTAACATGGATCTGACTCATTTGATTCCTGGCCTTCCATATGCCTTGAGATCGCTCGGATTCGACCCTTCATTATCCCTTGTGAAGCTATATAAGGAATGCCTTGGTACATTGAAGGCATATAGAGAGCTTGAGAGAAACGAAACTATAGTCCATTGTTGCCAGAATTTGTACTTGAGTCTGCATCCCTTTGTCCCTTGGAGCACTTTTGTGTTGTTCCCAACCTTTCCTTTTGCTAGTGAGCTTGCTATCATGAGATGGAGGATTGAGGTGGTGGAGGCCCAAGTGGGGGATTCAGTTTATCCGGTTCACAGACATGCCATCAGAGGTTGTATCTATCTTGTAATCTCTGATTTATATTAATAAGAACTATCTTTTCCTGTCCAATGATGTGTATTTGATTGAATATTGTATCCATTGGAATATGTTAAATGCTTTTACATTATTGATTATATATGCTAGAATAGATCTAACACCATGATATATAGTATTCTTGTATTGTTTACTTGTTGTTGAGGAAGTATTATATCAATTCAAGCTGAAGATTGGAAAGCTCAACAGGGATCTACTTCAACCGTCCGGAATAAGGTACGAGGTCTGATCCTTTAGTGTTAGACATTTTATTTCTATTGCATATTGGGAAAGATTGATTTCTGGAGTCAAAGCTGTCTGTTGTGGTACCCCAAGCCATAGGAATTTCTCTCTGTAACATAAGGAGAGAGTGGAACCTGAAGGTTCTTTACTGATGAAAATTACTCAACTAGGAATTTATGCTTCTAGATAAGAAATCATCAAATTACAGACACACTGATGGTGAAGGCTAAATCAATGCTCTTGATGTTGTTCTGCTTGAACTGAGGGTGAATATAAGACTCAATAAAGGTTTGGTGATGAACTGGTTGGAATCCATACATAATAATTGGCTTGCTAGGGTTATCACAGAGTGCATCTCTTCATTAAAATGGTCGAATTTGATGGGAAATGGAGGGTTTGACAACTGTATTTTCAGCTTCAAACAGGTTCCAAGAAAAGCGTCTTTTTGTTCAGCCGAAGACCTCTGAAAGAACTAGAGTATATATCCTTCATTGTACTCACTGGAAATCTGGGTAAACTTGGAAGGGATTAGTAGAGTGTTTTGGATGTTGAGGGAATTAATGGGACACAAAATCCCAGACCTAGATGCGTCCACAATCACACCTTCAGATGGAGAATAATTGCTTATGCGCTAGTCTATGAATCCCGGGCAACTAGGGGATTTCTCAACAGAAAAATAAAAGAAAAACGAACTGAACACTTTGTGTGTATCAATTCCCTGTAATTGAAGAGTTTTTAACTTAATCTAAGTGGCTTCTATACTATCATTAGTATGATAGTATCGAATACCTCAATTTCTTTATCTGCTACGGCTTCCCCAACTTCCTAAAACTCAAGATTTTGAGCCTTTGAATCCTCCGTTTTGGCCATGACAAAACAACTTAATATAGCAAAGATGTACCAGGTTGGTTGACGGTTTGCTTCAGAAGATTTTCCAAGGTGGTTCTATCTGCATAGTCTGAACCCTCGCTTCCTGATGTTGGAAAAGAATAACCATTTTTTATCCACATGCCGTATTTTATACTATTTTATTCTCTTATCTGACCATGCATCTTTCCAGCCAGATGAAATATTAGCCATAGATCGGGACCTAGAAATATTGAGCTGTGTGATCTTCGCTGTTGGATTTTTTTACTATCACGCCTTTCCTTCATAGTATCTTGTGCACCTCTACTCCGTGGGATTTAAACTGCACCGTTTATCTTAGACTCTCCTCCCATTCCACCGTCCAGAGTGGAGAACTTTTCAGTCGGGATTCCTTCTGAGCACTTACGTTTGGAAAAAAATCTCTTCACCATAGATATTCCTTCATGCTGATCTCTACCATCAAATAGATCCCATTTTTATCGTATTTCGTAAAATTTGAAACACTATCTCCCAAGCACACCTTAGATCAGAGGAATCCATCTCCGCCGTTGATCTAAAATCTTTGCGATCTCGACCATTGCAAATCGTTGTGCCTTAACTCATTTCTCCAATTTTAAATGGGGTCCCTTGTGGTGCACTTTAAACTTGCGAAAGACTCTCCGCCATTGATATACATCAACTTCTCATCACGACCATCGAAATTGTTTCCTTCTTTGTCATTCCCCTGATGGGGTTTTTTCCTTTCCTCCTACACGACCAACGTGAAAGAGCTTATGCATGACTCTGGACCTTAGGTTCTCTCCCACTTGAGAGACCATGGCTAGTATGGGTCTCTTTATTCTTATAAACCTTCAAGCTTCTTTCGTAAATATTTTCCTTTTCCTTCAGAGCCCATTACAGCCCCCTGAGGCTTCTTATCATGAAAATTTTTGCAGGCCTCATCTCCTCCCCCATGGGTCAGAAACCTTTCTTTCTAATTAGAAAACATTAGGTGCTAACAGTATCTATATATTAATGTAGGCATACTCTCCATTCAAGACTATTATCTACAGAGCATATCTCGACTGCATACAAAATGCTAGTCCTTTCATAGAGAATCGTTACCACTGAGATTAGGACCACTCCTGAGCGAGTGTTATTATACGCTATCCACAAATGAATGTGGTTACTCTCCATGTGAGAGAAACATCTGCAAGACCATCCTTAATAAGGACCACTCTCAAGAACAAAGTGTTAAACCTTCCATCCTAAATATAGGATACTATCGTCCACAAGTGAATGTCGAACCTTGTCATCATCAATGTCATCCATCATTGATGTCAGTCACACCATTACTCCCCCTTTCCTGGGAAGTTCCATATTATCAACTTGCTCCCCCTTTATCCGAGGAGGGTTCATGTCTTCAACCTGATCTTCCTTTCAGAGGAGAGTCCATATCTTCGACTTGTTCCTTCTTTCTGAAGAATGTCTATATCTTCATCATTTGTAGTACCATCACTATTCCTCCTTGTGAGGAAAGTCTTTTTGAACTACACCAATATTTTCATGGAAATATTTAAAATTTACTCGAGATAGAGGCTTGGTCAATACATCAACAACTTTCTCATTGGTACTCACAAACTAAATCTTGATAGCTCCATTTTGTACCATATCGCTTACATAAAAGTATCGGTTTTCTATGTGCTTCTATTTGTCATGGAACACCAGGTTCTCTGTCATCTTTATACAACTCTGGTTGTCACAGAGAATCACTATGGTGTCCAACTCCATGTCAAATAATCCTGACATCATCTTCTGAATCCATATTGATTCACAACAAGTGGAGAAAGCTGCAATGTACTCTACTTCAGCTATACTAAGAGAAAAACTGGACTATTTCTTACCAAACCATGAGATCATGGTGGATCCCAAACAATAACATCCACCTGAGGTTCTCTTCCTGTCTGTGGCACTTCCTGCCAAATCTAAATCTGTATATCTATATAGTTTGTAGTCATGATCTCTCCCATAGCAAAGTCTCAAATCTATCGTACCTTTTAGTTACCTCATCACATGCTTTGCAGCTATTAGGTGAACCTGACTAGGTTTAACTAGATACTGACTCAAGGTGTTCATAGCAAAACATATATTTGGCCTTTTGTTCATCAGATACATTAATGACCCAATAATCTATTTGTATTGATTCATTCCCACTAATTTTGATGTCTCATCAGGCAATAGCTTCAAGTTGGTATCCATGGGTGTGGCCCTCACATTACAGTCCAACAAAAAAATATTTTCAATATTTCTACTGCATACTTTCCTTGATTCAGAAAAATTCCTTCTGGGCTCTTCAACACTCCCATCCCTAGGAAACAATGCATCAATACAAGATCTTTCATCTCGAATTATTTAGCTAGATTCTTTTTGCAATCTGTGATCTGCTTCTCATTTCTAGTTAGAAATAGATCATCCACATACAATAATAGTATGACAGGTTCAGCATCCATAGTCTTCATTAAATGGTTAGGATCATCTTTACTATTGATAAAGCCCAATCTTGTCAAGAAGCTATCTATTCTACCATACCAAGCTCTAGGAGCTTTCTTTAGTCCATACAAATCCTTTTTCAACTTGCATACATGAGTCACTCTATCTTCAACTTCACATCCTTGTGGTTGTTTGATGTAAACCTCTTCCTCAATCACACCATTAAGGAAGGTTGCATTTACATCCATCTGGTGTAAGTCCCATTTTATCATGGAAGCAAGCGCCATGATGGTTCTGATGGAAGTGTACCTTTCTACTGGAGCAAATTTCTCTTCATAATCAATTCCCTATTTTTGAGAGAATTCTCTAGCCACAAATCTTGCTTTGTACTTTTCACTACTTCCATCAGCAACATATTTTATCTTGTATATCCATTTTGAAGATACTACACTCTTGTTTTCTGGTTTGGGAACTATATCCCAAACATCATTCTTCATTATCGAGCGGTATTCTTCCATCATTGCTTCAACCCATTCTTTATTCTGTTCAAATTCCTCATAGTTGGTGGGTTCTTGATTTACAAGGTCACACATCAAAGCTACATAACTGGAAATGGCTTTGATCTTTTATTGCTTCTTGTGGAGCCTTCTGGATCTCCATATCTCTCTGCTTCTTGTATGATTTCTCTTACCTAAGAAGGTTTTTTCTTTCGAGATATATCCATAGTAGGGGGTTCCCGAGGTTCTAGCATGCAGGGTATTTTTTAAGGATTCTAATATTATACTTAAGTATAGTATTCTGGGCGATTGTTTTGGATTGAAAAAAAACATGTTTATAGATAGGTAGGTGAATATTAAATTTGAAACATACAATTAACACTGAAATGTGTAAATTTTGGAGAATATTATGATAAAAACAAACATATTTTATGTAAATATAGGTGATATTAAAGACTAAAAATGACCAAATAACGAATTTATTTTTTGAAAAAACCCAAAAAATAGCCAATTAGCGAAATTTTGCCCCTAAAATTACCCTGCTATCATGTCATGATATTCAGATGCTACTATTTCAGGAGAGGGTTCAACTTCTACCATTCTGGGAGCTACATCCTATTTATGTACTTCTTCAAGATGACACCTTCTAGATTTCTTAAGAGTTGTCTCTTCATCAAATGTTACATTCCTACTAATCTCGTTATGATGGAATCCTGAGATGTATATCTTGAAGCCTTTGGAGACTTCACAGTATCCAACAAATATTCCATTCTTTCTAGGTTCTCTTCTCGTTAGGAATGTGTACATATACTGAGTGGCCAAATATATTGAGATGACTCACTTTAGGTTTCTTTTATGTAAACAACTCTTCGAGATTCTTGAATCCAAGAGCATTGTGAGATAATCTATTCTGCACATATACGGTTGTTCTTGATTCTTCATCCCATAGGTGCATAGGGAGGTCTTGGTCATGAATCATGGTATTCACTGCTTCCATGATAGTTCTATTATTTCTTTCCACAACAACATTCTATTGGGGATTATAGGGAGTGGTTAGTTCCCTCTTGATTCCTGCCTCCTTACAGATAGCTTCAAATTCCTTTGAAGTGTATTCTCCACCATTGTTTGATCTCAGTGTCTTGATTCTCTTTTCTGAGTGGTTCTCTATCAAGTCTTTGAATTTCCCAAACACTTCACTCTTGTTTTTCAATAAACATATCCAAGTATTTCTTGAATATTCATCAATAAATTTGACATAATACTCATATCCACTTAATCATATGGAGGGAATAGGAGCACATACATCATAATGAATTAGTTCCAACGCACCTTTAGTCTTTGTTTCACTTTTCGGAAAGGGATTATTGATGTTGTTTCCTTTTGCACATCCTTTGCAAGTTCCCTAATGATCAATATTTAAATTTGGAAACCATGTTACCACCTTGCTCACATAGGGAAGTGCTTTGTAGTTGATGTGCGCAAGTCTCCTATGTAACAGTTCACTTGAGCTAGTAGTCTCATGGACAAGCGTTGTCTCTAAATGTCCTTTGAGCTTGTAGAATCCTCCTTATTCTTCTCCAATGACCAAAATATCTTCAAGTGTATTTCCTTTGGAACAAATAAGTACTTATACATCTATAAAATCAACTCTATATCCTTTCTTATCTAGAGAAAAGATGGAAAGAAAGTTCTTTTTCAAACCTGGTACATACAGTACTCCTTGCATCTTCATGGAAGTCCCAGATTCAAGCTTGTATCTTGATTCACCAATACCTTTGATGGGATATTGATAGTCGTCTCCCAATGATACTTTCTGAGTAGAGTTCTTTTCTTCAAGTCTTGACAAAGTTTGCTTCTTCCTTGTCATGTGCTTTAAGGAACAACTATCAATAAGCCATGTATCTTCTCCAGGTGTTACAGACCCATGGAGTGCAGAGAATAACACATATTCTTCTACATATTCACCTCTAGTTAGTCTCTTTCTAGGTATTTCTTCTTCTTCATTGTTTTGGTATGGAAACCTATGTCAGTTTCCTTGTACTCAACATACGTTTCAGGCTGCTCAGCAGAGTCTTTCTTCTTCTTCATTCTCATCTTCAGCTAGATGAGCATGATGTATCTTGTTGTTGTTGTTATTTTTTAGTGATGGACACTCTCTAGAAAGGTGTCCAATATTATGACAATTTTATCATTGATACTTTGAGTAATTGATACTTTGGGAAATATCGTTTAGAAGACACATCCGAAACTAGTGGAAAATGACTAGTTTTTGGAGGAAACTTTGGTGAACAGTTTGGGGTTTCTTCTAAGGAAGGGATGAAGGTTTCAAATTACGATATATCAGAATGTAAATAAAAAAAATACATCTGAAATAGAGATATGAGAAATGGGTTTCTCCCAATCACACAAAGCATGCAAAGGCTTACGATCTTGTTGCTTGTTCTCCCATCTTATTGCAAAATCCAGAACATCAATATTGTTCTCTATAAGGAGTTGGGTCATGATTTCCATCTTATTTCTGAAGCAAGATATTTCATGATGTGAACATTTTGAATACACACATGTGGGGTTATCTCTTATTCTCTTCATCCTCTTGGATTTCAAATCCTCATCAGTTAAACTAGATATTTCTGTATTTGAATGCTTCTTCTCCTTCACTATTTATTGCTTTGAATCCTTGACTTTATTCTTTCCTTTGGCTTGATTTGACACACCAGAAAAAAGGGATTAATCCTTGGTGGATTTGATTGTACCCATTTTCACTAATGTGTCTTGCTCCTGAGTCAATGACTCCATGAAGTATGCTAGAGCATGCATTCTCCAATTTCTAGTTGTGAGCTTGCTTGAGTGGAATGTCGAAACAAACATAGAATACTTAGGCCCTAGCTTAGAAAGGAAATATAAGATAATATGGTCATATTTATTATTTATGCCACATTGTTTTAGATGAAGCACCAATGCTTTGAACTTGGTGAAGAATTCTTAGATTGTCTTATAATGAGCTGGACTTAGTGAGATTAGCTCATTTTCGAGCTGGAGACCTCTCATCTCACCAGTCTTCCCAAATAGTGACTCAATCTTGAGCCAAAATTAATTGGGTGTGCCAAGACTGTCTACATGGAAGAGAAGGTCTCTTTAAATGATGATACAAAGCATACTAAATGTCTCATTAAGTCTATTGAAGTACTTCATTTCTCCATGGTAGAGTTGGGCTTGGTTGCAGTCCCCATGGTGACTTTGTACAGGCCTTTTGACCTCATCTGCATCACCATTTCAGCCTTCCATTTGAAATAGTTGAATGGAGTGAGCAATGCATTAGTATGCTTGATTCTTCTTATGCACTGTGTGACAGAAATACGGTTGTACCTACAGTGCAAACACTCAAATTTTCTGGAAAAATGCCCTAAACAACAACTCAAACACTCTGATTTTGATTTGTAGCTCCATAAAGCTCTAATACCATGTGATAATTTCTTAATAGTTGGATCTAGGAGATAATGCAATCTTCACAATATAAGTTATTCAAAAATATGCAAGAAAACAGTAAAAGAGAACAAAATAACACACATAGATGGTGCCAATAACTGATCTTTATATTAGTGTACAAATTGTATATCTGTATGGTATATACTTATAATATAATGGAGAAACATCATGATCCCTTGGAGGCCATATGGATGCATACAAGTGTTAGGCTAGGATTTAACCCCCAAACCATACAAAACAATCACTAATGCAAGTGTGAACATGGATGGAGCATGCTAGATCATAAATTAAGGAATTATAGGAATGGGTGAACACATTTGTGAGTGGGAGAGTCCTTACAAGATAATAAATGTCCAAGAAGACCAAAAAATAACGACATTCTCACACTAGCGCCCATATTCAAACATATTCCCGGATTTAAGGGATAAGGAGTGGTTTGTCATGAATGAGGGTGCCTAGGTTGTCAGGATGATCAAACTAGAGTTCCTCAATTGTCAGGATGATCAAAGTGGAGCGTCTCAACTATTAGTAAATGAGTCATAAATCACCTAATAGACCAAGATTGATCAGTATAACCTAAGTACTAAGTAGGATCATTTAACATAAGTACAAGACAAATTAAAATGCCTCCTAGGTGTAAGACCATGGTACTAAAGTGGATTATTTCTCTAAAAATAAGTCATTTCATCTCCATGCACTACTCATGTACATCATTGTACACCTCATCATACATAATTACTGAACAAACAATTATACTCTGCTTTCACAGAACATAAGGCATGCATAATCATGCATAATAATCACAGGTATGCATCATCATCATAGGGTATGCATCCTCATCATAAAATATGCATCATCATCACCTCAATGTGCACCGTGTATGCATCATCAACATCAAGTATACATCATAGTGCATAGGAGAGAATCATCACACTATGGTATTCATGTACATCATATTGTATAGGAGTGCATCATCACACTATGGTATGCATGTACATCATATTCTATAGGAGTGCATAAACATCATAGAATGTACATCATTATCACATGAATTGTCATCATAAAGTGTATCATATGTGTTGTGCCCCTGCCCAACAGACCTAAAAAACATTATTTCATCAAACAAAATCTTATTTTGTTTGATGAAATGTTTGAATTTTTAAGAGCAAATTTAATGAATCACAAGCTGCTGAAACAATGAGATTCTGCGAGCTACTGAATCAGTGAAATTTTATGTTTTTTAAGCAGCCTTTGCAAACCATAGGTTATGTGACAAAATTACCATTATCAAGTTATTATTGATTTACATTTAAAAAATTAAAGGAGGAATATTATAATTCTCATATCTTTTATCATAACATAATCTTGAAATCTTATCCAAAACATTATCAATTGATTTTATTATTTGGTTTTGTTACTATAATTATTGACAAGGTTGAGATATTGGAATGGTTGATATTGGTATGATTTCTCGCATTACCATAAATTTTATTTCAAGGTTGATTAATGGTCATGCATGGGCGGTTTGTTATAACTTTGGTAAAGCCTAGAGTGTCGAAGGCCAAAGGTTTTACGTGCCATATCCTAAGTTTACAAACCATAGTCGATATTATCATAACCGTTTATGGTGATCTTTATAATATGATCTATATTGCAAAGTCTGGTTTCGACGTGATGGTTTGTATTATTATCACAGATCGCCACCTTCGGAGGTTAACATTATTATACTGTAAGGTTTATGCATTGATCTTCAAAGGTTTAATCCTTGTGATTTTTATGACCTCTGCCATTGCCTCCGAATACGATCCACATGGTGCAAAGTCGATATGGTATCATTACACTGGTACTGAACTCTATCCATCACATTCAAGCCCCCAGTAGTTGTCCTCCATCGTGGCTATCTATCAATGGAACACCTATTTCATGTACAGCTAAGGGTTTCATATCATTAATGCCGAATGAATAATGATAACATGAGTTATTTGGAGTCTTCGACCGTCATTCCTCATTACTCGATTACCTCTCTGAGCGATAATTCCTCCGCCCATGCCAGGTTTACAGGGGTGTAGTCTGCATCCGCGTCTGTTACAGTCGGTTTGTGAATGTTTAGGGTTGCATTGCTTAAGGTTTTTTGTTGAGTCTGCATCCCAAGTGATCGCTATCTGGTTCACTGTCTTGCGTCAAGCTATGGTATTTGTTCTATGTGCGGTTACGTGCCTTGACACAGTCAGTCATGGCGCAAGTGGTGAGGGTCGAGCCTTGTGAAATGAAATTGCTGGATTCAAACCCTGATCTGTTAGCAAAAGTCGAGGCTGTCGGATGGCTGCCATTTGTTAGTAAATTCTCCGATTCGAACCCCGAAGTCACAAGGGTGTTCGCTGTTTCCTTGGTTGATTTTCAGGCTGAAGTAGGCGATCTTCGTTTTCGGGTGGACGAGCGATCAGTAGCGCTTGCCACTGGTATGTCACTAGCAGGCGAGAGGTGGTTTAAATATAAACGGATGGACATTACTGAGTGGCGGTAGCTACTAAAAAACCCTTGTCAAGAGGTATCGTTTCGAAGTGGAGTAGCCCGCAGATACTTCAAAAAGGAATGGCACCCGGTCCTGGATTTACTGCACAGGTACGTGACCTGTGAAGGTCGGCTTTCCTCCACTTACGTTTACCATCTCAGGTTGATGTCTGCATTTATACGTTTCCTGCTGAACTTACCTTATTATCTGGTGCGAAGTTTGGTTAAAATGTCATCTGCAATTAAGAAGGGTCCTAAGCATGTTAGTCATAGTCTCTTTCACCATGGCTTAGTCCATATGTTAATTGATTGGGAGTTGTCGAAGTCAAACCGGTCCTGGGATGAGTTCATTAAGTCCAATGGTTTTTTGGCCTTCTGCCCCTGTCAGTTTGACAACCCCGAGGAATGCAACAGGCATCAAGAGCCGAATCATGTTTCAGTTCCTCCTTTACGAGAGCCTCTATTAAAACCTACCAGCCGCATGAGCCCCGAAGCTTGTCGCGACCCTGTGTCCACTCCGATAAGAAGCCCGGGTACCCCTCTAGTTTCTAAAAGAATGAGGAATTATTCCACCTTGTCACCAGTTACACCAAAGAATAGTGTTGATAAAACATGTAATCAGGGAAGTAACAGGTCAAAAGCTAAAAAGATAGGAAGATTTACTAGGAGTATGGCCAAAGGTAATATTGTCAAGCCACCGGTGAATGACACTATCCGTGTCGAGACTGTCGTTATCGACGATGATGAAAGTAACCCCGTTTTTCCTGTGGATGGTCATAATGTCGGTCCTGAATCTACCTTGGATCCTGTCGAGGATGGTTCTTCCGTGTTTGATAAGGATGTTCAGCCTAACCCTGTTATTGGTCTTCCAGTTAAAGAGAATCCTATAGAGACAAAATTGTCTGGTGTTCATGACGTTGGGGATGTGATGCACCCATTGTTTGTTAACTGTCTCTTAGACAAGATACGCAGGATGGAAGAAAGGGTGAATGAGATAATAGCTAATCGTGATTTGATGAAGGCCAATAATCTTAAGTTAAAGGAGAAAGTAGACTCAAGTGATAAGCATCTCTTGCGTTTAAGAAACCACAAGAACAAGCTGATTAGAGGGATTCTTAAATTACAGAATGACAATGATAAGAACGAAGAAAAGGTACGGGAGCTTAATGCTCAAGTTGCGCTTACGCAGTTTAAGGGTCAGTCGCAGAGTCAATCGAGTGGTGTGAACATCCAAGTCTTCAACGCTCCTGTAAAATTATGATGTTTTAGGGTATATTTGCTATTGGTTTCAAATTTTGAAGTTTTGATGGATTAATGATCAGGTTATTTCTGTACAGGTATTGGCTTGTTTTATTTTTGTTTATTATATAGTTTTTGTCATTTGGATTCTTGTATGTGTGTTAATTTTATCAGTTTTACGTGTTGTATCGCAGGCGATATGGCTGCTGATCTTGCTCACATTTTGATGACTGTCTGTTTTTGGATGATCCCCACATAATCAAAACAAATTGATTAACAGGTCTTTCAGGTGTTGTTTTATCGTTGATGTTCTCGATATTTATGGATCGAATCTTTACCATTTCTAGGCATTTCCACGTATATAGAAAAATGACATGTCTTACTTGTCATTTTTAAGGGAAATCGGTTAAAGGTTTCGATTTTGCTATCTCTAGTTTTTAGGACTGTTTATCTTTGAAGATTACATGTATTTAAGGGGAGATAGCATATGGGATAGGGGGTTGATAGTTTGGAGAAGAAAGGGACAAGACTATTGTTTGATTTCCCTGTGACTCAAGACAGTTGGATGTCAGCAGCTACAGATTGTTAAACTGGTGATACTTACATATTTTTACAGCTTGGTCTTGTTGTTGATTTTTTCCATATTATTAATGTTTGCTATGATTTATTTTAAGAATTATGCAAATATATGTTATATAATTTTCAACTGGTACTGATTTCGATTTACTGATGTTTCACATCATATCATATGTGATATATGCACCTATTATTTGATCTTGTTAATTTCAGAATTTCTTTTGATTAGTACCAGGATTATTAATGCAATAGTTTCATTGGTAGATCTGATATCAGGTTAAATATTTTATTGCTCCTGATCAGGATAGGACTCAGATTAGGTTAATGTTTTTCTGTTCTATTAAATCATGTTATTTTAAAATCCATTGAATCAGTTGTTTATTATTCACATCACATTCAGATTATTCTTTTTGCTTTGTGATTAATGTATAGGTATATTTGTTGTATCTTTGTAACCTATCAACTCTGTTAATAGTTATTTAATATTGTGGCATAAACTGAATTAACTTAACTGATTCATATTGTAATTAATAACATTTATTAACTTTTACATAGATAAGTATAGATCTAATTAACTAGGGTAGTAGTTTTAGTTTTAGACTTTCAGGCTAACAGAGCCTTTAAACCTGTCAGGAGCAACCATCCCAAATAGCTTGGAGCCTGCTTTAAGGATCCCGGTCTGGGTTGTTTTCCCCTGTTGCGTGCATAGTTATATATGCTCGTCAACAATGGCGCTAGAAGGAGGGTCAGCCTAGGGAAATGGATGATGAAAAAAATCCTGTAAACAAAGTTAATCAGCCTATCACCCCTCAGATACAGTCAACTACACAACCGCTCTCACCATTCATCATGATTGAATGAAACCCTAGTGAGAGACTCTGTTCGAAATCTTATCTCTCAGTTCAACTCTCCTGGTATTCACCTACCTGAAGAAATTGAACAGTATGAGAAAGCCATAAATGAATCTCGTAGAATCTTAACAAGGGCTTATTCGAATCTCACTGGGTGCCAGCCCACTGAATTACCTCTCCTGCAGATCACATGTCCCCGCACTCATCGTTCTGAACCTGCTTCGGAAGAACAAGAGAAACCTTTAGGTTCCCTCCCTGATATTTAGATACAACAGCCTTTGATAGGTGCCAATCAACCTTCATCTTCTTCAAGACCATCTGCTTCAGGAGGGGTTGTTCAACCACCATCACCACCTCATTCACCTCCCCCCATTCACCAAACACTGCCTTCGCCGCCTCCAACTCCAAGAAACATGGCAGGTGTAAATCCCCCAAACCTTAATGCTAATATGCCATGGTTAGCTCAGGATGCAGTAGCTGTCCCAGGCGATCAACACCCTTTACCTAAGCATCCTGAGAAGTTATTACCCAAGTTCAACCCTGAGTTGAAAGAGCCAGCGGAAGATCATGTCAAGAAGTTTATGTTGGCAGTTCGGCTCTTGGATGTTGAACATGAAGATGTAGTCTGTCGGCTTTTCCCTTATACATTTGAGGGTAAAGCATCGACATGGTATCTTTCGCTTACGACTGGTTCCATTACCAGCTGGAATGAGTTCGACCTTGCTTTCATGAACAAGTTTGGAGACGACAAGACTCCAGCTGCCTTGGTGCTAGAATTGTCTAGAATTCGCATGGAAACCAAGGAAAAGGTCAAAGATTTTAACCAGTGATTCCTAACTCTAAGAAACAGGATTCCTGCTACTTCAAGGCCAGCTGAGGATGTCACTATTGAATTTTACACTTCGGCCTTGCCTGTGTCAATGGCCATGTTTGTCATACAAAAATCCAAACTTACCCTTGCTGAAAACTTCGAAGAAGCAATTAAGGTTGAGAAGGATATGTTTTCCATAAAAGCAAATCCTGGAGTAGACATAGATTATGCATCTTCTTCTCATAAGAAGACTGACAGTCCTACCAAGAACACAAACCCTGAGAAAAATGGTCAGGATTCATTAGATCTAGATAGCCTCCAAAGAGTTATTAAAAAACTATCTAATGAAATCATTGATTTAAAGAAAGGCACTTCTGAAAACACTCCTACTAAAGAACCACCTAGACAACCTTTCAAAAGGCCATTCCCAAATACAGCTCCTAGACAGACTCCACCCTCTGAAGCTAATAGTGTTGATGAAATTAACAGTTTCCTCAAGTTATTAGTTTCAGGTCTAGAAACATCAGCTGAAAATGAAACTCAATCTTCAGGACAGAGTTCTGAAGGTACCCAAGACAAAGATAATGACACAGAAGATAAACCTCCTCAAGTTATCAGCCACTTCTGGGACACTTCAGAATTGGCTAATGATGAAGATGTAGGTGTTGTCAATGTAAACCAGCATCAGTATAACACTAGAAGCAAGAAATATCAGCCCTTAGGGGAACCTTCTACAACTACTACAGATAATAGTTCAGCTGCTCAAACAAAAACCCAACCTACAAATAGTAAATCTGCACCCTCTCTTGATTTAGAATACGATCTGATTGAGGATTTAAAGAAAATCAGAGCCAACATCTCTATCTATGAACTACTTAAGTTACTAGTGATTAGAGATAAAATGATGCAAGGGGTATCTCCAAGTAAAAGTGGAAAAACTCCTTCAAGTCAAAACAGCTCTGCTAACACTAAAGATAACCCAACAAAATCTTCAGTCAATGCATCATCCATAGGCAAGAAATCTGATTCTTCAACTCTGCCTTTTTTACTTACGTTTCAAATATGCAATCGTAAGGTGCACAACTGTATGATAGACTCAGGGGCCTCCAAGAATGTTATGCCATACTCTGTATGTAAAAAACTTAATGTTGTCCCTGTGCCTTGTGATACAAGTATTGTACAGCTTGATCATTCAAACGTAAAAGTAATAGGCAAGTTGAAAGAGGTGATGATAAGGTTAGCTTCGAATCCTCAAGTCCATTTTATCATTGATATAATTGTAGCGGATATCCCAGAAGCATATGGCCTATTTCTCAGCAGATATTGGTCTGAGAAACTGAAGGGATATTTTGCTACTGATTGGTCACACTTATGGATATCTCATAATGGTCGCCCGAATAAAATCAGAATTGATCGAGAACGCTACATGAAGCATACCATCACCGAATTGGATGATTCGAATGAACCGGTATTATTCACCGATACCATAATGGACAACTATATGGCAGACTCTTTCTTTGGGGACTTTGAAGCTGAAAATTCATCAATAACAGGTGTAGAACAACAGTCTGAAATTTGCCATTTTTCGCAAGTTCCAGATGAAATTACAGTCCCAACTGTGGTACACTTAGATCTGAACAATGGTCTCTGGTCTTTATATTTCGACGGATCTAAGTCAAAAGAAGGGGCTGGTGCAAGTTGCTTGCTGATAGACCCCTATGGGAAAAGGTATTTCATAGCTTGTAGGTTAGAATTCAAATGCACCAACAATGTGGCTAAATAAGAAGCTCTGATTCAAGGGCTGAAAAAATCAATTGACCTGGGAGCCAATGCTTTGGTAGTGTTAGGGGACTCTGAGATAATTGTTAGACAGGTACGTAACACTATACATTGCATTGCTAGACACCTAAAAAATTATCAGGCAGAGGTATGGAATTTACTATTAGCATTTGAAGCCTTTAACATAAGTTCCATCCCTCGTTATCTAAATCAGGAAGTTGATATTTTAGCTAATGTTGCTTCAAGGTTAATTCCATCCGAAGGAATGCTTACTGATTCTTTCTCGGTTGAATTTCTTTTCAGAACTTCTATACCTGACAACATAACAAATTGGAGAGTATTCGACAATGATGAGAAGTTGATCGATTTTCTGACTTTGAAGGATACTTTTAAGGATGCGGTCATTGACGAAATGACTCACGATGAGGATCTATATAATTTTGCGGTAATTCATAAGCCTTGCTCAATTCAGGAATCTCTCAATCAGGTTAGTACTCTTCCCAGATCAGTAATCAAACTTGAGAAATTCTATGACTTGAAAGATAAATTTAAAGGTGCAAGGAACTATAAAACTAACAGCTCCATCATGCAATCTGACATTGTAAATCTAGGCACTGAACATAACCCTCAATGCGTAAATCTGGGTAGTACATGTACTCCCCGGGAAAAAACAGCCTTTATAAGACTCTTTAATGAATTTAAAGACATTTTTGCATGGACGTACGAGGATCTTAAGACATTCAATCCTAATATAATGCAACATGTCATTCCTATGAAACCAGAGGCTAAACCTTTTCAACAAAAATTGAGGAAAATGCATCCTAGCCTAGAACCAGCTCTCAAGAATGAGCTGAATAAACTCCTTGCCGCCAGAATAATTTTCCCGGTTCAGCATGCACAATGGGTGGCAAATCTCATCCCCGTCAGAAAGAAAAACGGCGATATCAGGCTCTAAGTCGATTTTTGAAACCTGAATAAGGTTTCGAACAAGGACAATTATCCTGTTCCTCCAATGGAGAAAATCTTGCAACAGGTCTCTGGATCCGAAATGTTTTCACTTCTAGATGGATTTTTAGGGTACAACCAAGTGTTAGTATCCAAATATGACCAGTTGAAAACAACCTTTAGGACTCCTTGGGGAACCTATGCTTATAGAAAGATGCCATTTGGTTTAATAAATGCCGGAGCAACATTTCAGAGGGAAATGGATATCTCCTTCAGAGGTCTGATCGGTAAGTTTGTTGTTATTTATCTTGATGATGTTACCGTCTTTTCAAAAAACAGAATTGATCATTTAACTCATCTCAGAAGAGTTTTTGAGCGTTGCAGGAAGTATGGGATTTCCCTAAATCCTAAGAAATCTATCTTTTCAGTCACAGAAGGTAAGTTACTGGGTTTTTCTTTTTCTAAAGAAGGCATCAATATTGACCCAGAATGTACCCGTGCTATATCACAGATTTCGATGCCTCACTCAAATAAGTCTATGCAGTCGTTTCTTGGGAAGATAAATTTTGTTTCTAGATTTATTCCTGGGTTCACGGAAATTGTTAGGCCACTTCAGAAAATGATCAAGAAAGATGCTAATTTTAAATGGTCTACTGATGAGAAGCAATCTTTTCATGACATCTTAAAAGCTATTGCTAAAGCTCCTACTCTAACTAGCCCATATTTTTCCAAACCTTTCATTTTGTATACGTTTGCTTCCGATTCTTCATATGCTGCTGTTTTGACACAGAAAAACTAGGAAAATAATGAAGCTCCTATCGCTTTTATGAGTTCTGGTTTAAATGGTGCAGAGTTGAACTATCCAGAAGTAGACAAGCAAGCTTTCGTTGTTTTCAAATCTGTCAAACATTTCAGGCCTTACTTGCTGAAGTCCCACACCAAAGTCATTGTACCATATTCTGCAGTTAGAAATCTCTTGGTACAAAAGGATCTTAGTGAAAAACGAGCACATTGGGTCACAGCACTTCAGGAATATGACCTGGAAATAAAACCGTTGAAGATCGTCAAGGGACAGGGACTCTGTAAGCTGGCAGCTGGATCTTCGGACAGTTCTGAATCTGATCTGCATTTCTTTAGCAAACCTTCTTTATTTGAAAGGGAAGTTTTTCCAATCTCCACTCCTCCTTATTCTTGGTATAATGATATTAAGTTCTTTTTATTGCATGGGAATTCTCCTGAACATTTAGACCCACGTAATAAAAGAGCTTTGAGATTGAGATCTGCCCCTTATTAGCTTATTGATAACATTTTGTTTAGAAATAATTTCGAAGGAATTATCCTTCATTGTCTAGAAGAAATGAGGTTGATAATGTGTTATCTCAACTGCATGCAGGACCAGCCAAAGGACACTTTAGCGGAGAAACCACTGCACACAAGATACTTAAAGCTGGTTACTACTAGCCCACCTTGTTCAAAGATGCATATGCTTTCGCCAGGAAGTGTCAGGAGTGTCAAAGAGCAGGAGGCAGACTGAAGAAGGCAGCGTTACCCCTCCATCCGGTGATTATCGAAGTCCCATTTCAGCAATGGGGTCTGGATATTGTTGGCCCAATCACACCAGCTTCTTCACAGCAGCATAAATACATTTTGACAGCCACAGACTACTACACTAGATGGGTTGAAGCCATCCCTTTGTGAGTGGTTAACTCAGAACAGGTGATATCATTCCTTGATTCTTTTATTATCACCAGATTCGGTGTTCCTGAATCTTTGATTTTTGACAATGCAACTTATTTTTCTTCTGTTAAATTAACTGAGTATGCATTGGAAAAGGGAATAAAATTAAAGTATTCAGCTAATTATTATCCCCAGGGTAACGGGTTAGCAGAATCTTCTAATAAAAATTTAATCAAGATTCTGAAACGTACGGTGGTAAATCATCACAGGAATTGGCATAACACCTTATCGAATGCCTTGTGGGCTGACAGAGTGACTCCCAAAGCTGCTATAGGAAAATCTCCCTTTTTCCCGGTATATGGCAAGAAAGCTATTTTGCCTCCTCATTTATTTTTACCCTCTTTATAGCTCTCCCAGTCAATGTAGGAGACACCATGTTCTGCCATGGAGCATCGAATTAACACCTTGCATAAACTGGAGGAAGATAGGGATTTGGCTAGGAAAAAGTTTGATAGACACCAGCAAACCGTGAAGCGTTGGTTTGACCTCAGAAAATCAGTCAGTCGGGATTTGGAAGTAGGTGACCTAGTCCTGAAATGGGAAAAGGAGAACGAAGACAAAGGAAAACATATGAAGTTCCAATGTGTGGAAATTAAGGCCAGCAATAGATTAATTTTACTCACAACAATTATCAATTGATCATGCAAAATTGCTAACAAGAGAGACTAAATATGGAGCCGTAACACTAAATTGTATTAACTGAGTGTACAATATCCAACCCTATAATAAAATAGGTTTCTAAATAAATAGAATACATCAAGAAATCGAATGCATGTGGAAGCATCCAAATCTAGCATAAAGCAGGCTTACCAAAAATAATCAAATCCCCCATAGGTGTAAAAAGCTGATCCCAAATCTATCATGGAGCTCACGAATTGGAAAGGGCGCATGGGAAAGATAATGAGTGATGAAATGGCAACTCATACATGTTTTTTCATGGAGAAAAGAGTGGAGGATGAAGAGGACAAAAAACTAGTTCACCTCACCTAGTCTAGCTTTCCTATGTGCCTTAAAACACTGAAAAAGTAGGCAATAAAGAAGAAAAAGCAGATAGGCACCTAGGAGGCCAAGAATAAAGTAGATTTGATTCCTAAGGATTTCCCAAGTGCTACATGAGTCAAAGATGGCAAGTTTTACCTCTATGGATAGGCAAATAGCAACTTGCACAAGGTGGGACACATGAACTAGGAAAATAAGACAAAAATAAATGAATTAATGTCTAAGTGGGTAAACTATGGGTTGATTATTCTAACACCCCCCCTTAAGCCTGACTTTATGAGTAATATATCAAAAATATAGGGCCTAGAAACAAGGCTTAGTCACCCTTTACATACTACATGTCCAAATAAACAAGGAAAGAGGCAAAACCAACTTGGGAAAATCCTCTCTTAAACATGGACTACAAAAAAAAATTGTAGAATCTTGTCTTCACTCATGCTTTCACAGCATGATCAGCAATCCCCAGCAGTGATTTGATATTGCTGAAGGTCTTCTCACAAAATGCTTTGGTGAAGATATCAGCTACTTGTTCTGAAGATGAACAAAAGAGTAGGTGAATGGTGCCATCATGCACAAGTTCTTTGATGTAGTGCATATGGATCTCAATGTGTCTGGTTCTTTGCTTCTGAAATGGATCCTTGTAGATTTGAATGGTACTCTAGTTATCACAGTATATGGTAGTTGAGTACTCAGGTTTGAAACCACACTCTCCAAGTAAACCCTGCAACCATAAGCATTGAGTTGTTGCATTAACAACTCCTCTATACTCTGCTTCTGTAGATGAGAGTGCAATGGCACTCTGTTTCTTGCTTGACCAGCTAATTGGCCCTTCTACAAGCATGAACACATATCCTGATGTGGAATTTCTATCTGTGCTATCACCTGCCCAATCACTGTCAATAAATCCAATCAACTCAAGATCAGATTTTGCTTTATAGAAGATCCCATGTGTCCTTGTTCCCTGAACAAAGTTAAGGATCCTTTTGGCTACTTTCCAATGGATCTCTTGAGGCTGATCCATTAATCTAGAAGCCACACTTACTGCATAACAAATATCAGGTCGAGTATGTGTCAAATACAACAAACAGCCTATCAATTTCCTATACAGTGTATTGTTTACCATCGGTGAAGAATCAGCTTCTTCCAGCATCACTCCTGAAAGGAAAGGAGTTTTGCTTGCTTTGCAATCCTTCATTTTGAATTTGCTCAGAAATTCCAAGGCATATTTGGACTGGTGCACCTTGATTCCAGCTTTGTTTTGAGAGATCTCAAGCCCCAAAAATTGACTTAAGAGCCCCAAATCTGTCATGGAGAAGGCTTGGTTCATAGCTCCCTTTAAGGAAGCAATCTCAGCCTGTGAGCTTCCTGTAATGAGGAGGTCATCAACATATAACACAATTATCATTAATGAACCATTAACTAACTTCAAATAGACATTTGGATCTGATTTGCATCGAACAAATTTCAGTGATAGCAAGAAGCTATCAATCTTGGCATACCAAGCCCTGGGGGCTTGCTTTAGCCCATACAATGACTTTATCAACCTGCACACAAGAGAAGGGTTAGTAGAAAAACCTTGAGGCTTCTGCATATATATCTCCTCAGTGAGATCACCATTTAGGAAGGCACACTTTACATCCATGTGATGTACCTCCCATTGCCTTGAGGCTGCAATGGCTAGAGCTAGCCTGATGGAGTCCATTTTTGCCACTGGGGAAAAGGTCTCATTGTAATCTATGCCATGAACCTATGAGTAGCCTTTGGCTACCAATATAGCCTTGTACTTCAGTGGTGAACCATCAGAAGCAAATTTGGTCTTATAGACCCACTTACACTGTACTAGTTTTCTCCCTAGGGGAAGATCCACTAGCTCCCATGTGTTGCTCTTCTGGAGTGAGTTGAACTCCTCCTTCATGGCTGTTTGCCATATTGGATATACTGCTTCTTCTTCATATTTTTGAGGATCAGAATCCACCATCAAATAGCATTTTTCAGCAAACAAAGGATCCTTCATGCACAGACCATTCTCAAATTGAGATCTAGTCCTTCTTGGGTCATTGGGATCCCCAGCTAGCTCACCTGCTGCATGTAGTGTCTTGGCTACACATTTTGGCCTTGTGGGGCTGTTAGGGTCTGCAATAAACTCATATCCATCAGACAAATCAGAATCATCATGTTCAACAAACTCTTTACTTACTTCTTGAGGTTCAGGTGGTGAAGAGGCTTCACCAACTTCCACTTCTGCAAGGGGTTCTTATTCAAGCTGAACACACCTTTCGATGAAGGCTTTATTTGTGCTCAAATTTATCAACTTGTACCCTTTTGAATCTTCAGAGTATCCAACAAAAAGACACTCTTGGCTTTGGTTCTGCAAATCCTTTCTCTTCTCTGTCGGGATTCTAGCCCATGCCTTTGAGCCAAAAATCCTGAAATGGGTCACATCTGGCTTGTGCCCACTCCATGCTTCGAAAGGAGTCATACCATCAAGCTGTTTGTGAGGCACCCTATTCTGAATATAGGCTGCATAGTTGATAGCTTCATCCTAGTACTTTGGTGGAAAAGTTTTGGCCTCCATCATGCATGTTGCCATCTCCTTCAGTGATCTGTTCTTCCTCTCAGCAACACCATTTTGCTGTGGTGTGTAAGGGATAGAATGCTACATCTGAATACCTGCATCTGCACAATAGTTAATAAACTCAGACTTGACATACTCACCACCATTGTTAGATCTGAGGGCCTTGATTTTCCTTCCAGACTGGTTTTCAACCAAAGCCTTAAAGACTTTGAATAGGCCAAAAACTTTAGACTTGTGTTTCAGGAAGTGAACCCAGCAATACCTGGAAAAGTCATCAATGAAAGTTAATGCATACTTGGCCTAACTCATGGACATATGAGGGAATGGACCAGAAACATCACTGTGGATCAGCTCGAGGGGTGCAGAGGTTCTCTCATGACTAGCTCTCTCAAATTTTTGCTCTGGGTGTTTTCCTAGGATACAGCCTTGGTAGACTCCTTTGGAAAATTTTATCTTGGGAAACCCTATGACCATTTCTTTCTCACTAAGATCAGACAAATACTTGTAATTTAGATGGACAAATCTTTCATGCCACAGCTTGCTGGCTTCATTAGCATGAATGAGAAGAGCAGAGGGGTTTGAGTAAGGTAGGAAGTGTGAGAACATGTATACCGTTTGAGCATGATTCACAACTCCTTTTGCAATGACTCTACCAGTTGAAATCTCTGTGATCTCAACTTCATCGGGGGGGAATATGACCTTCTTAGGAGACCCATTGTGGGTCATCTGGTACACTGATAGGAGGTTGGAGGCGATACCAGGGACATATAGTACATTACTGAACTGACCATGATCAAGATCTATCCTTCCTTTGCCTTTACTTTCAGTGAGAGAGTCATCTCCCAGTACAGTAGATGGTCCTTTCGACATATCCAGTGAGGAGAAGGCCTCTTTAGTCGAAACCATGTGTCTTGAAGCTCCATAATCTATGATAAAATTGGGTGAGCTTGATGTGCCAGCAACTAGAGCATGAACTCTCTCTCTGTCATCGAAACTTGATCCTCCTTCTCTCTTCTTTGAGCTTTCTAGAAGGGAGATTCCATTCTTCTCTAGGATATTGGTCAGAATGTCTATCTACTTTTTCATACAAGAGCTTTCAGTGTGATTTCCCTTATTGCAGTATGCGCACTTGTTCATTTCACCTTTGTTCTTCTTCTTCTATTTATTCTTCTTGGGACCTTGTAGATCCTCTGGAGACTGTTTCTTGTCTCTCTTTTGCTCAGGTGGATTTTTAGCTTTCTTTTTGCTTTTTGAATCCACCCTTGAATATCCAGCAATCAAAGCTTGATCTTTGGATGGTTTGATGGTGCCCATCATCACCAGCTTGTCCTGTTCTTGTGTGAGAGATTCCATGAAATCTGCAAGGCTAGGCATCTTCCAGGCTCGAGCTGTCAGTTTTGTGGCATAGAAGGTTGAAAAAAACACTGAATAATCAGGGCCCAGCTTCGAGAGGATGGCTAGTACGAGCTGATCATATTTCTTTTCATAACCACACTGTTTCAGCTGCAAAACTAGTGCTTTGAACTTGGAGAAATATAGCTGCAGGGATTCAAAGCTTGTTGGACTCAGAGAAATCAACTCATTCTCAATTTGATGTCCCCTCATCTCATCTGTCTTTCCAAAAATATCAGCAAGCTTCTCCCATACTTCATTCAGTGATGTCAATCCATCGAGATGGAAAAGGAGGTCTCTGGAAATACTCAGGCACAGGAGGCCATAAGCCTCATCCCTCCTATTGTGCCATTTTATCTTCTCTGCAGCTGCATTGGGATCTGCTTCTGTTGCCATAGTCACCCTGTAGAGGCCTTTCGCTCTCAACAGTATCTCCATATCTGCTTTCCATTCAAATAAATTGAAAGGAGTCAAGATAGTTTTCTGTGATTGATCCATAGCTCTAGAAAATCTGTCCCGGCTATCAGTAGAAGGCTCCCAGTCTTTGATGTCAAACCTGCAAAACAATTTTTGAAGGAGAGAAACAACCTACAATGGCTCTGATACCATGTGGAAATTAAGTCCAGCAATAGATTAATTTTACTCAGAACAATTATCAATTGATCATGCAAAATTGCTAACAAGAGAGACTGAATATGGAGCTGTAACACTAAATTGTATTTACTGAGTGTACAATATCCAACCCTATAATAAAATAGGTTTCTAAATAAATAGAATACATCAAGAAATTGAATGCATGAGGAAGCATCCAAATCTAGCATAAAGCAGGCTTACTAAAAATAAGCAAATCCCCCATAGGTGTAAAAAGTTGATCCCAAATCTGTCATGGAGCTCACGAATTGGCAAGGGTGCATGGGAAAGATAATGAGTAATGAAATGGCAGCTCATACATGATTTTTAATGGAGAAAAGAGTGGAGGATGAAAAGGACAAAAAACTAGTTCACCTCACCTAGTCTAGCTTTCCTATGTGCCTTAAAACACTGAAAAAGCAGGCAATAAAGCAAAAAAAGAAGATAGGCACCTAGGAGGCCAGGAATAAAGTATATTTGATTCCTAAGGCTTTCCCAAGTGCTACATGAGTCAAATATGGAAATTTTGACCTCTATGGATAGGAAAATACGAACTTGCACAAGGTGGGACACATGAACTAGGCAAATAAGACAAAAATAGATGAATTAATGTCTAAGTGGGTAAACTATGGGTTGATTATTCTAACACAATGCCTGTGGCTGGGACCATTTATTATTACAGAAAAACTTGGTCCTAGCACTTTTAGGTTGCAAACATTGGAAGGTGGCATTGACAACCTTCCAATAAATGGTCACCTGATTAAGAGATATTTTTGATGATCCCCCTCAAGGGATTATCCTGTATATACCTTGTGTGGTGTGTTTGCTTGATGGATTTTGTTTTGGTTTCTTTTTTATTTGTTTATATTTTCTCATTTTTATTTGTGTTTTATTTGCTCATTTCCAAGTCTGATCAATTGATCAAACTTCAAACTGATGACTTCTTTCAAGTTCTGTAATTGATCTGTAAATCATGCAAAAAGATATTAATGTCCTGAAAACTGTCATACTATTTTAGTTCTTGAACAGGGAATAGTTTTTCATTGCTCTAGATTTTACCAGAAACTCTTAAATCATGTTAATATTAATTAATTATATCAGGCTCTGCAAAGATTTTCCCATAGGAATTAGGGCAGTACTGGGTAAAGTTATCTATTTAAATCTTTTACGCCATCCCTTCTCTTA
The DNA here is from genome assembly GCA_001517045.1 of Pseudotsuga menziesii. Classification (NCBI taxonomy): domain Eukaryota; kingdom Viridiplantae; phylum Streptophyta; class Pinopsida; order Pinales; family Pinaceae; genus Pseudotsuga; species Pseudotsuga menziesii. The sequence goes on from LPNX010563318.1 coordinate 252,024, forward strand.
AAGAGGATCATATTTGCCTCCCCATCTGCTAATATAATCTCATTTGAGATTAACGATAATTACGTTCTGGACAAGGATGGACTTGAACATTTGCAAAAACAATCTGAAGGACAGAAGGTCTCATAACGAGCTGATCTGTTCAGAATCATAGGTTTGCATTCAGTGACATTGTCGTCTCCGATCACCAATCCTGGACAATGACCCTTGGACAGAAAACCCTGAGGGATGAAAGGTCTCATCATGAGCCGGTTCATCTTACTGTAGTGCAGACTGGTGACTGACATGGTTACTATCTGGTTACCAAGCCTGAACCATGGCCTTCATGAGTAATAAAATTGAAATGAAAATAATGGTAACAGTTCAGCCCGACCAGAATTGTATATTTATAACTAGCAGATGGGATACTGGCATTCTTTGGGTTTTGAAGCAACCCTGTTGAGGCTATGGATGCCTACTGGCAGCAGGGCCATGCTTGTGGTATTGAGATTTTATTCTTTAAGACTAAGCCATTTACTGTCTTACTCCTTAAGGACTGATTTTTGTTAGAAAACTGATTTTCATCAAATAAATAACTGAAACTGTAATTTTCTTGTAATTTTTAGAACTGTGAAATGCTTGAATCTGTTTAAGATGTTAAAATAGCAATCTATTTATTATGGCTTATATGAAGGATTTAATTTCTTTGTTTGCATGGTTTCAGGTTAAGCAGCAGAGATAACTGTTTCGCCCAGTCAGTCGCCATCTGTTGTGCCCCTACCCAACAGCCTTAAAAAACATTATTTCATCAAACAAAATCTTATTTTGTTTGATGAAATGTCCAAATTTTTAAGAGAAAATTTAATGAATCACAAGCTGCTGAAACAATGAGATTCTGCGAGCTACTGAATCAGTGAAATTTTATGTTTTTTAAGCAGCCTTTGCAAACCATAGGTTATGTGACAAAATCACCATTATCGAGTTATTATTGATTTACATTTAAAAAATTAAAGGACGAATATTATAATTCTCATATCTTTTATCATAACCTAATCTTGAAATCTTATCCAAAACATTATCAATTGATTTTATTATTTGGTTTTGTTACTATAATTATTGACAAGGTTGAGATATTGGAATGGTTGATCTTGGTATGATTTCTCGCATTACCATAAATTTTATTTCAAGGTTGATTAATGGTCATGCATGGGCAGTTTGTTATAACTTTGGTAAAGCCTAGAGTGTCAAAGGCCAAAGGTTTTACGTGCAATTCCTAAGTTTACAAACCATAGTCGATATTATCATAACCGTTTATGGTGATCTTTATAATATGATCTATATTACAAAGTTTGGTTTCGACGTGATGGTTTGTATTATTATCACAGATCGCCACCTTCGGAGGTTAACATTATTATACTGTAAGGTTTATGCATTGATCTTCAAAGGTTTAATCCTTGTGATTTTTATGACCTCTGCCATTGCCTCCGAATACGATCCACATGGTGTGAAGTCGATATGGTATCATTACACTGGTACTGAACTCTGTCCATCACATTCAAGCCCTAGTACTTGTCCTCCATCGTGGCTATCTGTCAATGGAACACCTATTTCGTGTATAGTGAAGGGTTTCATATCATTAATGCCAGATAAATAATGATAACATGAGTTATCTGGAGTCTTCGACTGTCATTCCTCATTACTCGATTACCTCTTTGAGCGATAATGCCTCCGCCCATGCCGGGTTTACAAGGGTGTAGTCTGCATCCGCATGTGTTACAGTCGGTTTGTGAATGTTTAGGGTTGCATTGCTTAAGGTTTTTGCTAAGTCTACATCCCAAGTGCTCACTATCCGGTTCACTGTCTTGTGCCGAGCTGTGGTATTTGTTCTGTGTGCGGTTACGTGCCTTGACACAGTCAGTCATGGTGCCAGTGGTGAGGGTCGAGCCTTGTGAAATGAAATTGTTGGATTCGAACCCTGAGCTGTTAGCAAAAGTCAAGGCTGTCGGATGGCTATTGTTTGTTAGTAAATTCTCTGATTCGAACCCCAAAGTCATGAGGGTGTTCACTGTCTCCTTGGTTGATTTTCATGTTGAAGTAGGCAATCTCCGTTTTCGGGTGGACGAGCGCTTAGTAGCGCTTTCCACTGGTCTGTCACTAACAGGAGAGAGGTGGTTTAAATATAAACGGATGGACATTACTGAGTGGCAGCAGCTACTAAAAAACCCTTGTCAAGAGGTATCGTTTCGAAGTGGAGTAGCCCGCAGATACTTCAAAAAGGAATGGTGCCCGGTCCTGGATTTACTGCACAGGTACGTGACCTGTGAAGGTCGGCTTTCCTCCGCTTACGTTTACCATCTCAGGTTGATGTCTGCATTTATAGGTTTCCCGCTGAACTTACCTTATTATCTGGTGTGAAGTTTGGTTAAAATGTCATCTACAATTAAGAAGGGTCCTAAGCATGTTAGTCATAGTCTCTTTCACCATGGCTTAGTCCGTATGTTAATTGATTGGGAGCTGTCAAAGTCAAACTGGTCCTGGGATGAGTTCATTAAGTCCAATGGTTTTTCGGCATTCTGCCACTGTCAGTTTGACAACCCCGAGGAATGCAACAGGAATCAAGAGCCGAATCATGTTTCAGTTCCTCCTTTAGGAGAGCCTCTGTTAAAACCTACCGGCTGCATGAGCCTTGAAGCTTGTCGCGACCCTGTGTCCACTCCGATAAGAAGCCCGGGTACCCCTCTAGTTTCTAAAAGAATGAGGAATTCTTCCACCTTGTCACCAGTTACACCAAAGAATAGTGTTGATAAAACATGTAATTGGGGAAGTAACAGGTCAAAAGCTAAAGTGATAGGAATATTTACTAAGAGTATGGCCAAAGGTAATATTGTCAAGCCACTAGTGAATGACGCTATCCATGTCGAGACTGTCGTTATCGATGATGATGAAAGTAACCTTGTTTTGCCTGTGGATGGTCATAATGTCAGTCCTAAATCTACCTTGGATCCTGTAGAGGATGGTTCTTCCACGTTTGATAAGGATGTTCAGCCTGACCCTGTTATTGGTCTTCCAGTTAAAGAGAAGCCTGTAGAGACAAACTTGTCTGGTGTTCATGACGTTGGGGATGTGATGCACCCATTGTTTGTTAACTATCTCTTAGACAAGATACGCAAGATGGAAGAAAGGGTGAATGAGATAATAGCTAATCGCGATTTGATGAAGGCCGATAATCTTAAGTTAAAGGAGAAAGTAGACTCAAGTGATAAGCATCTCTTGCGTTTAAGAAATCACAAGAACAAGCTGATTAGAAGGGTTCTTAAATTACAGAATGAGAATGATAAGAATGAAGAAAAGGTACGGGAGCTTAATGCTCAAGTTGCGCTTATGCAGTTTAAGGGTCAGTCACAGAGTCAAACGAGTGGTGTGAACATCCAAGTCTTCAACGTTCCTGTAAAATTATGATGTTTTGGGGTATATTTGCTATTGGTTTCAAATTTTGAAGTTTTGATGGATTAATGATTAGGTTATTTCTGTACAGGTATTGGCTTGTTTTATTTTTGTTTATTATATAGTTTTTGTCATTTGGATTCTTGTATGTGTGTTAATTTTATCACTTTTACGTGTTGTATCGCAGGCAATATGGCTGCTGATCTTGCTCGGATTTTGATGACTGTCTATTTTTGGATGATCCCCACATAATCGGAAAAAATCGATTAACAGGTCTTTCAGGTGTTGTTTCATCGTTGATGTTCTCGATATTTATGGATCAAATCTTTACCATTTCTAGGCATTTCCACGTATATAGAAAAATGACATGTCTTACTTGTCATTTTTAAGGGAAATCGGTTAAAGGTTTCGATTTTTCTATCTCTAGTTTTTAGGACTGTTTATCTTTGAAGATTACATGTATTTAAGGGGAGATAGCATATGGGATAGGGGGTCGATAGTTTGGAGAAGAGAGGGACAAGACTATTGTTTGATTTCCCTGTGACTCAAGACAGTTGGTTGTCAGCAGCTACAGATTGTTAAACTGGTGATACTTACATATTTTTACAGTATTTTTACTTTGTATATGTGTGTATTGTATCGCTTGGTCTTGTTGTTGATTTTTTCCATATTATTAATGTTTGCTATGATTTCTTTTAAGAATTATGAAAATATATGTTATATAATTGTCGACTGGTACTGATTTTGATTTACTGATGTTTCACATCATATCATATGTGATATATGCACCTATTGTTTGATCTTGTTAATTTCAGAATTTCTTTTGATTACGATCAGGATTATTAATGCAATAGTTTCATTGGTAGATCTGATATCAGGTTAAATATTTTATTACTCCTGACCAGGATAGGACTCAGATTAGGTTAATGTTTTTCTGTTCTGTTAAATCATGTTATTTTAAAATCCATTGAATCGGTTGTTTATTATTCACATCACATTCATATTATTCTTTTTGCTTTGTATTAATGTACAGGTATATTTGTTGTATCTTTGTAACCTATCAACTCTGTTAATAGTTATTTAATATTGTGGCATAAACTGAATTAACTTAACTGATTCATATTGTAATTAATAACATTTATTAACTTGTACAGAGATAAGTATAGATCTAATTAACTAGGGAAGTAGTTTTAGTTTTAGACTTTCAGGCTAACAGAGCCTTTAAACCTGTTGGGAACAACCATCCCAAACAGCTTGGAGCCTGCTTTAAGGATCCCGGTTTGGGTTGTTTTCCCCCGTTGCATGCATAGTCATATATGCCCGTCAACAATATGATAGCATAACGATATGAAACATCATCATCATAGCCTCCATAAAAAATTTAATGACTTCAAATATATATACCAATATATAGGTTCACATCCTAAGATCAAAGATGAACTCTATCCATGAGAGACATGTGCCATCACAAGAGAAACCCACGAGCATGAACCATACATTTTTTAATATAATAAGATTATGAAACAATAGAAAAAACAAAAGAATATCTATATTATATCATGACATATCCCTCAGTGTTAGAATAATCAACCCATAGTTAGCTACCTTAGACATTAATTAATCCATTTTTTGTCTTATTTGCCTAGTTTCCATATTCCACCTTATGCAAGTTGTCCTCCACACATCCAAAGTGGTCAAACTTGCTAAATTTGAGTCATGGAGTGCTTGGGAAACCAATTGGAATCAAATCTTCTTTATTCTTGGCCTTCCTAGCGCATGTTTGCTTTTTCTGCTTTATTGCTTGCTTTTTCTGAGTTTTAAGGCAATTGGGAAAGTTTGACTAGGTGAAGTTAACTTGTTGTTTGTCCTCATCATCCTCCACTCTTTTCTCCTAAGAAAATCATGTATGAGTTGTCCTTCCACCATCTATTAGCTTTCCTAATTTATTTTTCCAATTCATGAGCTCCTAGACAGATTTGGAAAATGCTTTATGCACCTATGGGGGATTTGCTTAGATTCAGTAATCCCGCTTTTGACCAAATTCGAATGTCATCCTTATGCATTATAATTTCTCATGTAATTATTTATTGTGGTAGCCTATGAATTCATATGGTTGGCTATTGTACACTTATTCAATACAGATTAGTGTTCTGCTCCATATTCAGTCTCCTTTGTGTGTAATTTGCATGTGTAATTGGCAATTTTTGTGAGTTAATTGTTATAACACCTGGGTTCAATTTCCACATGGTATCAGAGCCTTTGTAGATTGATTTATCTCCTTCCAATTTTTTATTGCAGTTTCGACATCATTGACTAGGAGCATTCTGCTAACTGAAGGGACAATTTTTGAGCTATGGATCAATCTCAGAAGATCATCTTGACTCCATTTAACTTCTTTGAATGGAAATCAAACATGGAGATACCATTGAGAGAAAAATGCCTCTACAGAGTGACTATGGAAACAGAAGCAGAGTCCAATGCAGCTGCAGAGAAAATTAAATGGCACAACAGGAGGGATGAGTTCTATGGTCTCCTATGTCTAAGCATATCCAGAGACCTCTGTTTCCATCTTGATGGATTGACATCACCAAATGAAGTATGGGAGAAGCTTGTTGAGATTTTTGGTAAGACATATGAGATGAGGGGACATCAAATTGAAAATGAATTGATCTCCCTGAGTCCCAATAGCTTTGAATCCCTGCAACTCTATTTTTCCAAGTTCAAAGCCTTTGTTTTGCAGCTAAAATAGTGTGGGATCAAAAAGAAGGATGAGCAAATGGTTTTGTCCATACTCTTGAATATTGGCCCTAACTATTCAGTGTTTGTCTTGTACTTCTATGCCACAAATTTGACAGCTCGAGCCTAGAAAATGCCTAGCCTTGCAGATTTCATGGAATCTCTCACACAAGAACAAGATAAATTGGTGATGATGGGCACCATCAAACCATCCAAAGACCAATATTTGGTTTCTGGAGATTTGAGGGTGGATTCAAAAGGAAAGAAGAAAGTTAAGAAGCCACCTGAGTAAAAGAGAGACAAGAACAAGTCTCCAGAAGAGCCCCAAAGCTCCAAGAAGAACCCCCAGAAGAAGAAGAACAAAGGAGAAATGAGCAAGTGCACATACTGTAGTAAGGGTAATCATCCTGAAATATCCTACATGAAGAATCAAATTGACATACTGACCCAACTCTTGTAGAAGAATGGCAACTCCCTTCCAGACAGCTCAAAGAAGAGGGAAGGAGGATCAAATTCAGAAGACAGAGAGAGAGTTCATGCATTGGTTGCTGGCACATCAAGCTCACCTAGTTTCATCATTGATTCTGGAGCTTCAAGGCATATGTTTTTGACCAAGGAGGAATTCACCTCACTTGACATGTCGAAAGGTCCACCAATTGTACTAGGAGATGACTCTCTCACAGAAAGTTTGGGCAAAGGGAGGATTGATCTTGACCATGGTAAGTTCAGCAATGTATTGTATGTTCCAGGTCTTGCCTCTAACCTCTTATTAGTGTATCAGATGACCCACACAGGGTCTCCAAAGAAGGTCATATTCTCTCCTGATGAAGTTGATATCACATAGATCTCAAGTGGTAAAGTCATTGCAAAAGGAGTTGCAAATCACACTTCGAAGGTATACATGTTCTCACACTTCCTACCCTACTCAAACCCCTCTGCTCTTCTGATTCATCCTAATGAGGAAAGAAAGATTTGGCATGAAATATTTGGCCACCTCAATTACAAGTATCTTTCTAATATTAGTGAAAAATAAATGGTCATAGGGTTACCAAAGATTAAGTTTTCCAAAGGAGTCTGTCAAGGTTGTATCTTAAGAAAACACCTAGAGCATAAATTTGAGAAAGCTAGTCATAAGAGAACCTCTGCACCTCTTGAGTTGATCCATAGTGATGTTTCTGGACCATTTCCTCATATGTCAATGAGCCAGGCCAAATATGCATTGACATTCATAGATGACTTTTCTAGGTATTGTTGGGTTTACTTCCTGAAACACAAGTCTAAAGTTTATGGCCTCTTCAAAGTCTTTAAGGCTTTGGTTGAAAACCAGTCTGGGAGGAAACTCAAGGTCCTCAGATATGATAATGGTGGTGAGTATGTCAATTCTGAGTTCATTCAATATTGTGTAGATGCAGGTATTCAGATGCAGCATTCTATCCCTTACACACCATAGCAAAATGGTGTTGCTAAGAGGAAGAACAGATCACTGAAAGAGATGGCAACATGCATGATGGAGGCTAAGACTTTGCCACCAAAGTTTTGGGCCGAAGCTATAAAATATGCAGCCTATATCCATAATATGGTGCCTCATAAACAGCTTGATGGTATGACTCCTTTCAAAGCATGGAGTGGGCACAAGCCAGATGTGACCCATTTCAGGATTTTTGGCTCAAGGGCTTGGGCTAGAATTCCAACAGAAAAGAGGAAGGCTTTGCAGCCCCAAAGCCAAGAGTGTCTATTTGTTGGGTACTATAAAGATTCAAAAGTGTACAAGCTGATCAATTTGAACACAAACAAATCCTTCATTGAAAGGTGTGTTCAGTTCCAAGAAGAGCCCCTAGCAGCAGTGGAAGTTGGAGAATCCTCTTCACCACCAGAACCTTTGAATGTAAGTGAAGAGATAGTTGAAATTGCTGATTCTGATATCTCTGATAATGATGATTTAATTGCAGATCCTAACAGTCCTACAAGACCAAAATGGGCAGCAAAGACCATTCATGCAGCTGGAGAACTAGCTGAAAATCCTAATGATCCTAGGAGGACTAGATCTCAGTTTGAGAGTGCTCTATGCATGAAAGATCCTATGTTTTTAGATAAATGCTATATGATGGTTGAATCAGACCCATATACATATGAATATGCAGCAAATGATCCAATATGGAAAACATCCATGAAAGAAGAGTTCAACTCACTCCAGAAGAACAACACTTGGGAGTTGGTTGATCTTCCCCCAGGGAGGAAGCTAGTTCAGTGTAAGTGGGTTTACAAAACAAAATTTGCTGCTGATGGTTAAAATTTTAAATACAATACCATATTGGTATCCAAGGTCTAATAATAGTTACATGGCATGGACTACAATGATACTTTTGCACCAATGGCAAAGATGGACTCCATCAGGCTAGCCTTAGCCATTGCAGCTTGAAAGCAGTGGGAGGTACATCACATGGATGTGAAGTGTGCTTTCCTAAATGGAGATCTCACTAAAGATATTTACATGCAGAAGCCTCAAGGATTTGGTACTAATCCATCTCTTGTGTGCAGGCTAAAGAAGTCATTGTATGGGCTTAAGCAAGCCCCCAGGGCTTGGTATGCCAAGATTGATAGCTTTCTGCTGTCACTGAATTTTGTTTGATGTAATTCAGATCCAAATGTGTATTTGAAGCTGATTCATGGTTCATTAATGATCATTTTTTTGTATTTTGATGACCTTCTCATTACAAGAAGCCCAAAGGATGAAATTTCCTCCTTGAAGGATGCTATGAACCATGCCTTCTCAATGACTAATTTGGGCTTATTGAGCCAATTTTTGGGGCTCGAGATTGCTCAAACCAAATGAATCAAAGTACATCAGTCTAAGTATTCCTTGGATTTGATGAACAAATTCAACATGAAGGATTGAAATCCAAGCAAGACTCCCTTCCTTTCAGGAGTTAAGCTTGAAGAAGTTGATTCTTCACCTATGGTAAATAATACACTGTATAGGAAATTGATTGGATGTTTGCTACATCTTACACATAATCGAACTGATATTTCTTATGTAGTAAGTGTGGCTTCAAGATACATGGATCAGCCTCATGAGATCCATTGGAGAGCAGCCAAAAGGATCCTTAACTTTGTTTAGGGAACAAGGACTCATGGGATCTTCTACAAAGATAAATCTAATCTTGATTTGATTGGGTTTACTGGCAGTGATTGGGCAGGTGACAACAAAGATCGAAAGTCAACATCAGGATATGTGTTTGTGCTTGCTGAAGGGCCAATCAGCTGGTCAAGCAAGAAACAGAGTGCCATTGTACTCTCATCTACAGAAGTAGAGTACAGAAAAGTTGTAAATGCAGCAACTCAATGTTTATGGTTGTAGGGGTTACTTGGTGAGTGTGGCTTCGAATCAGAATACTCAACTACTATCTATTGTGATAATCAGAGCACCATTCGAATCTACAATGATCTAGTTGAGGATCCTCAATATTATCTTTAATCAAGGAAACCACTTGGTATGTGTTTCTCAGTGGATTTCTATAGAGGGATTTCTGGAAAAGTATCAGCATTGCAACACACTTGAGAATACACCAAATATTCATTGTCTTCAGCTATGGTGACATGAGGAGAGTCTTCAACACTGTGTTCCATTATGGGCTCCTCCTGAAGCTCTTCAATATGATCATTTTGGATTTTCCCTTCCTCAGAATCTTGTTGTGCATTGGTAGATACCTCATTTTCTTTAAGAAGACGCTTAATTTCTTCATTTCTTAAATAACCTATAGGATGCTTTTTTATGGGAGTATCATGGAATTCCTCTTTACTTAAATGTTCAAGAAGTGATTCCAAGTCTTCAATACTTTGTATCATGGAAAAAGGTCCATCATATGCTTCTGTGTGACACTTTGTCCCACATAGGTAGAAGGTACAGATCTTTTCAAGGAACTTTTTTAAACCATTCATACTACCCCCACCATCATGCCACTGCTCTAAAAACATCCAAAGGAAGACTGGAAAAGAAGTTATACATTTATCAGGAAGGCCTTGATAGAACCAATAACAAGCCTCACCCCGAAAAGTACTAGCAAACGTTTCCATCATATGGTCTTCATAAAGAATATTGAAGTCAGCAATCAACTGAAGGAAATATTTGACATGCCATATGGCCGAGTCACCATAATCTCCATGAAATGGTGGAAGCCAGTTATATGCATCCCCCAAACCATCACAATAGTTAGGAAAACTAGGGATGTTTGAGAAATAGATAGGTTGAAACGTTAAGGTTAACTGGGCACCATATTTCTCCCTTAATTTATCCAAAATAGTATCCATTTGAAAACCTTGTACTAACAAGGTGGACATGTCAAGTGATGAGATTTAAAGGTTTTAACATGTTGCATGGGCTCATCTACACACAACAAAACTTCACAAGTTTATGAGAAAACAGGGTTTTATCCCTTCAATGGAGTCGCCATGTGAAACAGAAAAATAAGCTTTATGAATCTTTTCACAAAAATTACTTCTTTGCTTTTCTTTGTAAAAATAAAACTGGAAAAAAGGTAAGTGGAGTCACCAGATGAAAATTAAAGATCTACTCTAAGCATTCATCAAACAAAGCAAAAACAAAAAGGAATAAAATAAAAGTCGTACTCAGGAATAAAAAGATTTATCCCCGGAAACGGCGCCAAAAAGTGTTGCCGCCTTTCACACACCTGGGTCACGTGGTAGAAATCTTCAAGCCACTCGATGTGTCCTTAGGGGAAAGTCTCGAGTCAAGGCTGTCACCTTGTTCTTGAATCTTTCGTTTAGGCTCAACTCCTAACGGAGCCAAGGGGGGTAGACCCTATTAAGTTACTAAGGATGATTTCTTAGTGTGATGATGTTAAACTGAATCAGTTACTTAGGAGTTTGAATATTTTAACTATAGACAATTAAAGATGACGAAATACGAAAATAAACACCCGAAAGCACAAAGCTGATACACAATGTATATATGAAGCAAAAAATGACCAGTGCCTTAAAATGGAGTCAAATCAATAAGATCGATGTGCTTGCATGTGCTTGGAGTGAATGTTTTGCGATTGCATCTTGGTATGTTTTAAGATTAAATGTGAAGTATGAGTTGATTAAATTAGGCAAAGGGGGACTCCAGATATACCCGAGAGTAATTGGAGTATGTCCAAAACTAAACCTTTACGGCTACCTACAAGGAATATGTGGGCTGAAATGGAGTCGTTGGGGCTACTGTGTGTAATGCACCCGTTAGGGTGTGACAGAGATCGGTGCCCCGAGGTCACTTTTCAGAAGTTCCCACTTCCTTTGGGTATTTTTCCACCGTAGAGGTTTGATCTAGGTGTTGGATTTTCACCTGATGGTTTGTCAGTTGGGGAGAGTGAGTCCTAATTATACTAGTCACCCAAGTGCTTTTGATATATCTTGACTGATCGGACGAACTGCAGCCATGTGCAGAGCATACACACTGGAGTCTTGTCAATTTTAGTAAGTTTTAAACTGGATGTTCTTGTTTAAAAGAAAAGCCTCCAAGAACCTCTTTTGATCCAAGTGGATCTCAATCGGGGAATCAAGTAGGGGTTAATTTTAAATTTGCTGATAAACAAATGATAGAAAAAAGCAAACAGATACACAGTTCTAGTTTCTTAATTAATCCTACCACGAATCTCTTTCCCCTTTCGGGTCAATTGGGAAATCGTGGGGTAAGTATTACGATTACTTTGAAATGTAAGATATGGAGTATGGAATTAATAATAAAATCAAGTATACTACCCTGCAACTTAGATCAACGCTAGTAAAAAATAAATAAACATAAATCGACGAAAAAGGCACCGACACAAATCCCCCCAGGGGGGATGGGGAATGGGCTCGAAAGATCCTATTCCAAAGATAATTTTATTTATTATTGGTTACAGAATCAGTGAACTAAAATTATCAGAAACTTCTTGGTCCCTATACAGGCTGAAATCAAGATTTTACAACTTTGGAAAAGTCTTGAGTTTTTGGTGAAAAAGGAGACCCTTAGGGGGATTTGAGCGCTCATGAGGCCACTTAGGACAGCAGCTTCCTTTCCATTCTGTTAGAAATGATAAAATAAAGTGAGCATATTAGAATAACAAATGCCCAAAATCACTTTAAGAGTACCTTTGGATCATCCTACCTTATCTCACAAAATTTGAAGTTAAAACTAGCTAAACAGGCAGAAAAGGAACCAAGGAAAGCAAGCTTTCCTTGGGATCTTGGCTTTCTATTTGTGCAGCCAACAAAAATGCACTGATATTGCAGAATATTGAATTTTATAACATCGAAAGGAAATCTAATGCATGCGATGTACAAGTTTCCTTTAAATTTTCATGCAAAAAAGACGATTTCCCTACAGCTAGATCTAGAATGCTTATGAAACCTTTTTAAGTGCAAGATATAGGTTATGAGATATGAGATATCAGATATATGTATATTTTACTATGATGAAACAAATCCAAATGAAATCACAGCTATGAACTGGACCAAGTAACCGGGTAAAGTGTTGATTTTGAGGGAGGAAGAGGAGGAAAGAAATGTTGATTTCCTTGAAGATCCGCAGTAGAGCTTTCAGGTGGAATGTCGAGGGACTATTCCTTTGAAATGTTTTGAAGAGAATGAAGAAGCAAGCTAGATCAGCATCCTTTCCAAAGTATGAACCTGCAACTCAGCTGAAATCAAAGAACTTGCCAAGAAACCTGTGAGATCCGATTAGTACATACAAAGAGATTCAAGATAACATGCATATAAGCTTATAGGACATGCTAAATATAGATCTCTAAACATGCATCAAAGGAGAGTGACAGTCAATAAACTTATTGAACAACACCTTTCCTATCAAGATTGTAATAATCTAATTACCAATCCTAACCACAGATCTACAAGCAACTAACAAGAAATGAAAAGAGATATAGGTTACCTCAGTAAAATAATGGCAATAATCATCCACACATGTAATGGCACAACACCGTCTGGCCTCCAAATCTTTTCTTTATTTCAAATGAAGAATAAAAACAATACAATAGCAGTAGCACCTCAATCCCAATTCTAACTAGCTTGGAAGAGGAGGTTGTTCCTAGATATATACAATTTGCAGGCCATCCAGCCCAGGGGGGGCGCAAATCCCAAGCAGATAGACCAAATATGCTGATGGAGAGTCCATTAATGCCTGATCTGTGTCTAACTGAGCTAGATTTGAGTCTCACTGAGTGCAATTGTCAATCGGAGAGCTGATCTGACTGACACCTCAACCTGTTGACTGAAGCATCCACCAAAACTCATCCAGATGAGCCAAAACGTGTTGAGGATAGAGGGAGGGAAAAAATCCTCATAAAGGATGCTGAAGATCAACTCTAGATCTGATTTGATCACCTCCTTCAGTCAAGGATTTGTCAGATCCAGTCAATTTGCTTCAGATCTGACTGATTTCAATCAAATCGGATGAGAATCCACTGATCTATGATTTTGGATTTGCTCCATTATTCATCAATTTATTAATTAAAATAATCAATAATTGATTTTTGGGGCTTTCTGACATGAGTGATGGAAAATCACTCAAAACTAGGAAATAGTGGGTCCATGGGTTTACATGGTGCTCTTAGCTTGAAAATGAGCACCTACATGACTGAAACCGATTATTTGGCCCACTTTTATTACAAAATCAATTTTTTCAATTAAACTATTAAAAAATAGCCTAAGTTTTGGAAAAATTAAAATTTCATAAAAAACACTAAAAAAACTAAAAAATTGAAAAATTGAAAAAACACCTAGGGGGACTTGGACATGTTCATATGACTCAAAAATGATGTCTAGCATGTCTATACATTGACACATAGACTCTAATAACCTCAACAGGGCTAAATTCCAAGCCGACCACCCCAACTTTGGAGGTATGGAGTGAAAAACTCAGAAATTATCAGTCGTTTATTCAACAACCAATAATAACCAAGGGAAAAAACACCCTGGGCTGATCGGATTGACAAATGAAGTCTAAAAGACTGATTCTTTTACAGACACTATCATGCTAGAAAATTTATTACAATTCCCCCATGGGGTATGAACATGTGATATGATACACCAAGCACTTCCTAGAAGTACTTCCAAAGGTATTTTTGAAGTCCGAACAAGTTAACCCTGTCCGGTTCACCAAGCTCACTTGATAAAAACCACTAAGTACAACTTAGGTGGTAACACATTCTATATAATAATTAAGAGGAATCATATCAATTTACTGATATTGTAACCACTGGTAATAAAAATATTTTTTGAATAGGCTCTTTCGAGCCCATTCCCCATCCCCCCTGGGGGGGATTTGCGTATGTGTCATTTTTTGCTTTTCGTTCATATTTTTCAATCTAGCATAGTATTAATATATAGGGTAGTATAATTTGACATAAAATTAATTCCATATTCCATTTCTATTGTTTTCAAAGTAACTTTAATACTTACCCCACAAGCCTCCTTTTGAGCCGAAAGGTGAAGAAAGGTTCATGGTAGTCTAATTAGAAAATTGTGGTTTGCTGATCTTTTTACGTTTCATTTGCTATCATCATTTGTTTCAATAACCATAATAAAATAAACCCCTCCTTGATTCCCCAATTGAGGTCCACTTGGACCGAAAGAGGTTCCTGGAGGGTTTTCTTTTTAATAAGAACATCCATCTCAAAATTTACTAAAATTGACAAGACTCTGGTGCGTATGCTCTGCACTTGGCTGTGGTTCATCCGATCAGTCAAGATGTATCAAAATCATTTGAGTGACTATTATAATTAGGATTTACTTTCCCAAATTGACAAACCATAAGGTGAAAATCCAACACCTAGATCAAACCATTATGGTGGAAAAATACCCAAAGGAAGCGGGAACTTCTGAAAAGTGACCTTGGGGTGCCAATCTCTGTCACACCCTAATGGGTGCGTTATGAACAATAGCCCCAGAGACTCCATTCAGCCCACATAATCCTTGCGGGTAGCCATGAAGGTTTAGTTTTGGACATATTGCAAGTACTCTCGAGTATATCTGGAGTCCACCCCTTCGCCTAATTTTAATCAACTCATATTTTCACATTAACTTAAAATGTACCAAGAGGCAATTGAAAACCATTCACTCCAAGCACATGCAAGTATATTGATTTCTTTTTTACTCCATTTTTAAGGCACTGGTTATTTTCTTGCTATATATTTATACTGTGTCTCAGCATTGTACTTTCGTGCACTCATTTTTGTATCTTGTCATCTATGGTTGTTTATGGTTAAATTTCAAACTCCTAAGTAACTCATTCAGTTCAACATCACCTTACTAAGTAATTTATCCTTAGTAACTCAATAGGGTCTACCCCCCTTGGCTTCGTTAAGAGTTGAGCCTAAACGGAGGAGTCAAGAACATGGCGACAGCCTTGACTCGAGACTTGCCCCCAAGGACACACCGAGTGGCTTGAATATTTCTGCCACGTGACCCAGGTCTGTGTAAGGTGGCAACAGTCCCATGTCTATCACATCCATGAATGGATCAAGGTATGTTTTGAATTTCATTGATGCTTTTCTAGATACAAATGGGTCTTTTTTATCAAAAAGAAGTCAGAAGTCTTGGAAAAATTCACTGAACTGACGGCCTTGATTGAGAATGCATCTGGAAAAAAGATCAATATTTTAAGATCCAATAATGGTGGGGATTTTTTCAGTAATGATTTACTGCATATATGTTCCCAAAGTGGTATTCAGATCCAGCATTCAGTCCCCTACACTCCCTAGCAGAACGATGTAGCAGAGAGGAAGAATCGGTCTCTCAAGGAGATGACCACCTGTATGTTGGAATCAAAGAAGTTGGCTGTAAATTTGTGAGCTGAAGCCATGCATTCTATATAATATATTTAGAATAGAGTTCCAGACTCATCCATGAAAGGGAAGACCCCTTTCGAAGCATATTTCTGAGGGTGTTTGGGTCCACTGCATGGGCCCGAATTCTTCTTGATAAAAGGAGGGATTTGCAACCACAAAGCATAGAATGTATATTTATTGGATATATTGATGAATCAAAAGGTTTCAAGCTGCTGGATATCAGAAAAAAATAGATCATCATTGAAAGGAGTGTCATGTTTGATGAGTCTCTTCATTTGGTGGAACTAGTGAAGGAGAAAACTGTTGAATTTCCTTCCTATTCTACTGAATATTTGGATGATGTAATTGGGGGTGATGACAATGATTTGTATCCTATTATTTCTTATATCAATGTACAAAATAAATCATATGCTAAATCAAAACATGAATTACAAAATCATCTCCCAACTTGGGCCCGACAAACACTCTCCCCCACAGGTTATAACATTGGAAATCCGGATGATCCAAGGAGAACCCGATCTGATTTCCAAAGAGAAGGTATTGCGCTCTATTGTACTAATTATTTGCTCTCTGAATATTGTTATTTGATGATAATTTCAAACCCTAATTCTTACTACCATGCTCGAAAGGATCCAAGATGGCAAGTTGCCATGGATGAAGAGATGAATTCTCTTCAGAAAAACACTACTTGGGAGCTAGTTTCTCTTCCTTCGGGGATGAAATTGGTTCACTGCAAGTGGGTGTTTCGGACTAAGTTTGCTGCTGATGGAAGCACATGAAAATATAAGGCATGTCTAGTATCAGAATGTTTCTCCTAGGTCCAAGGTGTGGACTACCATGAGACTTTTGTACTGGTTGCAAAAATGGACTCAATCCCCTTAGTTTTGGCAATTTATGCATCTAAGCACTAGGAAATGCATCATATGGATGTTAAGTATGCATTTTTGCATGGATATATTCATGAGGAGATATTAATGAAGCAGCCTAAGGGATACATTTATGATCCATCTTTGGTTTGCAAACTAAAGAAGTCACTATACGGGTTAAAACAGGCCCCAAGAGAGTGGTATTCCAAGATGGATGCCTTCCTTCTCTCGCAAAACCTCCAAAGGTGTATATCAGATACAAATGTGCATATAAAGTAGTATGATGGTAATTTGATTATTATTTTTTTATATGTTGATGACTTACTGATCACAGGTAGCACAGTTGCTTCTATTTCAGTCATCAAAACTGCTCTCCACAATGCATTTGAAATGAGCAACTTGGGGATCTTAAAGCAAAATTTTTATGGGATAATGGTCACTCAGTAAAAATACATATCAGACCTATTATTCAAGTTTAACATGGATGAATGCAAGGCTAATCCATTCCCTTTCCTTTTAGGGATCAGCCTTGAAGAAGGAAAAAGCACACCTCCCATGGACTGTACTATTTATCGACAGCTGATTGGTAGCTTGTTGTACTTGAATCATTCTCGGCTTGATATATGTTATTCCATGAATGTTGTGTCAAGATACATGTAGCAGCCCCATGATATTCATTGGAAGGAAGCCAAGAGGATCCTCCAGTATATTCAAGGAACCACGACCTACGACATTCACTATGCTGCAGACTCCGAGCTAGAGCTGGTTGGTTACACATATTCTGATTGGGGGGGGGGGGGGGTTTTTT
>LPNX010563318.1:269797-304037 GCA_001517045.1 Pseudotsuga menziesii
TATTATTTGAGGAACAATATGTTAAATTTTATGCTAAGTTGTAATGGATGACCCAGTGGGGTCAAGGATATTTAATGTAAATTCTGAATATTTTATTTATAAATAAATAAATGACGAGACAACAGATTAGGAGAGCTGTTAAAAGAGTGTTTACTGGTCAAATTGGTGGAGGAGACTGGGTGGAGAGAAAACTGACATGTGGCAGCATCCTCAAACCACTTCCAACTGTTGTAGGTGGCAACCTCCCTACATTTGTGGTCATGATTCCCCAAGAAAGTGGAATCAGAGCAGGTGGCTCAATTAATGAAAAATGACCCAAAATACCTAGGCATCTTTATAAAAATTCCCATTGAAGAGAGCTGAGGCTGCTCATTATTCTAGAGAAGTGATCATTCAGGGTGCATGAATGTACTTCAGAGAAATTCAATGGAAGGGAAATTTGGAAGGTTTTGAGGGGATAACTGCTAATTGATCTAGTTGCAGATTTTAAGCTGAAGATCATACTACAGAGAGCAGAGTGTTTTATTAAGGTATTGAACTAGTTAGCTGACAGAGGGTTCTACAGTTGCATTCTCCACCCAATTCTCAGCCAAGAAGACCAAGAACAGGCTCGGGGGTCCTAAGGAAGCATTGTTTGAGAACTCTCCAGGAGATTGGTAGGGAGGAACGGCCTCCTAAAGCTATTGATGTCTTGTCCTCAATAGGTTCTATGTTATTTTTTTATTGTTTTAGTTAAATAAATCTTAGTGTATATGCTACATGAATGTTAATAGTTCTGAGTTTGTGAAATGTTTGAGTTAGTATTCTTATTGGGCTACTAATGGAAATGAAAATAATTTAGGAACATAATGAAATAGAAAGGATTTAAAATTCTAAGGTGTGTTTTTCCACACCTAGTTACAGGCCGTACTCTAGCACAGTTAGATTGTTTAAGGAAAATGATATAATTTTTGTAATAGAATGAGAATAGTAAATATGATTCTGTATCTGTATAAAAATGCAAATAGAATTTATTTCAATGTTTACAGTACAATGGAAAGCAATGTTGTTGTTTATTCTTATTTACTATTTAATTTAGTTTATCTAGATCAAAATACAGGTGAAAGAAATAGTAATATACTTAGTACCACAGTATTAGTATATTGTTAAGAAATATATGTTTACAGAAAATAATAACTATTATTCAAGAGAATATGTATACAAGTTAATAACTAAACAGTTCTGGAAAATATTAACTTTAAAGTTAAACTATTATTTATTAAAACCATATTAGGGTTTTTCTTATAAACCCTTATTTATATAAAATAAACAGAGTTTAGAGTTATAAATCGTTTCTCTACAGAGCTCTAAATAGTTATAAATTACAAAGTAAAATAAATATATTTATAAGTACTAAACAAATTAACTAAGAATTATATACATTGTGCCTTTAAAAATTTAAAAACCAGACAGGTTATTACCTGTGAAAAAAAAAATGAGGGTCAAAACCCTCTTGACTAAACTTTTCAAGTACAAGTTAATCTATATCCAGTTACATTGCTAATTGAGATTTAAAATAACCAGGAAAATATAAACTGTGTATTAGACTGATTACAGTCTTATCCTTAAAACTTTTAAATATATTTACAAACATTTTTAAAGTAAATATTGCATTAACAGGTAATAAACAACCATACACCTATAATAGTGAAACTAAAGCATACAAGAAACAATGCCCAAGTAATAATTAATTTAAAAATACATTTGTTTCTTTTCCAATAAACCCTAGCTATTATATTATGGACTGATAAGTATAAAATTATAAATTTTACATTATGACTGATCTACAGTCTTCACATTAACACTACTTACTTATAAAAGATATCATTATCAATAAATTTACTTCACTGATAGTTGAAGAAGAAAAACCTATTTTACAGTATTATTATTAAAAGATCGATTTGAACAAACTAGAGAATCGAAACAGGAGTTAGTTAAGAACCCAGGAGGAACCCCTTTTTATCGTAAAACCAGAGTATGATATTATCAAGCCGAAAGGCTGTAATCACTTTTACAAAACAAAGAACTACATACAAGTCACCGCTAAAGAGCCGGAGCTACCCAAAAACACACAAGGGTTTTTAACAACAAAAATAAGTAATAATAAAAACTAAGCATCTAAACATTGGAAGAATCGAAGCCATGCTTCCCTTCAAACTATAAATCCTTTCCATTAACCTTTGCAAGAAGGGAGATGCCACGACAAATCAGGGCTTACCCATTATGGCCATGGAGATAACCAACATTGGGGAGGTTTCTTTCAAGCCCGAAGTTGAATTGTAACCTACAAGAACAAGACCGAATGCATTAGTTTAGATGTTGTATTCTTTATACTAAAAATCTAACCGAAAATTAATAATAATAGCAGGGTAAAAACTATTACCTGTAAGTATGAAGTATGGAGCTGAGGAGAAGACTGAACTAGTTCGAGAAATTGCACCTTGAAGAAACAAAACCCTCGTGCTAACCTGTGATAGATGCAACAGGGTTTATATTCCAGACTTTCACTAATGATGGAGCAAGTCACTAACGAAGGCAAGGGTAATGCTATGACTAGAACTCAAAAATACTGACAGAGTAAAACCCACTCTCACGGTGTTACAATACTTCCAGAAGAAACTACATTGCAAAACTATAAATCCCTTAACTCTTGCAAAAGTGTTACAACACTATACTACTCACATTGGAACTGTCAAATGATGAACCAGCGAGCCTCTCATGGCTGCGAAGAAACCCAAACAGCACAGAGATAAACCCTCGAAATATAATGAAGAGGATAGAGTTTCTTGTGAGTTTTTAAATCAACCATTGCATGGTGGAGACTCATCCACGCGACCACCGAAATTTTTAATCAGAAGTGGGTCGATCCATATAGTCAACCCGCATGGTTGAAAAAATGCATATTA
Source organism: Pseudotsuga menziesii (assembly GCA_001517045.1). Taxonomy (NCBI): domain Eukaryota; kingdom Viridiplantae; phylum Streptophyta; class Pinopsida; order Pinales; family Pinaceae; genus Pseudotsuga; species Pseudotsuga menziesii. The sequence goes on from LPNX010563318.1 coordinate 272,743, forward strand.
TTACCAATCATTTATACTTATAACTAATGATAATGCTTTTGGTATTGTATCATTGTCATATAGGATAACATTGCAATCAACGTTTCGGTTAAATCATATATTCAATACAGCTAATAGTATGGTTTTATAATAAATCATTTCTTATCTTTGCTTTTCATTAACACTACAATCATTCAATTGTGAAATCATGTGTGTATATTGTTATCATTTGCATTTGATAACATTAATATCTATCCTTTGTAGAAGTATATATATGGAGATCAATATTGGAGTTATGCCTTTGACCTTTAGTCAATAGCACTCCTAATGAATCTTCATACAAACCTTGTATTAAAAGAATAATGCTATGTTTAGAGTTAGTGTTATGTTAAATCAAAGCTGGTAAGGTCATTATCTTTAGTTCAACTTTATATAAGTAAATGTTAGGTAGTATTTCTACACTAGCATAACTCTTACAAATGCTTAAAGTCAGCAGTATTATGGTTAGAAGACTTCTTGGAAGTTAATGTTCTTTTGGTTTCCATAAAGAACCAAACTCTTAATAAATCAAACCAATATATTTATACTACACTTAGTAATTAAAAGGTAGTAAGACTACCCAGGGTTAAAGGTAACATCACTTAGTAAAATTATTGAGTGATATAGTAATATAATATTACAGTAATACATGTGACATGATGAAACTTAGAAGATCAAAATTATAACCTGATGACTAATAGTGCAAGTAGACAGTTATAACTATATACAATTAAACAGACTTTTAATTCTTCTCTACTAGAGCTGAATTAAAAGTAGAGCTTTGTAATCTATTGTAAACTTTTCCTTGAAGGTCTTAGAATTATATTCATGCTTATAAAACATCACATTGAATATTAGACATAGCAATAGTAGTAATTTCATGTTTCAGTAAAAGTGTGTTTATGTTAATTTATGAGCTCTATGCTCATCAGTAGAACTTGTGAGTAACTTGGCATATAACAGTAAAAATGAAAAGTAGAATTCATGTTGGTAAAATACATTAGTATGCTAAGAATATTGGTCTTTACGGCTAACTTAAAATGCTATCCTAGATTCAAAAACAACAAAGGAAGTACTTTACCTCATTGTAGCCTTGCTTTCTGTTAACCAATTTATGCTCTAGCATTTTTATTATGCTAAAGAAGTACTTCTTGACTTAACGCAAAAACAAACTCCTACTTGTTAAAAAAATTTACCTGCTGAACCTGTAAGAACTAGAAATCCAGCTGAGTTAGCAATTGCTAAGTAAGCCCCAGTTTAGAACATAGCTTCTCACCTACTTGTCAAAAAGCAAATCATCAGTATGGCTAGAAGAAATTGAATGCAGGTCATCTACATAACATATCAAAATTAAAATGGCATTAGTTTTTATGTCATTGAAGTTAATCACTACATATTGTTAACTGTTTCATTTTTTCGCTAGCCGCTAGTAGTTATTAAACTACGACTTTAGACATTTTATATTACATTAAAAATTTTAATTTTTTGTGAAAATTTGGGGTTATGACATGTGGTATCATAGCACAAGGTTCAAAAACTTGGCCTTGATGAAGCTCAACCTGTTTATATGAAACAATGTATTAAATCATTTTGCTTATGTTGTTTTCTTTTAATGTTATTCAACAGAGAAATTTGTTTCTGAGTTTAACAATAGGTATGGAAAGACTGGAGGAATATGCGGAAGAGGAATCCCCATTTACTGAACAAGAAAACTTACAAAGAGAACCTATACAAGAATACATAACCACTAATTCCTCAGAACTTTTACAAACAATAAAAGAATTAAAATCTAAAATGGAATTTGTTAAAAAAGAAAATGAGAGGATTATGAGAGGTCAGGAGGAGCTAAATCAGATCCTAACAAAAATATTTCATACTGAGGAAAGGGGTGATAGAAATGATTCAGAAGATATAAGTTACCAAAATAAGTATAAAAAGACTAAACAAACTAAAAATGAAAGCAACTCATCTTCCGAAGTATTTGGTGATCAACGTAATTTTCATTCTACTAGTGATAGTAGTGAGGATAACCATTATACTAAAAAGAGACAATATAAACCTTATGAAGAAATTTCTGGAGAGTTTAAAAAGATTAAGCTGCCAACATTTAATGGAGAAAATGAGAAGGGGGAGGAAGCAGAATCCTGGTTATCTGGGATGAAGAAGTACTTCCAGATTTATAACTATTCTAACTAATTAAAGGCTAGAATGGCTATCTATAGTCTTCCAGGGAAAGCTGATATATGGTGGCAAGATTTAAAGAGAGTGAAAGGAATAAGAGATAAGAACATAAATTGGAGTACCTTCAAGAAGTAATTTAAAAATAAATTCTTATCTAAACAGTACTATGAAGAAAAGGCTAAAGAATTCTATGAGTTAAAACTAGGTACAATGACTATGAAAGATTTGAACAGTAAGTTTTTAAGTATTCTTAGCTATGTGACATACCTTGTGGATGAAAAACCAAAGGTTCAACAATTTCTTAGCTGTCTACCTTATCACATAAAGGATAGGATTGAGTATGATAATCCAAAAACTCTGGAAGAAGCTATGAGGAAGGCCAATTTATGTTATGAACAGAATCAAAAAAAGGAGAGTATGGCCAAATGGAAGGCCAAAAAGAATAATAATTATGATCAAAAGAAGAAAGAGTTTGTGCCCAATCAGAATTCTAAAAATAATAAAGCCAGAAATTTTTCTAATAGGAATTTCCAAGGGAATAAGAATAATTCACCGAACAATCAGAACAATCAAAAGAATAAAGAGTTTGCTAATAATCATGGTAATTACACTAAAAACTTTGAACGAAAAGAACCCATAAAGTGTTGGGAGTGTAATGGTCCACATTATGCCTCAGTCTATCCTAATTAAAAAAAGACTGTTAGTAATATCCATACAATACAAGAGGAGATGATTGTTGGATATTTAGCGAGGACTATGCCCAGGATCAATGCAGTCTTGGAGAATCAACAATAAGATTATCAAACTTCCATCGTGGAAGTAGAAGGTAAGATAAACCAAACACCCATAGCTATTTTAATTTATCCAGGAGCTAGTTTAAGTTATATTTCACCTAATTTGGTAGAAAAATGTAAATTGGCTATTGAAAAGTATATAAGTTCTTGGTTGGTTCAGTTAGCTACTGGTGCAAAGAGGAACGTAACTAGTTTCATAAAGAATTGTGTAGTAGTTATGGATCAATTTGAAACTTTTGTAAAGATTAATGTATTACCTCTGGGTTATGACATACTAATCGGTATGGATTGGTTAGAGCAACATAGGGTGATCTTAAACTGCTATGATAAAACCTTTACTTGTATAAATAATGATGCAAAATCAATAAGTGTAAAGGGAATCCCTAGAAAAACAATTGTAAGGTAGATTTCTACTCTACAGCTTAAGAGAGCTATTAGAAAAGGTTGTAAGGTTTATGCAGTAACAATAAATAATGAGGAAAATTTAAATAATACAAATAAATTAAAATTGGAGGATATACCACTTTTAAAAGAGTATGCAGATGTAATTCCAGAAGAAATTCCAGGACTGCCTCCGAAAAGGGAACTAGACTTTACCATTGAGCTGGTACCTGGTGCAGTACCCAGCTCAAAGGCCCCTTATCGGATGAACATACTTGAACTTAATGAACTTAAATCACAATTAAAAGAACTTATTGACAAAAAGTATATTCGACCCAGTGTATCTCCTTTGGGGGCACCTATCATCTTTGTTAAGAAAAATGATGGAACTCTATGACTTTGCATAGATTACCATCAGCTAAACCAGATGATTATTAAAAATAGATACCCGTTGTCTCTCATAAATGATCTGTTTGATAAACTACGTGGAGCCACGATGTTTCCAAAAATTGATTTGTAGTCTGTATATCACCAAGTTAGGATTAAAGATGAAGACAGCTTTAAGACAACTTTTAGGACTCGATATCGCCATTACGAGTTTGTCGTCATGCCATTCGGACTTACTAACACCCCAACTATTTTTATGTGTTTAATGAATAATGTAATGCATAAATATCTGTATAAGTTTGTGGTCATGTTTATCGACAACATATTAATCTATTCAAAATATGAAGAAGAGCATAAAGAACATTTAAAATTAGTTTTGTAGGTGTTACGAGATCATCAACTCTTTGCAAAGTTTAGTAAATTTGACTTCTTTAAAGATAAAATCTAGTACTTAGGTCATGTGGTGACTAAAGAAGGAATTTTGGTGGATCCCGAAAAGATAAAGGCAATTGAATATTGGCCAGTTCCTAAAGATGTAATTGATGTTCGATCCTTCATTAGAATTACTAGTTATTACTGGAGGTTCATTGAAGGGTTTTCGAGAATCGCAAATCCGATAACCTCTTTGCAGAATAAGGGAAAGAAATTTGATTGGAATCAGAAGTGCGAGGAGAGTTTTAAAAATTTAAAAAATTTATTAACCAGTGCACCTATTTTAAGAATAGCTTATCCAAATAAAGATTTTGTAGTGTGTACTGACGCCTACAATGATGGTTTTGTTAGATTTTTATCACATAAGCTACCATTATGATCTTAGGATCTTTAACTGAGAGAATAACATGCACAACAATAAAACACAAGCACAACACAAGAGACAAGAGACACAAAGAATTTTCCTCAGGGAAACCATAAAGGAGAAAACCCCGCAACTTCTTCAGAGATAGAATCGACACCAAAGGTAAAACCCAAAAACATAAAGATGATCTCCTAACAGCAGCAATCTCTCTCTCTCTCACTGAGAGAGCTTCTTCTCTCTCACTCATGCACCCCAATGAGTGAGTGTGTGTTGAAAATAGAGAGACTCACTCTCTATTTATATTCTTCCGTTCACTTGGAACCCACTCCAACATGTCAGCCTCACTTAATAATTACTTACTAGAGCCGACATCTCTAGGAGTGTCTAATAACCCTAGTTCCCCACCACTTGTGGGGACTTTGCCTCCTCTGACTAATAGGAGGGTAACACAATGGTGGGGACTATTTCCCTGACTTACAATGACTCACCTAGGGTCGACTTCTCTAAGATAGTCTAATAACTCAAGGGCCCCATAACTTTGGGGACTTTAACCCTTAACCAATAGGAGGGTTACCCACAATGACTTGACATGACTTTCACATTATAGAAACTTCTCGTAGTAAACATTGAGTTATGATATGAATCAAGTACATCACAAATGCATCTCAGAATAAACATCAGGTTACAATACATAAGAAATACAAATGAATACATTCCAAAGTTACAAATACACCAACAGATTTAGGTGGAGTATTGACTCAAGAAGGACATGTTATCTCTTATGAATCTAGGAAATTAAAAATTCATGAAAAGAATTACGCAACTTATGAATTGGAATTAGCGGCTGTCATACATGCTCTAAATATGTGGAATCATCATTTAATTGAAAGAAAATTTATTCTAATGACAGATAATAAAGGACTAAAATATCTGCTAGATCAACCTAACCTAAATGCTAGACAAGCTAGGTTGCTAGCTTTTCTAAGTGAGTATGATTTCAAAATTCAGCACATTAAAGGGAAAGAAAATAAATTTGTTTATGCATTAAGTAGAAATTCAAGGATAAACTTTACAGCAGTTATCAGCACTTATACAATAGATCTGGAAGAACAGCTTAAAGCAAGGTTAGAACAAGATGAAATTTATCAAAAATTACAAGCAAAAATGAAAGAAAATCCAACATAAAGTTTAAGTAAATGGTACAGCTTGAATGAAAAATGATTTTTAATGTATAAAGACAGAATGTATGTACCTAATGTACCTAAAGTTAAGTTATTAATTTTAGATGAAATCCATAAAACTCCATACTCAGGCCATTCGGGTTATCAGAAGACTATAACTATGTTAAGAAAAGAATATTTTTGGCCAAACATGAAGACTTAACTGGTAGAATATATCGCTAGGTGTTTTGAATGTCAGCAAGTAAAAACTCAACATCAACACCCAGCTGGATTACTTCAACCATTGCCCACTCCTAGCTGGAAATGGGAGATAATTAGTCTTGATATTGTTACTGGACTGCCTAAAAATCAGAATTTAAATGATTCTATAATGGTAGTAGTTGACAAATGAAGTAAAGCAGCCCATTTTATACCTGTAAAAACTACGTATAAAGCTGCAAACATAGCTGATATATTTTTAAAGCAAATTTTTTGACTGCATGGGATACCAAAAGTTATAATCTCAGATCGAGACCCTAAATTTACAAGTAATTTTTGGAAATCTTTGTTTAAAGGATTAAACACTACACTAAATTTTAGTACTTTGTTCCATCCTCAAACTGATGGACAGATTGAAAGAGTAAACCAAGTATTGGAAGATTTACTAAGAATGTATGTAAAGGATTAGCTAGTTAAATGGGAGGATTATTTGCATCTGGTAGAATTTGCTTATAATAATAATTATCAAGCTTTAGCCAGATTTAGTCCTTTCGAAATATTGTACGGAAGGAAGTGTAACACTCATACTCTTGGAGTAATCCGATGGACAGATTAGTATTAGGTCCTGAATTATTGAAAGAAATGGAAGAAATTGTAAAGCAGGTACAAGGTAATCTAAAAATTGCGCAAGATTGACAGAAAAGTCAAGCAGACCTTCAAAGAACTCCAAAGGAGTTTCAAGTAGGTGAACATGTGTTCATCAATGTGAGACCCAAAAAGAGCTCTCTGAGTTTGGGTAGTTGTTCCAAACTAGCACCTCGTTAATATGGTCCTTTTGAAATATTGTCTAGGATTGGATAGGTAGCCTATCAATTAGCATTACCACCGAATTTTAGGGTTCATAATGTTTTTCACATTTTCTTACTAAAGAAATATGTTCACGATGCTAATCATGTTGTTAAATGGAATGATGTACAGGTGGAACCAGAAATAGATTTTCTAGTGGAATCAGACTGTATCCTCAGGCGAAGGGAGATCACACTTCAGAAGCACATAATTGGTCAGGTGAAGGTGCAATGGAAGCACCTTAGTCCAAAGGAAGCCACCTGGGAAATGGAAAGTAACATGTGGGATGCATATCCAATTTTGTTCCAGGGGAATTCTGAGGATGAGGAATAAACAACATCGAGGACGATGTTATAATTTAAGGGGGTGTGTATGTCACATGCCCCAATTTTGCAAAAATAATTTTATATTCTTTGAGGAACAATATGTTAAATTTTATGCTAAGTTGTAATGGATGACCCAGTGGGGTCAAGGATATTTAATGTAAATTATGAATATTTTATTTATAAATAAATAAATGAGGAGACAACAACTTAGGAGAGCTATTAAAAGAGTGTTTACTGGTCAAATTGGTGGAGGAGACTGTGTGGAGAGCACACTGACATGTGGCAGCATCCTCAAACCACTTCTAACTATTGCAGTTGGCAACCTCCCTACATTTGTGGTCATGATTCCCCAAGAAAGTGGAATCAGAGTAGGTGGCTCAATTAATGAAAACTAACCCAAAAGACCTAGGCAGCTTTATAAAAATTCCCATTGAAGAGAGCTGAGGTTGCTCATTATTCTAGAGAAGTGATCATTCAAGGTGAATGAATGTACTTCAAAGAAATTCAATGGAAGGGAAATTTGGAAGGTTTTGAGGGGATAATTGTTGATTGAGCTAGTTGCAGCTTTTAAGCTGAAGATCATACTGTGGAGAACAGAGTGTTTTATTGAGGTATTGAACTAGTCAGTTGACAGAGGGTTCTACAGTTGCATTCTCCACCCAACTCTCAGCCAAGAAGACCAGGAACAGGCTCGAGGTTCTTGAGGAAGTGTTTTTTGAGCACTCTCTAGGAGATTAGTAGGGAGGAACAACCTCCTAAAGCTTTCGTTTTCTTGTACTCAACAGGTTCTATGTTATTTTGTTTTACTATTTTAGTTAAATAAATCTTAGTTTATATGCTACATGAATGTTAATAGTTCTGAGTTTGTGAAATGTTTGAGTTAGTATTCTTATTGGACTGCCAATGGAAATGAAAATGATTTAGGAACATAATGAAATAGAAAGGATTTAAAATTCTAAGCTGTGTTTTTCCACACCTGGTTACAGGCCGTACTTTAGCATAGTAAGATTGTTTAAGGAAAATGATATAATTTTTGTAATAGAATGAGAATAGTAAATATGATTTTGTATCTGTATGAAAATGCAAATAGAATTTATTTCAATGTTTACAGTACAATGAAAAGAAGTGTTATTGTTTATTCTTATTTACTGTTTAATTTAGTTTTTCTAGATGAAAATACAGGTGAAAGAAATAGTAATATACTTAGTACCACATTATTAGTATACTGTTGAGAAATATATGTTTACAGAAAATAATAACTATTATTCAAGAGAATATGTATACAAGTTAATAACTAAATAGTTCTGGAAAATATTAACTTTAAACTTAAACTATTATTTATTAAAACCATATTAGGGTTTCTCTTATAAACCCTTATTTATATAAAATAAATAGAGTTCAGAGTTATAAATCTTTTCTCTACAGAGCTCTAAATAGTTATAAATTACAAAGTAAAATAAATATATTTATAAGAACTAAACAAATTAACTAAGAATTATATACATTGTGCTTTTAAAAATTTAAAAACCAGACAGGTTATTACCTTTGAAAAAAAAGAAGTAAGGGTCAAAACCCTCTTGACTAAACTTTTCAAGTACAAGTTAATCTATATCCAGTTACATTGCTAACTAAGATGTAAAAATAACCAGGAAAATATAAAGTGTGTATTAGACTAATTATAGTCTTATCCTTAAACTTTTAAATATATTTACAAACATTTTTAAAGTAAACACTTCATTAACAAGTTAATAAAGAACCATACACCTGTAATAGAGAAACTAAAACATACAAGAAACAGTGCCTAAGTAATAATTAATTTAAGAATACATTTACACAAGGGTTTCTTTTCCAATAAACCCTGGCTATTATATTCTGGACTAATAAGTATAAAATTATAAATTTTACATTATGACTGATCTACAGTATTCACATTAACACTACTTACTTATAAAAGATATCATTATCAGTAAATTTACTTCACTGACTGTTGAAGAATAAAAACCTATTTTACAGTATATTATTAAAAGATCGATTTGAACAAACTGGAGAATCGAAACAGGAGTCAATTAAAAACCCAGGTGAAACCCCTTTTTATCTTAAAACTAGAGTATGATATTATCAAGTCGAAAGGTTGTAATCACTTTTACAAAACAAAGAGCGACATATAATTCATGGCTGAAGAGCAAGAGCTACCCAACAACACGCAAGGGTTTTTAACAACAAAAATAAGTAAAATAAAAATAAGAATCTAAACATTGGAAGAACCGAAGCCATGCTTCCCTTCAAATTGTAACTCCTTTCCATTAACCTTTGCAAGTAGGGAGATGCCACGACAAATCGGGGCTTACCCATTATGGCCATGGAGATAACCAGCACTGGGGAGGTTTCTTTCAAGCCTGAAGCTGAATTGTAACCCACAAGAACAAGACTGAATGCATTAGTTTAGATGTTGTATTCTTTATACTAAAACTGTAACTGAAAATTAATAATAATAGCACGGTAAAAACTATTACCTGTATGTATGAAGTCTGGAGCCAAGGAGAAGACTAAACCAGTTTGAGATACTGCACCTTGAAGAAATGAAACCCTCGTGCTAACCTATGACAGAGGCAGCAAGTTTTATATTCCATACTTTCACTGATGACAGAGCAAGTCACTAATGAAGGAAAGGGTAACGCTATGGCCAGAAATCAAAACTACTGACAAATTAAAACCCACTCTCATGGCATTACAATACTTCCAGATGGAACTACATTGCAAAATTGCAAATCCCTTAACTCTTGCACAAGTGTTACAGCACTATACTACTCACATTGGAACTATCAAATGATGATCCAACGAGCCTCTCATGGCCGCGAAGAAACCCAAACAGCACAGAGCCAAACCCTTGAAGGATAATGAATAGGATAGGGTTTCTGGTGAGTTTTTAAATCAACCATTTCATGGTGGAGACTCATCCATGTGCCCACCAAAATTTTTAATCAGAAGTGGGTCGATCTATATAGTCAACCTGCACTGTTGGGGAAATCCATATTATTACCAATCATTCATACTTATAACTAATGATAATGTTTTTGGTATCATATCATTGTCATATAGGATAACATTGAAATCAACCTTTCGGTGAAATCATATATTCAATACAGCTAACAGTATGGTTTTATAATAAATCAATTCTTATCTTTTCTTTTCGTTAACACTACAATCATTAAATTGTGAAAGCGTATGTGTATATTGTTATCATTTGCATTTGATAACATTAAGATCTATCCTTTGTAAAAGTATATATATGGAGATCAATATCGGAGTTATGCCTTTGACCTTTAGTCAATAGCACTCCTAATGAATCTTCATACAAACCTTGTATTAAAAGAATAATGCTATGTTTTGAGTTAGTGTTATGTTAAGTCAAAGCCGGTAAGGTCATTATATTTAGTTCAACTTTATATAAGTAAATGTTCGGTAGTATTTCTACACTAGCATAGCTCTTACAAATGCTTAAAGTCGACAGTATTATGGTTGGAAGACTTCTTGGAATTTGATGTTCTTTTGGTTTCCATATAGAACCAAACTCTTAATAAATCAAACCAATATATTTAGACTACACTTAGTAATTACAAGGTAGTAAGACTACCTAGGGTTAAAGGTAAAATCACTTAGTAAAATTATCAAGTGATATAGTAATATAATATTACAGTAATACATGTGGCATAATGAAACTTGGAAGATCAAAATTATAACCTGATGACTAATAGTGCAAGTAGACAATTATAACTATATACAATTAAACATGCTGAATCAAAAGTAGAGCTTTGTAATCTATTGTAAAATTTTCCTTGAAGGTCTTAGAATTATATTCATGCTTATAAAACAACACATTGAATATTAGACATAGAAATAGCAGTAATTTCATGCTTTAGTAAAAGTGTGTTTATGTTAATTTATGAGCTCTATGCTCATCAGTAGAACTTGTGAGTAACTTGGCATATAACAGTAAAAATGAAAAGTAGAAGTCATGCTGGTAAAATACATTAGTATGATAAGGATATTGGTCTTTACAACTAACTTAAAATATTGTCCTAGATTCAAAAAAAACAAAGGAAGTACATTACCTCATCGTAGCCTTGATTTCTATTAACCAATTTATGCTCTAGCATTTTTATTATGCTAAAGAAGTACTTCTTGACTTAACGCAAAAACAAACTCCTACTTGTTAAAAAAATTTACCTGCTAAACCTGTAAGAACCAGAAATCCAGCTGAGTTAGCAATTGCTAAGTAAGCCCTAGTTTAGAACATAGCTTCTCACCTACTTGTCAAAAAGAAAATCATCAGTACAACTAGAAGAAACTAAATGCAGGTCATCTACATAACATATCAAAATTAAAATGGTATTAGTTTTTATGTGATTGAAGCTAATCACTACATATTTTTAACTGTTTCATTTTTCTACTAGCCACCAGTAGTTATTAAACTATGACTTTAGACATTTTATATTACCTTAAAAATTTTAATTTTTTGTGAAAATTCGGGGTTATGGTAGTGGTGGCCCCATTTTCTGGTCTATCAAAAAGCAGGCCGCCATAGCATTGTCTTCAGCATAGACCGAGTACCAAGGAGCGGTGAATGCTTGGATCCAAGCTGTTTGGTTCCAAGGAATTCTTTCAGAGTTTGATTTTGGTAGTACTTTGTCCACTGTCCTATTTTGTGACCATCAAAGTGATATTAAGATATCCACAGATCTAGTTACTAGGCATAGGACCAAGCATGTAGAGATACACATGCACTATATCAGGGAATTAGTGCATGACAAGACCATCATTCTACAATACTTCCCTACTAATGAGCAGATTGCAGACATCTTCACCAAGATATTTTCAAAAAATAAGTTCACTTACCTTGGTTCACTATTTGGGGTGAGTTCATCAGGGTGATCGAACTACTTTCAATGTTTAGCTTGAGGGGGGGTTTTCCCACTGGGTTTTCCCTCTTTTCCTCACATAGATTTATTTTTGAGCATTGTTTGAGTTACATTATTGTACAGGGTGACCTATGGCCTTTGTTGTCGGGGCCCTAGCATTTCATTCACTTTATGTTTCTACTTCTCCTGAGTATAGCTTAAGGGGGGGTGTAGGAGACATTTACCCACCATGCACACTTAATTTGGTCAATTTGGCCTTGTTAAACCACTATCCTAATTTTTATTGACTTAATCGGCATCAGATGAGCACACTATGACATCGACATGAGCACAACCATGCCTACATTTAGTCAAGGAGGCCAACTAAGCCTTCTCCTTCATTTGGGGAGGATAACTAGGCTTCCTCCTTCAAACAAGGAGCACTCCGAGAGTGATCTGAGTGTCATAAATGAACCTAATTGCTAATTGATGGTTACAATTAGTTAATATGAGTGTTGAAGGTGCCTCCATTCATTATATTGATTATTTTTAATATTTATGCACTAGAGTCAATAGGGGCTCCTCCAACCACCTCTGATGGCCAGTTTGAATTTATTTAACCTCATCGGGATTCATTGAAGTTAATGATGCGCTACCATTTGTTGATTGGCATGCAGTGACATGTATCTGAGCTAATTTCAGTTAGACTCGGTCATCCATTGCATTCTGACTTCAGTTAGGACTTAGTTGAGTCAAGCAGCACTTGATTAGTTGGTTAACTAGTGTGTTTGTTGTGGCTTACAATCAGTTAAGCTACACCCATTCATTCAATTTGAATGACCTCCTTGGGAATTCAAATTATCTTGGTATTCATGCATATTGCATGATAATTGTATTGTATTATTCATTCTTCATTTGATTATACAGAGCTAATACTCCAATGCAGCACCATTATGCCAATTTTATGCTTAATTGTCTGAAATATTTGTGAGACTATGTTTTTAGTCCCTAGATCACTGTGACAAATTAATACCACATACCACTGTAAGAGAAACACAATAAACGAAATGTTGTTCTCAATCATGAATTTCAAAACCACACAAAAACCAAAATGTAGAATGATTAATACTTGTCTCCTTCATTCAATGGGTGTTTTGCATTGTTATCTAAGCCTAGCAACAGAATGCAAAGCAATATTTCCATTTCTTCTTGCAATTTTTATCAACTTCTTATCAACCTCAAGAAGCATATTGACAACGTCTAGATGACCTTAAATAGCAGTTGAATAGAGTGGAGTTGAATTTGATAAATCATTTGGTGTACTGAGAGTAAGACATAAACACAAGGAATCCAATACAACATCAAGATGGCCGTGCTTAGTAGATATATGCAGAGCATTGTAGCCGCTCCGAGTCTTCACACTCGCTGCTTCAAAATAAATATACTGGAGAAAATCCTTTATGATGTTCACGTAACCATAGGAAGCCTCTATGTAAAATGAAGTTTCCCCCAAATCGTTATGAGAGGCAATCAGATCATGTCGAACCTTGGTACCTGCAATCTCGACAATAAGATCGTGGGAACATGCTTATTAAAATGTTAAAAAGTTCTATGGCTATGATATTCGAGCAAGTGCTGAATATTTCTTCCATCACAGAATTGAAAGACACGAGCTTTAATGTGGCGGTGAGGGGGGATCTGTCATTGAAGTCGACAGATATTTCGGCTCGAGCTTTTCACATCCAATGATAAGAATGCTACGTCCAAGAGGAATGATGGAGGAAAAGTCTCCTCCAAATAAGAGANGTGGGATCTGTCATTGAAGTCGACAGATATTTCGGCTCGAGCTTTTCACATCCAATGATAAGAATGCTACGTCCAAGAGGAATGATGGAGGAAAAGTCTCCTCCAAATAAGAGAAATATCCATCAAATAAGCAACATCATAATAATTTTAATTCAGTAAAGCATAAAGAAAATGATGATGGATAGAAAATTCAGGAAAGTCAACCCATAAAAATATTTATATGATAGTGATACTTATGGTATTTTATTCCATTATCTCCAAACACAGAATTTTGGCCGAGGAAACTCCAACTATACCTTTGAAATACTTATGATGCAGGCATGCTTAGCTAAGATTTAGTTTGTCTTTCAACAAGAATATCAAAACACAATTCTCCGTCAACTACTTACCTGAAAATGAATGCGCATTTAATACCTTAGTTGACCATGAGCACCTAAAATTTTAGAACAATGAGCTCTTATCTCCGCTCTAATGTTTCTGGTATTCACCCTACCCCTTCTCGATGCTTTGAGTCCATGATAGAACTGCTGGAACTGGATGAAATAGGGGATATTGCAGCAGAACTGAATGTCAAAGGACATGGTTTTTGTATAGTGAAACCAAGGCCAACACCGCAAACATGAATGTTCATTTTATTTTTCTTGGCCCTAGCCAAACAATGTTCAAATGTTCATTTTTTTTCTTGGCCCTAGCCAAACAATGTTCAAACATTCGATGTTGGGAAAATTTTCATATTCTAATTTTTATTTTCTTCTCCTCTCTTCTACGATCGATTGTCTCGTTAACTAGTCTTGTTGGTCAAAGTGTGAAATAGTGAAAAAGCAATATTGGCCATAGAAGAATGGAAATCATGGATTTTTGTATAGCCAAAATGGATATGGAGGACAGGTTTTTTTTCTCTCTTGATAGCATATTTCATCATCCTGCTCTTTCGATCGCATATTTCATCATCCCATCTGACAGGATCAATCGCATCTGAAGTATGGTGGAAGGGAAAAACCATAGGGTTCTGTCAGCAACTTGTCAATCTCACTCTGTTGCTTATCAACAATTATGTTCATAATAATTCTTTGAGAAAAATGACATGGCCATTGAGTTGGGAAACTTATTTTTGAGATGGGAGGAATTTGAATTTTAACCAACAATTAGAAAAACCGTATACATGTGTTTAATGCCAAGGTCGGCCTAGGAAACTGTAGGTTATTTCAGAAGTGTAAACTCCTCAATCTCTTGAAATTTTCACCCGTTAGTTTTTGTATAGATTGGGAAGATCGCTATCCTTGACCTTGATTTATTACCCATTTATTGCTTACTTGCTTGACAATTGAAAACGTCTCCATATAAAAGATATATTACCATACATATTTTATAGATTTAATGCAAAATCTCCAAAACAGATGGCATGGTCAGTTATAATTTGGATATGCTCCCATTAATACCATTTATATACACCTGAAAATTCTAATTCGATTTCCTTTTTATAGCCAAAAGGATTCAACAATGAATAATGTCCCTTGTCATTCGTAAAGAATAAGTGATATTTGGTCAATTATTTGTGGCTCAAGTTGAGCGTACAGAATTTGGAAGCATATCCTATCCCTTACCCGTCCACGGTGTTACAGCCTGGAGTTTTTAGCTGTGATATTTTTGACATTTGAGCTATCATGGATTCGAGAGAAGACCAAAAGGAAAATGTCGAAACCTTTTCTTATAAACTTATTTTGCTGTTGCAGGTTTTGTTTGCAAGTTTTACTCCACTTTGAAGGTTTTTTTTTTCTTTTTTTTCTTTTTCAAGGGATTACAGGTGGATGGAGTGCGCTGATACATCAAATTACATAAATGGTTTTAACTGATGCATTTTATTCTTTTTTTTATTGTTGCGGAAGAGTTAAATATCCAGGCAGATATAGGATGAAGTCATGAAGGATAATCCAAGATAGGTGTGGATGTGACTCAAACAGATGAGAAGATTATAGGAGTGACACTGTTACAGTTGTTGTTTCAGCTTGTGTGTCACAGCTATGGCTGTTATAGTTGTTGTTTTAGCTACAGTTGTTACAATTGTTGTTTCAACTTTATAGCATGAAGCTTTCACAAAATATATATATATATATATATATTTAGTTTAGATTTTAATGAAATAATCCTAATGCACCTATTGTTTTAATTGCATATCAAAGAATGGAGGCTCGAATTTATTATTTTTTTTCCTTTTATATTTTCAGAAAATCAAATAAAAGAACTTTAAAATTATATTTTGCAAATTTATTAAAAAAACAATTGTGAGCAAATGGAACAAATTGCAGACGAAAAAATTAGATTAGGCAATTTTTTTTATCACCAACAATAAAAATTCTTCTTGATATCAATTTATTCATCCTACTTTTTGATCCTCATGATCGCACGAAGCACAGAGGAGGCATACTTATTTTAGGTGAAAGCAAAAACTGAAAAATGAAATCCTACCTACTCTATGCTAATTGAAATTTAGAAATAAGTTACATGTAGTCAAATAGCCAATGTAGCCAAACACACAAAATTAATAGGAATATGTTCATTGTCAATTTCGTGATTGAAAAATGGAAATATACAAAATTGAACAAATTTAAATTTTGTGTCTGTGATTTAACTAAAAAAAACAAAAAGGAAATTTATCTAATCGAGTACTTACTTAGAACCATTGCTCAATAAGGATTTCATAGGCATGCTTCCCCTCATGCTTATGCAATAACTCCTCCTCATCTTCCTCGATCTCATGTTCTAATAAGTCTTCGCCTTCACATGCGCAAGAGTTTTCAGATGATGATTCCACGTTTGATTTTGGAGTAGTTAAATATCTTATTGCTGCCAAGACCTCCTCTTCCCGGGAAGAGGAAAATACCTCCTTTTCCAAGGCATGAGTGAGTAGTTCCAGGATTATACTCATTGTTAAACCATGTTGAAAAAGGTATTCTTATAGCACCCAAAACTGAAATTTGAAAAGATTAAATGAAAATAAACCATCTATGTAAAGAAAAACACTCTAAAAAAAACTCTTCACAATTGAGGAAATTAAACACTCTTGCAGAAATTGAAATGTACACTACCACACTTGCAGGAATTCAAATCTACACTAACACACTTGCAGGAATTCAAATCTACACTTCAATCCGCCATGCTCCCTCGACAACGATCCTAAAATGTTGGGTGAAGTTAATATCATTTTAATTGTGTTGCAATATTTTCCCAACCATTTAATTTGTCAATCTAAGGTTTGTAAGATTACGAATCACACACACTATATGTGTAGGACCGAAGTGGACCTATAAAATCTAGCAACTAATCTAAGCAGTTGAAACATACTTTCAAATTGAAATTGCTTAAATCAAACTAATCTAGGAATGGAAATTTACATGAACGAAAATCCATACAACATGTGAAGAGTTTAATGATAAATAACATATGTGAGCTCACACAATAAATCTATCTCAAATTATATTACAAGAATCAAATGAGAAATCAGGCAACAAGCATGAATCAAACTAAGAAATGAAGCTAGGAATCCCCTTCTCCAAATTACAAAGTCAATACTAACTTCTACAATCTAACATTAATCAAGACTACTCAAAAACTACCCAAAACCCCTCACAAATGGAGAGAGGGAACTCTCCTTTATACATGAGAGCCTTGAAGATAAGATAACCATCTCATGTTTACAGATCCACTATTCTCTCAACTACTCTAAACTACTTTCCTATTATTACAAGATATGATCCCTTGAAATCCTCCACATGTCTCTCACAAATTCTCCACATGTATCTCACAAATTCTAGATAAGATATGCCAACCAAATCTCCATGATATTCTCCTTGGAGTATGATTTGAACAACCATCTCCTTCAAATGCTGGAGGAGATATTAGAGAAGTATTTTTATATTATTTCCTACACATTCCAAAGCTCACACATTTTTGAGATATATATGAAAAACATGTTAATTTATAACATTTAATCATAAATTCCTTTTTAATACTAAAATGAATAAAGTGGAAAATAATTAGGTGAAACCCAAATATATGTAAGGAAATTCTATAATGAAAGGTTAATGGGACAATGAAAGGTGAAGAATAGCGAAAGGTAAATTGGATGAAAATATGACATTTCTGAGTCCCAACATCCTCCCCACCTGAACTTGTTGCATGTCCTCATGCAACCTTGCATGGATATTCTTGAGAACTTTTGGCATCTGAACTAAGGATTTGATTGATAATCTCGTTTTAACAATGAATGTTTGCAGGGTGTGAGATACTTGAGTAGCGAATGACATTTTATTATGGTTGATTCTTGTGTGACAACCATGAATACAAAGGAATGTTGGTTCTTGTGTTAACAACATTCATTTCGTTATCTATTTTCTAGCTGCAATAATGATTTAACCATACAATCACTGGAAATGATAAGCTATCAATGTGCATAGAAAACATCACTGTCCGTAAGAAAATCCATTTATCTTTATGAATCATGCCAATATGTGTATCAATGCTTATGAAGCAAAGTGAAACAAAGTGTTGTTGGAAAAGAAATGTTGATGAATGGTAAATGAGATGAAAAATGGGATAATGGTAGTGAATATGTAGTGAATATAGTTCCCCCTCTCCAACTGAATTGGTTTCATGTCCCCATGTAACTTGGTGCCAGTCATGGAAGTGAAAAGCAAATGGTGCATGATGTGGTAATTTTCCAAATTATTCATTGCTAGTAGTTAAGGAACTAAATGATTAAATTTTAGAAAGTAACATACCTTCACTTACCCAAAATGGTGATGAACTATGCAATAGGAATATGGTCGATGCGGAGCATGGAAGGTGTCACTACTGCAGGATCATGTGAAAGCTGATTGTTGTTGTAGTTGCAACTGTTATAACTACAACTGTTGTAAATGTAACTATTGTAACTGTTTAATCAAAGAATGTAAATAGGAGGGATCTGAACCACTACTGATGAATCATGGAAAAGAGGGAGTGTAGTAGGGCTTTCGCCCTTGCTACAGGCAGGAACAGCTATCTTCCGTCTATAGGAAGAAATGGTAGGGTTCCTATGAGAAGGGAATGAACAGAAAGAAAACGAAATAAAACCCTGCAAACACAGTGAAGGCCTAACAGTAAAAACCCTACATGAAACTGTAAGCAAACAAAGAAATAACTACCAGAAGTCCATGGAAACTTGCAACAAAATATTAAACAATAAAACTGTGAGCTAAAATGTTAGAAACTACAACATGAAAGAACAAAAAACAGACATATACCTTCTCTGATTGAAATGGGCCACCATGCGCTAGCTTGGAAGAGAACCTCTCAATGGATGGGGAGATTTGGCTCAATGGAGGAATGGAGGAGAGGGAGGGTTAATGACTTGAGAGGAAAAGGGTCTCAAGGCACTCACATGGGAAACATAATGATAGGGAGAGGAGGATTCCATTGAGAGTGACCCTGACCCCTCTATTTATACTTTTTCTTAATACTTTTAGGGTTTTAAGCCCCTGGTTAGGGCTTTAGCCCCTTTCGCCCAATTCCTAGCTTGTTTGGGGGTTTTAGCCCATTTTTGGAGGTTTTAGCCCCTATGAGAGCTATTTTGGCTCTTTTTAGGGGTTTTTAAGCCCTTTTGCATATTTTTGAGCCTTTTTGAGGGTGTGGGGGTCAAATGAGGGTCATACGTAAATTTCTTTGGGTGGTGTAGGTCATGTAGAGCTTACTGAGGGATTTTTTGGGTTAACAAATTGCCCCCTGATGTGTGAGGGCAGGAGCTCATCGTATGGCGGACGAACATCATAGGATTTCTGGGGAGAAGTGGGGCTTCCTGGGCTGGGGCATGGTGGCTTTTGGATTTTGTATTAATATGGTTCCCATCAATGGGTGAGATACAAATAATGTGTGACATGTATGAGGCGGGCATCCCCATGCTCGTAACAATGTCAAAAGAATAATTTGATCTAAGCTCTATAATACAAGAGTCGATTATGTACAACTGTTGTTACAGTAGTGGTTTCCTTAATGAGAAGATGAATACAATACTGATCTGAAGAACTACTACATTGGGTCCATGGCATTCTCATGGAATGCTATATCGTCATGATTGATGGCTTGCTAGATCTAGAACGGTACATAGTTGTAGGGACTCACTGATGGAGAGTTAGAGTCTCTGTGGTACAAATATGTTGCATCAATCATAAATCTATATAGAAGCACTATTGGGGCTTCTGAACACTGTCTCCAACGCAACCTGGAAATCATAAGGGACATGAACCTATTGGGATCCCTCAAATAGACTCATCAATGTGCTAGTGTGAGGTGACATTTGGGGTCTTCAACCAAATACTGCACGAACCAATACCCTGTATGAATCTCGATGGTGCGATGATGTAGCTAGAGTCGAGCACATGAGAAAAAACCATCTCAAGAGGCACTAAGGACTACTCTCAAGTGGTCCAAGGAACTCATCAATGAGGTTAATGAAACCAGGATATAGGGACCTCTGGGTCTATCCTCTGGAATACATGTGTTGTCGTTGATAGAGGGAGACCTACCCTTGGTCAAGGCAATGGTGTTTCCTTGACTAGAAGTGCAAGGGAGATAACTGAGAGATGTGAGACAATTTGAGGACTGACCCACTGAATGGGAGGGGGGGGAGGGGAGGAGTTGAACAAGGGCAGAGGGAGTGTAATGGACTCAAACTTCCTTTGTTCAGAGTATGACGGTAGGGCAGACCAGGTAGCAAATGAAACTAACTCATGGGAAAGGGATCGTAGCTGTAATACCGGGGATGTAACTGTAGATGGGAAATACTTGGAGGAGGTAGAATTTTGGTATTGATGGGATCCAAGGAAGACACATTGCAGAGTACTCTAAACAAAGGTGACCCAAAGTGGGAATGCTGCCAAACTGTTATGTATGGGGTGGTGTCTAGAGACACCATTGTGGTATGATCTCATGGATTTTTGGTGATCTTGAGAAAGTAACTGCTCGATGGTGCTTTCAATTTTAGAGATTCTAAAAGCATGAAGAAGACTCTAGTGGGGGATCTTTTTCGTTGGTGACTCCTATTCCCAAAAAAGGATAAAAGTATACACAGGAGAGCTCTCCCATCCTATAGGGGATGAGAGACTTCTTTACCATTGGTAGTCCAATGAGGCCGAAAAAGGTTAAACCTGTACTGACTAGATGGTCATTCAGATAATTTTAAGAGCATGAATGAAACCAAGTTTTCTCGGGAATATTTTCTTAATGAGAAGGATGGAAAAGAGCTTAATGACAACCCATGGTGATATTTTTCATAAATTTCGGCCCCTCTGCCCGATAAAGCATAAAAGGATGCAGAGGGGAATGGTCTTGGCTTGAATCTACCAAGGTGGTCCTTTTCATTTAATGGTCTACATGGTCCACAAAAGGAGATAAACGAGATGATGTAGATGCCCTTTCCTATACTTTAACAAGAAGGAAAGGAAGCAGCTATGCTCAACAATCTTTTCATTCTTTTAGGAGTCAGAAAAGAGCTTAAAGGAAACTCTAATATGGTCAACCGATTGAGGAGGCGCTGATGGTGCCTTTATGTTGGGACAGTAGCTAGTGGTCCAAAGGTCATCTGTGCAGTATGGATGAAGCAAATGGCTCTTGAACATACCAATACATGCACGAGATAGATCATGGCAGAGGCACGCAAACCAAGGTAGCTCTCAGACAAAGGTCAGGAGAGATGTGTGTGAGTTGTGGTGAATGGACTGGACTACATGTGATGTGAGTGCAAGTCCAGAGGCATTTATATGCCAAATGCATGCAAAGGAAATGATCCATCCTCTGGACGATGGTCCGAAAACCTGTGTAAGGTGCAGTGGGAAGATTAGACAGCTATATGTTGAAATGAAATGACGCACCTTCCAAATGGTGGCCTGAGAACCTGCATGAGTGGCAGTAGGCAAGTGTGATGCAAGTACAGGTCCGAAGACACTTGTATCACCATGATGTGGCTTGTAAAGTGAGGTAACTTATGGGAAGTGGTCCTAAAAATTCATTATTAAACATGAGATGATGGTCTCATTAGAAGATAAAGGGTGGAATTTTGAAACCATTGGTGTGAACGATGTCTCAAATGGACTCCATATGGCCCTGTTATGTCGAAAGGGAGAAAATAGGTCAAATGGGGCCTATATATGGGTGGGGATCACTTTGTGAGGTGTCATTGTCACTGTTCACTACAGAGTTCGAGAGGTGGTCCCTAGATTTCTTTTTCTGATTTCTCCTATTTCGACCGAAGGTTTCAAGTTCCACGACTTGTAGGTAAGAGCTCTTGCCAAATCTATCATTTTCAGTGGTTTACATTTTGAATTTTCTCACCCAGGGGTCCTCTATGAGCCTGTTAGGGTCTCTATGAGATAGGTTGCACCTTTAGAGGGTAAAAGAGCGACTGGGTCACACCTATGAGGATTTTTTGAGTGACCTGGTCACTCTTTTTGGCCAAACAGGTGCAACTTGGTCCCTTGGTGGATTTTTTTTTTAGAGTTGTGGTTGATAGCTGGATTTTTATTGTGAAGGATGCCTGAGGCAAAGTGGCATGAGAGAGACTGCAAAGACCTCCAGGAGGAGGAATTCTGGGATGTGAATGTGTGTGCTACACTGGCCTATTGCGGGTTACTAAAGTTCATGAGGATACCCCTCATGAAGAGGTTGCGTCTATTGCTACAGACTTTGGTGAGCTTTTGGGATATTGGTGAGGAGGTCTTCCTGGTTTAGGGACAAGGTGTTGAGATCATACTCTTGTATGTATACTTTTTTACTAGACTCCCTATGTTGGGAGCTGTTGGTGACTTGGCACTAGTGATTTCTCATGGGGAGATGCTTGAGGATCTATGTGAGAGGCACTGTTATGCGACTGTGTACATGCATGGTTTGCACATTCTGATGTGTGACATTGAGCATGTGTCAACACAAGCTATTGATACTATGTTGTTGCACATCTTGGACTCTATGGGGAGTCACCAGATATCTGCAAGGCAGCTGCAGATAGTAGAGCATGTCATGGGGGGCACTTACTATGCATGGGCCCAGATGTGCCTTCTGGCTGTTTGGTGTCAGATGAACAATGCATGGGCATCTGGGGGAGACTTTTGTTTTGGGTCCTTCTTATGTGCTTTATTTTTTGAGAAAGTACCTACTCTACGTCAGAACCGGGCAGTGCGGGATGGTGGTCCACGAGAGCCGCAGATGCGTAGGTGGTGCCAAATAATGGTATGAGAGGGTGGCAACAGAGTGGGCCACTTCTTCACCAAGGAGTTGCTTGAGTAGTGGTAGGAGCTCCCAGTGATTATTAAGGAGTACCGTTATGTGGGTATGGATTATCGTGGGGATCCTAAGATGCCTCGAGCTCCTGGTCAAGCATGGGGACCAGCTGGTATGTATGTGTGATGTATTTATGTTCATCTTTATACATAGTGTAGTTAAGCTAGTTGATGATTATATGTATAGACTGATGGTGTCTTTGTTTGTGTATGCAGATGTTGTTCCCCACCCATCGCCCGGGGATCAGAGGTGGGTGGTCACTATTGCAGAGGTGGCAGTCCCTGCAGGGAACCCTCGCAGGCGACGACGAGAGGTGGAGACTATTTTACCACACTTGGAGCGACTAGTTGAGGGGATTTCTAATGATGCCTGGTAGCATTTGGACAATGAGATGATCATCACCATTCATAGTGTGCCTCCGGAGTGGACGTTTGTGATGAGGAGGATGTCCGTAGCTTGTGATTACTTTAGTCGGGTGGTGCGATGGGATCTTCCTGTAGAGGACGATGAGTCTTCTGAGGAAGAATATGATGATGATATTGATTCAAATTATGAGGATGAGTCTGAGTCAAACTAGTAGCTAGTGGGGCTGCCCCGAGTGCGTTAGTGCACTTAGGACTTTTTGCGTTGCTATGTATACTCAGCTCAGAGAGCATATGTGGCTTCTCAGTTTGTACTGGACATATTTTGGACATGTGATTTATCTATATATATATATGTTTTTGAGGCACATGGATGCGATTTTTATGGTTTTATATTTCAGTATTTTTATGATGATATGAAATGCAATGCTGTTGTAATCTCACAGATCACATAAGGTTACCAATAATACATACAAAAATATACAGAAATATACACAGATACAAGAGACAAGAACAGATAGGATGAACATATTATATTATTCTCAATAGATCATACAAAGCCAAGAACTGAACTGAGTTCTTGTTTGGCTCAACAGCCTAATATATACAGTTTTACAAACAGTTTCAAAAGTAAATACCTGTCGGTTCGGTGAACCGACACAACTATTAGTTAACAGACTTAATGACTGTGTTTACTCGGCCGACCGACTCAGTCGGATGGTCGACTAAGTCGGTCCCTCGACTTAGTCGGCTGATCGACTAAGTCAGTTTGCATTCAAGTCGACTTATGTCGACTTGCTCCTTCTACATCTCCCCCACAAACAAAACATTTCTTCGTCCCAAAGAAAGAGGGAAGTACAAAAAAGTGAAGTCCTGTCGAACCCTTCAGATTTGCTCCTGCTGAGGACTATGTAGTCGGATGGTCGGTCGTCTCTGAACACACACTTCGACTATAGCTGGTGCTGTGATGGCAAGATGAAACTGAAAATATGTCCATGTCTACAGGGATTTTTGGATGTCGATTGTTAGGGTTGTTACACTTTATAGAACCGACATCTTTTCTGCCATGGGCATTTCTGCAATGTTTTCCATGCTAGGGCCCCATAGTTGGGTTTGTTCTTCGGCCGCATTAAGGAGTCTTTTCAACTACGGACAGATTTTTTCAACCTTCTCCAAGTTTGGGAGGGCTTGCTGGACCCACTGATGAGCTTCTCGTTCGAGTTTCTGCAGCTTGCTACTCTCCATTACAATCTGGTCTTCAATGGTCTGCCTCATTTCTGCCTCTGTTATTTTCCGACTTTCCAAGGCCTGAATGCCTTGTCGTGTCTTCCTGCTCTGATGATAGACCTGCCCATAATGAGTTGGATAATCCCTTAGCACTTCTTCAGTAACAATGGATTCCTCCATATGTTCCTGTAAGAGTTTGTAGGCCTCCGAAAAGGTAGTATGCTGGGTCAGGAGCAGTCGAGCAGTCTCTTCCTTTTGTGCTGCTCGAGTCGCTTGGAGATGTGTCTGAATGGTCGACATCATGCTTTTGAAGAGCTGATATGCCCTTTCCAGAGGTCGATCCATAGCTACTTCGACAGGTCCGGGGACAATGGATTGGGAAAGAGACCTGCATTTTCCGAGAAACTCAACTTCTTGTGTCTCCTTATCCCTGAGTTGTTTCCTTACTGTATTTGTCCTCTTCTTTGCCTCTTTTGCTAGGGTGTTTAGTAGTTGGCCGACCTCTGTGTCGGTCAACGAACTTGCATCTTTTAAACTAATCCTCAGGCTGGATGATCGGTGATGCCCTTTTTCCTTTTGTTTGTCTGCTTCTTGTTCGTGGGTACCTACAGTAGTTGATGTGGGTTCTGTGGTCTCCTTTTGCTGCTCTGTTGGTTTGTCTTGAGGACCTGCAGAAGTGGAAGGTGGAACAGAGGTCGAAGGTTTTTCTGTGTGAGGAGGTGGTATGACCACTTCCGGTTGTGAAGATGCTGGAATTTGTGAAGGATTTGGCTGTAAATCAAGGGGTGGTGGTGGTGTTGATGTTGGTTGGGAAAGTGGGGATGGAGGTTTTGATCTTGGTGGTGATGGGGGGGATGGAGGATTTGATAATGCTGGTGGTGATGGAGGGGTGTGTTGTGAACTTTGGTCGGAAGAATTGTCCTCTTCCGGTGGTGTAGTTGGGAGTTGGTAGTCGGTGACGGTCTATTCATGCCCTGATATGTCACCACCATCATGGATCCTTGTAAATATTGTTGTTTGGTGGGAATATATCTTTTTTCTTGCTTTCAGTGGTGTCGTTGTCCGTATTGTCTGTGTCGACTGGAACAGTGCAGGTAGCATTTGAAAGAAGGCTTTGAGTTCAGCGTCCGTGCTGGCCCTGGCTCTGAGTGCCTCCGGGATGACTCTTTCATATACTTCTGGGGAAACGTCGTCCTGCTACCCCGGTTCTTACTCCTCGACTATGGTGGTCGGGGATGGAGGGGGAAGGGTCGACACAAGGTCGACTATATTTTCAGGTGTCGACTGAGTTTTGGCCTTCTTTGGTCGACCCTCCGGAGCTCCTGCTTCTAGATATCGTTGAAACTGGGTCTCAACCGATACCTTATTTTCCTTGGCATCCTCAACAATGTCGACAGCTGAGGCTGCTAGTTCATCCTCATCATCGGTCGAGTCGGCAAGGAGAATCTTACGCTTACCCTTGCCTTGCTGTCGTTTTTGTGCCTTGATTTTTCTTCTGGCGATAGCTATCTCGGCGGCCAACTTTTTGATGACACTCCTAGAGAGTGCATATTCATGGTTGTCGGCCTCCTTGACTTCACCTGTCGGTACCTGCAGTGGGTCGGCAGCTGCTGGAGTCAGAGGAACTGATTGTTGTATTGTTGGTGGTGCTTGTGCTGTTGTTTGTTGTTGTTGTTCTGTCGACGGGGGGTCAACTACTGGTGCAGTTGGATGCTTTACTGTTAAATGCACTCGACTAGTGGCCACAGTCAGAGTATCCTCCGACACAAAAGTGCTTATATATAGGTTAAGTTCATAATCTTCCTCCTTCTCCTGGTCTGTAAGAGGTTCGACTATGGAGAAATCAACCTGTTTGGTGGCCTCCAGAACTGGGATGTTTGTTTTTGCTTGTCGTGTTAGCTCTCTAAAGATCTGGTCGACTGTTGGATAATAGTCGAGGTCCTGTGCATTGGGATCTTGACCTCGCATGTACCATACTGATGTATGGTCTAGTTCCAGCTGGATGTGAGACTCGGCTGGGAGGTTTCATCGGATGATTTGGGGCACCCTCCACCTCATCGTGCGAACCTTGAGCTGTTGAAACCAGTTTTCGAGGAAGACTTTGCCCTGTGACAACTCATGCAAGGTTCCTTTTTGGGAAAAAGATTTAAACCTGTGCATTTCAAATCTGGTCGGCTCCCAGAAGATTGGACTGCCTTCCGGACAGATATGATACATGAATATCCAAATGATTAAATAGGGAAATTTTATAATACCTCATGTCTCCTGGCAGCGTTCGCATATAGTTTTGACCAGGTCGGCGACATAGTCTCCCCAGCGGTATATTTTTCCATTGGTGGCGATTGTGTCGACCGCCTCCAGCATCTCTAATTTAAGGTCGCTGCTTCAATCGGCCAAGGTAAGAGTGATGGCGATGATTTTCGCCACAATTTGTGGTGTCTGGGTCGCAATCTGTCCTATCATTAGTCCTTTAGAGTTCTTTCCAGTCAGTGTGCCTGTGAGTTCTTGGACGAGTTATTCCTTAATCCCAATTGGGACAGGGTCGTCTCTGTTCGACAGACCCGTAAGCGCCGAAATAACATCCCCGGTGATGTCAATCGGTTGGTCGAAATAAAATCGGCCGTTGTGGTAACGACTGATAATAAATTTTACAGCGGCTTCCTTTGTCCCGCCGAAACTGGCCATCAATGGTGCATTAGGGTACTGGAGAATGCTGCTGTTCTGGACTTTTTCTGTGGCCTGTGTCATTTTACTGCCTTCGTATGCCCAGTCTTGAATTTCAGCCCAGAGTTTCTGAAAGGGACCCTCCTGGACTTTTGCATTCTTGATGTGCTTCAGTCTTTGGACCAATGGTGTGTCCTCTACCTGGAATTCCTTTGCTTTAGCTGCGGCTCGGGTGAGATTAGGTGCCATGATATCAGATTGGTCGAACTGGTAACAGGGTTCGTGGTTTCTGGTCGACGGGGAATGCGAGTGCTCTGTGTATAAGGGGTGTGGTGAATGAACCTTGGGCGGTCCATTATTTATAGGCATGTGTGTGGTGGAGTGTCGAACTGGTTGTATTAATGGCGGACTTGACAGTCCAACTGCAATACTCGAGTGCGATTTGGGGGATCTGGTTCGGTGCTCGAGGCCATTAATATGTGATGAGACTCTCGAGGTCGACGGTCGGTGTCGGTAGTGGAAACGGTCGGCGTGGCTGGTCGATGTGGATGGTCAATGAAAGTGGTGTTGGTTGTCGAAGGGGTGAGTTGCTGTCATGTTGATTGTTTAGGAGTGTACGGTTTTGATTTTTGGAATTTTTGAACTTTTTATAGGTTTTTTGTGACGGTTACGGTCGTTATTTGATTTTTTTTATTTTTTATTTTTAGTTAGTTCCTGTACCGTTTAAGTCGGGCTCCATTGACAAGCTTCCGAAATACAAGACCCTGCAATGTTTTTAGTCGGACTGAACCATTGGGGTGTATTTCTTCGACAACATAGGGTCCCATCCATTCTGTGTGTAGTTTCTTAGGTTTGCCTTTGACTCGACTGTTATACAGTAGGGCAAGGTCACCGACCGACAAGTTTTTGTTCTTGATGTTACGGTCGTGCCATGCTTTTTGCTGTTGTTTTTGAATTTCCTGGTGTTGAATAGCCATAAGTCGATGTTCTTCCAGCTTACTAAGTTGGAGTAGTCGGTCCTTCCTTGCCTGCTCGACATCGATATGTAGTATTTGAGCTACAATAGGTGTCTACTGTCGGAAATGTAGGGGGATGACTGCTTCTTGTCCATATACCAACCGGAAGGGGGTTTGATTAGTCGACCGTTTGTAGGCTGTCCTGTATGCCCATAAGACTGTAGGAATTTTCTCATCCCAGTCATCCTTGTCGGCACTGCATATTTTAGTCAATCCTTTTGTCAGTGTTTTATTAAAGGCTTCAATTACACCATTCGACTGGGGTGGTATGATGTACTACGTTGGTGGTCGATGTGAAACTTGTCGGTTAGATTTTTGATTGTTTTGTTAACGAAGTGTGACCCTTGGTCACTGGTCAAGGTGAGTGGACATCCAAATCGAGTGATGATGTTTTCGTAGATGAATTTAGCAGCTACCTCACTTGAACAGGTCTCGACAGGTTCTGCTTCTGCCCATTTAGTAACATATTCCACTGCAGTGATGATATATCTTGCACCTGATCAGCGGGCTGGGACAGGGAATGGTCCTATGAAGTCTATAGCCCAAATTTCAAATGTGAGACTAGGATTTACAGAGATCAGGGGCATTTCTGTGCTTGACAGGGGTCGACCAAGTCGTTGGCATCTGTCACATCGACTAACAAAGGTTTTACAATCTCTATGAAGTGTCAGCCACCATAATCCAGAGTGTTGGATTTTCTTGGCAGTTGTGTCGGCCTGAAAATGTCCTCCTGCTGGTCCATAATGTGCTTCGTGCATAATTTGGTCTCATTCATGGTCGAGTACACATCTTCTAAGAATGTCGTCTAACCCCATTTTGTATAGAAATCCGTTGATGAGGCTGTATGGTGCAGCCTTCATAGCTAGGATTTGCTTCTTCTTAGTGTTCAGACCTTCTGGTGCCTGACCTGTCTCTAAGAACTAAGCAATCTCCTCCAATTCTTTTGGTACTACTTCGATACAAAATAGATGTGCATCCGGAAAGTCGTCGTCGACTCCGGTCGGTTCTTCTCCTGTGTCGATTCGGGATAGGTGATCAGGTCCGACATTGAGCTTTCCTGGTCGGACCACTACTTCAAACTCAAACTCTTGAAAGAGAAGTAGCCATCGACAAATTCTCCCATGGTGAAGTGGTTTGTTTACAAGGTACTTCAAAGCTTGATGGTCGGTGTAAAATATGAATGGGTTAGCTAATAAGTAGTGTCGATACTTCTGAAGTGCAAATACCATTCCTAGGGCTTCTCTTTCGGTGATCGAATAGTTCCTTTCAGCTTTATTTAATTTTTGACTGCTGTAAACGATTGGGTAGTCCATCCCATCATCTCCTGGTTGGGTCAGGATTGCTCCAATTGCTATTCTTGATGCATCGATATGCACATGAAATTTTGTCGACCAATTTAGAAATTTAAGTATGGGTGCTTCGACCAGTTTTCTCTTCAATTTGTCGAAGGAGATCTGGCATTCTTCTATCCATTTAAATTCGATATCATCCCTCAGTAATTCTTCTAGAGGGTAAGTCATATCAAAATAATGTTTGATGAATTTTCTATAGTACCCAGTATGACCAAGTAAGACCCTAACTTGTTTAGCGTTTATTGGGGGTTTTAGGTCGAGAATAATCTTAATCTTGGCAAAGTCAACCTTGATACCTTCTCTGCAAACAATATGTCCTAAGAGTATGCCTATGGGGGTCATAAAGATGCATTTCTTAATATTGAGGGAAAGTTGAATCTGTCGACATCTTTCCAGCATAAGTCGGAGCCATGTGCAATGATCCTTTAGTGTGGAATAAATAGTCCAGTCGTCAAAGTAGATTGCCATAGTTTTATAGATGTATTCCTGGAAAGTTTTTACAACAATTCTAGAGAACACTGCAGGTGCATTCTTTAGTCCAAAAGGCATGACCTTATAAGCAAAAGAACCAAATTCACAGACAAATGTTGTTTTCTTTTGATCCTCTTTTGCTATGGGTACTAGTTATAACCTGAAAACCCATTTGTAAATGAGTAACACTCGTGTCCTACAACTTCATTCAGGATTTCATCAGCATAAGGGGTGGGAAAGGGATCTGTCAGTGTGAATTTATTTAGCTCCCGGAATTCGACACAGATTCTCAGTCTGGTCGGATCGTGTTTCTTAGGTTGTACGACCATGGGACTTTCCCATTCCGACTGGTCGATAGGGTAGATAATCCCTGCTTCCAACATGTTGTCGATCTCCTTTTTAACTATTTCCTTATACTCAATAGATCACAGATCCCGGCAACGGAACCAATGTTGTAATCTCACAGATCACATAAGGTTACCAATAATACATACAAAAATATACAGAAATATACACAGATACAAGAGACAAGAACAGATAGGATGAACAGATTATATTATTCTCAATAGATCATACAAAGCCAAGAACTGAACTGAGTTCTTGTGTGGCTCAATAGCCTAATATATACAGTTTTACAAACAGTTTCAAAAGTAACTACCTATCGGTTCGGTGAACCGACACAACTATTAGTTAACAGACTTAATGACTGTGTTTACTCGGCCGACTGACTCAGTCGGCTGGTCGACTAAGTCGGTCCCTCGACTTAGTTGGCTGATCGACTAAGTCGGTCTGCATTCAAGTCGACTTATGTCGACTTTCTCCTTCTACAAATGCCTATGTGATGTATTTTTACATGTGTGTGTGTTTTATATATGATTATGCATGATGTTGTGTTTGTATGTTTCCTATATGCGATTATGAATGTGCCAATTTAGAATGTCATTAGCTATTTGATCTACTACACTATTGAGGTTTCTGGGAACATGCATTAGAGGAAATTTGGGGTCTAAAATGGGCCTTATAAGAAAACGTGCCAAAATAAGTTTTTGTGCGTTGAAATTCAAGAACCAATAGAATTTCAATAA
>LPNX010563318.1:304207-391078 GCA_001517045.1 Pseudotsuga menziesii
GAATGTGATGGATTCAAATGTTCTAACCATCTATTTAGTACGCAGGAATTTTCTAAAGAGGCAGGGATCATGTACCCGGTAGTAGTTGTTCAACTGGGAGACAAGCAGTTGGGAGTCTAAGAAGACATCAAGATGGAAAATTCCCAACTAGAGAGTGGTGTCCAATAGGCCATTGACACCATCATATTCAGCCTGGTTGTTGGTCGCACTACCCACACATATTATGTCGATATGGATCAACTCATGTGACGGGGAGTAGATGACCCATGCAGCTGAGGTGAGGTTTGGATACTATCTGCTCGCTCCATTAGCAAATCCAATGTATCGATCCGAGGTAGGATCCATCTATAGAAATAAGGGGAAACAATACATAAGACTCACTTTAAAAATCTGTGAAACAAAAAGGGACAAGACTATATTACAAGCTTAACTACTGTCACTTAAAGAGGTGACGTTAGAGGGAAAGCGGTTTGGACTTTCAGGGGATCAATGGTCATTCCTTTGTGTGACATGATGAACCCCAGGAGACGGCCTGTTGGGACACAAAAAACACACTCGAAAGGGTTCAAGTGGATTTTGTACTTGTGACATCATGGGAAGGCTTGCCGCAATTTGTCT
The DNA here is from genome assembly GCA_001517045.1 of Pseudotsuga menziesii. Taxonomy (NCBI): domain Eukaryota; kingdom Viridiplantae; phylum Streptophyta; class Pinopsida; order Pinales; family Pinaceae; genus Pseudotsuga; species Pseudotsuga menziesii. The sequence goes on from LPNX010563318.1 coordinate 304,826, forward strand.
ATGTGTTGTGCTTGCTTCTGTGACTCCGCAATGAGGTTGTCAAGATAGACCAACATGATGTGGATGAGGTCGTGAAAACAGTGTGTCATGGCACACTGGAAGGTGGCTCTAGGGTTCTTCAAACCAAAGGGCATTACTCGATAGGCGAATGTGTCCCACGGGGTTGTGAATGCAGTCTTGTAACGATCTTCTTTCTAGATTTGGATTTGGCTATATCCAAAAAATCCGTCCATGAAGGAAAAGTCCTTATGTCCAGCGCATCCATCGATAATCTGATTGATGAAGGGTGTTGGGAAGTTGTCTTTGGGACATGCCCCATTTAGATTGTGGAAGTATGTGCAAACGTGGATGGTATCCTATTTTTTATTTATGGGAATACGATTAGAAACCTAAGTGGTATACGCAATGGGATAAATGAAGCTAGTTGTGCGCAGCTTCTCAATTTCAGCTTTGAATGCGGAAGCTTTGGAGGGGTGGATGGGTCGTTGCTTTTGGCACATGGGGGCCACATCGGGCCATGTGTCAATGTGGTGTTCCAAAATGGATGGATCCAACCCAGGCATTTTAGTGTAGGACCAGGAAAAAATGTCACAAAATTCTTGAAAGAGGGATTTGTAGGAAACAACTTCTTCTGGGGAGCAAGATGCCCCCAGCATGATTTCTTCAACAACCTTAGGATTGGTTGAGATGTTTATTTTGATGGTTGGTGAAATGTTGGCCATGTTTCCTTCTTCAAAGGAATCTGGTGCCGGAATGGGAATTTTGAACCAGTCCACTTTCCCATGAATGAAATCTTTGGTTTCAACGGAAAACTGGTCAGACTACGACACAAGCTCTTCAGGGAGGAAGAACAAGCTATGGTGCATGTCATTCCATGGGTATTCTAGGGTGGTTAACACTTCAAGTATCTCCTCATTGTTGCAGAAGCAATAGAGAGACAGGTCTGATGAACCGTCAGTGATGGTGGAGACAAGAGGGTTTGTAGAACTGGACATCATGTAAATGGACATGGTGTCTGAAGAAGGAGGTGGGGGGTGAACTTCTTCGATCAGAGTGATCTTAGATTCAAGGGAATGTTGTTGAAGGTTGGCTAGAGCCATTTGGAACTCAGAAAATTCTTGGCAGTGGTGAGAATAGTGTCCATACAATCCACAGAGGGTGCAAGCATGGTTTGTTCTCAATGACTTGTTTCTCACTATTGGCCCGCTTGGGATTTCAACCACGGGGAGGTTTTTCGTTGTATCCATGGCATCCAAATGCACATGGATTATGGGAATCTCAGGGAATTTTTGAGTTGGATGGCCTTGTTCTTCGCAGACAACACAAGGTGGGATTTGTCGAGGTTCAGCGATAGCTTTCATGTTTTTTCCCCTGACCCTTTTTGGGTGGGACGGTACAGGTGCGAGTGCGGTGGTTGGTTTTTGCGGGCTGAGTGGAGGATGAGATTTGATCGCAATGGGTTTTCAGGGGGATAAGACTACCTAGGGCATTGGTGGTTGGGCAAGTGGATCTAGGTACCACACAGGAATCCCCAATGTGAAATTGGGTAAGTTTAAGGTAGCCATTACTAGCTTACTCATGACACTAGGTGGGGGAAAGAGGAAGGGAATTGTGTGGACTGGGGAGGAGCCGAGATAACTCCCTGATGGTGGCATGTGAGGATGAGGTTGTGGAGGTGGCTGCACATAATGATGCAACTACGGATGATGCTGTGACTTCTAATGATGTTGTGGCTGCTGATGATGCTATGGCTGCTGATGATGCTGTGGCTGTTGATGATGTTGTGGCTGCTGATGATGTTGTGGATGCGGATGGTGTTGTGGTTGTGGTTGGGGCTATAGCTACGGTTGATGTTTGGGTGCAACAGTGCTGGATGAGAGCATGCACAAATATATAGTCTCATTTGGTGTCGGTGGTGGTGACACTGAGGAGAAAGAAGCCATCATGGTGGTATCGGCACCCAGGGCCCACATTCAACAATGGGGAGGTTGGTATGTTGTCAACCATGGTGTTTACTACAGGGATAACATTGGCAGGTGTGGTTAGCACTTGTGGATCAATGGTGTTGATCATAGGGATAACGTTGGCAGGTGTGGTTAGCACTTGTGGATCAATGGTGTTGATCATAGGGATAATGTTGGCAGGTGTCATTAGCCCTTGTGGATCATGATAAGTCAGTTGGTCAACCATCACTATTTTCCCTTCATGAGGGAACATCATGAGATGAAAAATAGTTGATGCTATGGCTCTCATGGTGTACATATTATTTTTTCCGAGGAGAAGGTTATAGTCCAACTGAGCATTGACAACCTCTATGTCAATTAGTATTGTTTTCTCGGCAAATGTGATGGGGACATGAGGGAGGATTCCTTGGGCTTTAGTGGGGTGGCCATCATAAGCTCGCAGAGTAGTAGAGGATGGTTGCAGAATTGGGGATCCAAGATTTTGCCAGACTAGGGTAGACATAATGCATGTGGATGCCCCCTCGTCCACTATGCACCAGTGCATGACCAAATTCTGGATGGACATCGAGATATGGAAAGAAATGTTTGATGGCATCCGTGGTTCTCCATTCTGCATGTTGAATGTGATCAACATGGAGTCAGAGGGGTCTACAACACCAAGGGTGGCTAGTAAGGATTTCCGCTTCATTGGGAAATTTTTGAGTACCTTAAGAGCGAACATGGCCATAGGTGTTTGGGCTAAATCATCTATGATGTTGTAGCTTACAGCAGCTCTATTCATGATGTTGTTGGAAACCTGTCGTATGGGGGGGCGCGGAGGAAAAGGAAGAAGATGAAGAGGTGCATTGGTTGTTTTGGACGTAGATGTCATTGACGTGTCAGTGGGTTAGGTGTTGGTTCTGTACTGATTTAGTATGGTCTATAAATTGACCTCTTCAGTTGTCATGGCTAGCACGTGGTGAACACCTATTTCTATTGTCGAAGGTGCCCCAAGGGCATTGGGATTGGGCTAGCGAGCAAGTGCAGTTGCTACCAGTCCTTGGATTGGTAGTAGGTTTTGGAGGACCATGGGTGGAGGCCCTGGTGGTGCTGGGTTGGGTTGAGCTTGGGCTACCGTATTGGTAGCATGCTGAACCTTGTTTTGGATGGCTTGCTTGGTGTGACCCCTGAAGGGGAATTCATGTGTATAGTGCCCATAGACTTCACACAACTTGCATGGCTGATTTGTGTGCAACGAAGCATTACGTCTAGGCGTGTTTGGTTGTTGAGGATTTTGGGCTAGCTAGGTTGTCTTGGAATTGTTGGGAGGGTTTGGTTGTTGACCGCCTCCCTGTGGCTGAATTTTTCCTTGGTTCCGGGATCGTTTATTTCTTGCTTGCCCTTGTTGGTTATTGGGGGTTGGCTGGTTAGGATGGTTTTTCTATGCAAGCACTTGTCCTAAAGGTGCTGGTGGAGTAGGGGTGGGGGGTTAAACAGCTTGCACCAGTAGTGCATAGTAAACTTTGGTGGGTGTAGGTACCACAAATGTGGCCATTTGTCCCACATATTGTTGTGTCATCCAAGCCATGCCTGGGCCTACTGCGGTGGTGCAGGTTGGGCATAAGAAGTTGTAGCTCTAGACTGGTACATCATTCTTTCATAATCCAGAGTTTGGTTTTGGTAGGAAACACTGGGGGTGTTGCTTGGTTGTGGTGGTATTGTAGGTGGTGTTATATGGTACTATGGTTGGTGGGGGACAGAACCTATGATCCCATCTGTGGCATGGGATGCCCCCGATGCATCCCAGTAGGAGGTTCCTGCATGGGGAGCATCTGGAATGATAGTGTAAAGGTATCCAAACTATGCATAGATCAGATCAAACTGCTGGGCTTTCAATATGGCCTCCTCTTCGGATTGGGGACGTTCAGATGCGATGTCCTTTGCTATAGGTGGTAGCAAAGTTTTAAGGAACCAATCCAGGAAGATCATATCATCAAGTTGAATTTTGCACAACTATGGTGTCGTCACCACTCATGGATGTGGTCGGTTATGTAGGTCGCAGTATTATGGCGGCATGATAGCAAGATATCCACCCCTTCATCATATCTAACGGGAATTTGGAAATACTGCACGAACATGAAAGACAAGGAGTTAAAATCTGGGTACTTGGCTTGTGGTAGCACAATGTACCACTTGGCTACAGCACCTGTGAGGGTGCATTGGAATAGTATGAGTATAATTGAATCATCTATGATGATATTTGATGAGCACCATAGGTGAAACATCATGAAATGGTTTTGGGGGCACTCCCCTACCTTCCCTTCAAACTTGGGAATGTCTGAAGGGAGTTTGGCTGGCATGGGAGGCCAAAAAGGTTTGATGGAATATAGGGTTATTTGTTAACCGAGCCAAGTCAGGTAGGTTGAAGCGTGCCATGAAAGGAAGGTTTAACCCAAGGTTGATGTGTGATGGGGTAGCAATGGTGGTGGGTTTTGTAGGGACATGATGCACCTGCATAACTAGGGTACTTGTGCCACAGTTGGGGATGGGCCACTGCTCATATTGGTATGATTCTGAGTCTGAATCAGAGGCTCTGTGGCCTTCTGATGGTGTAGAGGGTCATCAAGAATGGTCTCAATGATTTTGGTTCAAGGACCCAAACTATGGTGGATTGCCTCTCAGGCGTGAGGAAGAACATGGGGGATTAATTGTGTCTGATTGGTATGTCAAGTGGTGAAATATGGTAATGAATTTTGGACCCCAGTTTTAATGGCTTCCTATTGGATTTCCAGTGGTCACTCAGCCACCAAGACTGCCAAGATACAACACTTGGGTTTTTCCTCACGGGAGTGCTAGTCAATCGGTGGGGGTCATTTCCCGTTTCGCTTGGCAATTCCTCTCAGCAGCTAGCTACTTTGGGGTTCCCGTGGTACTCCTCACAATGAGTTTCTAGGCTGATCCCATGTAATTCCCACAGTTAAGGAAGTCAGGTACTTATGTCCTCAAAGACTGCAAGTGTTTGAATTAGTGTAAATTATAAATTTTAATGGCTAGCTCAGTGTCATGAACTGAGTTTGGTTATTTTATGTGGTATGGTTTGCGTGCATGTATTTTATATGTCCGTTACACTTTAGTGGCTACTTGTATGTTTTATGAGTAGTCTACAGAGATTGTATTGTAGAACTTATAACATGAATAAATTGTTTATGATAGCAGTAAATTGTGAATAGAAACTTGAATACATACCATACCTGAATCTGAACTGTACTAGCCTGACTAGGTGACTACCTTACACTTGTATTTCTCTTCAACCAGGTAAGAGTGCTGGGCTCTCAACACAATGGCACTAATCCCATCCATATATCCTTAGGTCACTCTCCGGATGCAAGGCCGGTCAACAGGGAGGACGCAAACTCTATGAAACCCCCAACGGTCTCCACCCCCTCTACCTTCCAAGTCACCCGTTTTTAGTGGTTTTGAAAAATGACAGGTGAAGTGCCTATTACTATACGAGCTTCACCCTTCGTCTTATCCCAAAATACCTCGAAGGGTGATGACCGGGTAGAGGAGGAAGGGCCAGGCAAGATATTAATTTCAAATTAGGAATTAAAACCTATAGTAATTTTATCCAAGCTTTAATCAGATTTTTTAACCAATTAACCATTTGATTTAACAGTGATTTACATAGGCTGCAATGAAATAAACAAAGACTGAAATGAAATAAACAAATATTGATGGACAGAGACAGTTGAGCTACACTAACAGTCCCAATAACTTTAAAAATCTAAAGCTGAGACACAGATCGCTCTTTTCGGGGGAAATGTGGCGAGAGGGTCGCCAAATTTTCCCCAAATCAGGGGAGGGGGTTGCTCAGAAATTGCAGATAGAAGTGATCTAATTTCTGGGATGAAGTCACACCTTTCGGACCTAAATGAGCAACATGGTCGCACCTTTTAGCCCAATAAGAGAAACCTGGTCTGAAATATGGAAAAAAATTTAGCCTGAGCCAGGACCGGCCAATAGTAACCTGTACTATGGCCAAATGGGCTCGGTTTGGCCTTTAGGAGGATTGAATATGAATTAAAATGCATAAAAAGACAAATTTAATCTAGGTTTGAAATAAAACTAAACTAGGGAAAAATAAAAACTAAAATACATAAATTAAACCCAGGGATTTTACGGGATCGACCCAGTATGGTCACCAAATATGTAGTAGGGCTTTCGCCCTTGCTACAGGCAGGAACAAATCCCTTCCATCTATAGGACGGAAGGGTACGGTTCCTGTGAGAATGGAATGAACATAAAGAAAATGAAATAAACCCTGCAAACACAGTTAGGGCCTAACAGTAAAAATCCTGCATGAAACTGTAAGCAAACAAAAAAATAGCTACCAGGAGTCCATGGAAACCTGTAAAAAAATATTAAACAATAAACCTGCAAGCAAAAATGTTAGAAACTACAACATGAAAGAACAAAAAATAGGCATATACCTTCTCTTGTTGAAATGGGCCACCATGCCCTAGCTTGGGGGAGTACCTCTCAATGGATGGGGGAGCTTTGGCTCAATGGAGGAATGGAGGAGAGGGATAGTGAATGACTTGAGAGGAAAAGGGTCTCAAGGAACTCACATGAGCAGCATAACGATAGGGAGAGGAGGAGTCCTTTGAGAGTGACCCCCACCCCTCTATTTATACTTTTTCTTAATATTTTAAGGGTTTTAAGCCCCTAGTTAGGGATTTATCCCACTTTTTGGGATTTTAGCCCCTTTCACCCAATTCCTATCTCCTTTGGGGTTTTTAAGCTCCTTTGAGGGGTTTTAGCCCCCTTTTGGAGGTTTTAGCCTCTATGAGAGCTATTTTGGCTCTTTTTAGGGGTTTTTAAGCCCTTTTGCATATTTTTGAGCCTCTTTGAGGGTGTGGGGGTCAAATGAGGGTCGTACATAGATGTCTTTGGGTGGTGTAGGTCATGTAGAGCTTACTGAGGGTTTTTTTGGGTTAACAAGGAGTATGAAAGAGGAACTTTAGTTCTCTCATATAGCTGAAGTTGTGTTGTTGTAACTACAAAACCAATGGTACAATTATAATCATGTGAATGGATATGTCAATGTCAAGTATGAAGAGAAATCATTGGACTACCATCCATTGATGAATGTCATTAACCAATGCAAGAAAAATCATCATTGATGTCAACGAATGCCAAGGTACCCAAGTACATCTTGCAAAGTGTGAATGGACGTGTTTATCGCAAACCACTTGCAATATCTGATGATCAAGGGGCATTGATGTATTCCCATGATTGTCAGTAAGAGAGCTTTCCATTAAGGCATGCAAGCCTCTAGGTACTCAAAATGGACTCTAGTATATATCCCAAATAAGGTGTTGAGGTTGACGGGGCAAGACTTGTTGAAAGGTGGGCCTTAATAAATCCCACATCAGTTAACACAAGTTTTTACAAAAATATTGGTAGGATATTAGAAATATCTCAGTAGCAACAGGGTTTATGGAAAGGAAATCAAGGCAATGTAATCATGGAAAGGGAGCTAGTTTTATAGAGAAGGAAAACTAGACTAGAAAAAGAAGGAAAAAATGTATGCGACTTAGGAAATATAGGTATGTGTGAAGTCGTTACTTATAAGGCAGTGGAAAGTGGACTTCAACATGGATGATTAATGTTCTTTGAAGGAGAAATGTGGGTAAACAGATCATGACACAATTGGTTTCTGTGTAGCGGCAATTGTCATGAAATGTGCAATGAAAAATTTATCTCCTCTAGGATTTCAATGAGGCATGTTTTCTGAAAATATTTATGATTCTTGAAAATCACTTATGCATGAAATTGGATTGTCTTCGAACCTGAAAAGAAAACTAGTATGAATCCTGAACAAAAACTATCAAAGGTTTGAAAATCATAACATCCAAAAATAAGTACGAATGCAGCAAATAAAACGTGTTTTCACTAGTTGTCAGTTTCGTGCTTTTTTCTTCGTGGATTGCTGCTAAAGCTACTTCAAGAAACAACTTAGTGTAAATCGTAAAAACATATTTCAATATTCAGGAATGATTGGAATGTCCATTTGCAATTTTATGTTTTTTTTTTAATGTCATTGTTTTACAATTTTTATTGTTTTTGTTTTCACACAAAAAGAAAAAGCAGCAAACAAAACACTCAACATTAACAATTTTAATAATAATACTGTTGATGCTTCATCAAAGTTTTCCCATGTGCATATGTAAGAGTTTGTTGATACCTATATCTAATGTTTTGGAATTCAAACATTTGCAATTGTGAGAGAGTATGGTCCTCTTAATTTGTTGCATTAGTGCCAATTGTTTTTCTTGCATGATCAGGTCTGCCCCATAGGTATCGATCTGCTCCTACCCACGGTTCTGAGTGGTCATTCCTATCACAAGAAACTCTCAGTGCTGTGAGAAAACATAATTATAATTGGTTCATTATGTACTTTTATTGATTTTAAAAGCAAATATCCATGGAACATAGCTCTGCATTAGCATGGAAATATTTATGTGTGCGTATGCCATCAACGTTTAATACTAGATTTTGGAATTTCAACGACCAATGTATAAAACTATAGAAATTGTAGAAGCGTCCATTACAAACATGCAATTGTGACCTTATTAATCATGCAAGTGAAAATCTAGCATTTTATGAAAGTGAAGTCCATATGATTTTACAAGTCAGAGAGATATCTCTAATGCTTATTACTTAGAGATCAAATAAGTTAATTGACGGTGAAGTCTGTCAAATGAGTGGTGAATAAGAGCAAGCAAGTCAGAGTGGTTGAGAAGGGGTTTGTTACATCCTTACTTTTTATGTTGGGCTCCTAGCAATTGTTTCATCCTTAAACCATTCAATTTTGTGCATGTGAGTAATCGCCAGGATCATGGGGGTTTGGATCAATCAATAAGGATTTCGAGATAAGGCATTTTTCCTTCTTTCGACCTGTTCCCACATACCACTATAAGAGAAACAAAATAAACAAAATGTTATTATCAATCATGAATTTCAAAACCACACAAAAACCTAAATCCAGAATGATAAAAACATTTCATTAATACTCGTCTCCTTCATTCAATGGGTGTTTTGCGTTGTTGTCCAAGCCTAGTAGTAGAATGCAAAGTAGTCTTTCCATTTCTTCTTGCAATTTTTATCAACTTCTTATCAACCTCAAGAAGCGTATTGACAACATCCGGATGACCTTAAACAGTAGCTGAATAGAGTGAAGTTGAATTTGATAAATCATTGGGTGTACTGAGAGTAGGATAGAAACACAAGGAATCCAACACAATATCGAGATGACCATGCTTAGCAAATATATGAAAAGCATCGTAACTGCTCCGAGTCTTCACACTCGCTGCTTCAAAATCAATATACTGGAGCAACTCCTTTATGATGTTCACGTAACCGTAGGAAGCCGCTATGTAAAATGAAGTTTCCCCCAAATCATTCTGAGAGGAAATTAGATCACGCTAAACCTTGGTACCTACAATATTGGAAATAACATCTCGAGACCATAATTATTCAAATGTTAAAAAATGCCACGGCTATGCTCTTCGAGCAAGAGCTGAAGATTTCTTCCATCGCAGAATTGAAAGACATGAGCTTTAATGTGGCGGTAAGGTGGGATTTTTCATTGAATTCGACAAATATTTCGGCTCAAGCTTTTCACATCCAATGATAAGAATGCTATGTCCAAGAGGAACGATGGAGGAAAACTCTCTGCCAAATAAGAGAAGGATCCATCGAATAAGCAACATCATAATAATTTTAATTCAGTAAAGCACAAAGAAAATGATGATGGACAAAAAATTCAGGAAATCCAATCCATAAAAATAGTTATATGATAGTGATACTTATGGGATCTGAATCCATTATGTCGAGACGTGCAATTTTGGCCAAGGAAACTCCAACTATACCTTTGAAATACTTACGACACAGGAACGCTTAGCTAAGATTTAGTTTGTCTTTCAACAAGAATATCAAAACACAATTCTCCATCAACCAGTTGCATGAAAATGAATGCACATTTCGTATCTTAGTTGACCATGGGTGGCTCAACCTTTAGAACAATGAGTTCTTATTGCCACTCCAATGTTTCTAGTATTCACCCTACCCATCATCGATGCTTTGAGTTCATGATATAACTACTGGAACTGGATGAAACATGGGCTATTGTAGCAGAACCGAATGTCAAAGGATGGGGTTTTTGTATAGTTAATCCAACATTGCCAACACTGTTAACATGAAAGTTCATTTTTTTTTCTTGGCCCTAGCTAAATAATGTTCAAACATTTGGTGTTGGGAAAAATTTCATATTCTAATTTTTATTGTCTTCTCCTCTCTTCTACGATGGATTGTCTTGTTAACTAGTCTTACTGGTCAAAGTGTGAAATAGTGAAAAAACAATATTGGCCATAGAAGAACGAAAATCGTACAGTTTTGTATAGTCGAACTAGCTATGGAGGCTGGGGTTTTATTCTCTCTCTCGATCGCATATTTCATCATCCTGCTCTTTCTATCGCATATTTCATCATCCCGTATGACAAGATCGATCACATATGAAGTATGGTGGAAGGGAAAAACCATAGGGTTCTGTCAGCAACTTGCCAATATTGCTCTTCCACTTATCAATATTTATGTTCATAATAATTCTATGAGAAAAACAACATGGTCATTGAGTTGGGAAACTTATTTTTGAGATGGGAGGAATTGGCATTATAATCAACAATTAGAAAAACCATATGCACGTGTTTAATTCCAAGGTCAGCCCAGGAAACCATAGATTGTTTCACAAGTGTAAACTCCTCAATCTCTTGAAATTTTCATGCATTATTTTTTCTACTGATTGGTAAGATCGCTCTCCTTGACCTCAATTTATCACCCATTTATTGCTTATTTGCTTGACAGTTGAAACCGTCTCTGTCTCAAAGATATATTACCATACAGATTTTACAGATTTAATGCAGAATCTCCAAAACATATGGCATGGTCCGTTATAATTTGGATATGCTCCCATTAAGACCATTTATATACACCTAAAAATTCTCATTCGAGTTTCCTTTTATAGAAAAAGAGATCCAACAATGAATAACGTCCCTTATCATTCGTAAAGAATAAGTGATATTTGGTCAATTATTCATGGCTCAAGTTGAGCGTACAAAATTTGGAAGCATATCCTATCCCTTACCTGTCCACGGTGTTGCATCCTAGAGTTTATAGTTGTGATATTGCCCGCATTTGAGCTTTCATGGATTTGGGAGAAGACCAAAAGGAAAAAGTCAACTTTTTTCTTATAAACTTATTTTGTTGCTGTAGGTTTTGTTTGCAAGTTTTACTCCACGTTGAAGGTTTTCTTTTTCTTTTTCTTTTTTCAAGGAATTGTTGGTGGATGGAGTACACCGATACAGTAAATTACAGAAATGGTTTTGGATGAGGCATTTTGTTATTGTTTTATTGTTGCAGAAGAGTTAAATTTATAGGAAGCTATAGGATGAAGTCATGAAGGATAATTCAAGAATCTTATAGGTGTGACACTATTACAACTATTGTTTCAACTATAGCTGTTATAGCTACTGCTCTTTCAGTTGTTATTTCAGCTACAACTCTTACGACTATTATTTCATCTTGGAGTTATTGTTTCAGTCGTTGTTTCAGCTACAACTGTTACAGATGTTGTTTCATCTTTACAGCATGAAGCTTTCGCAGGCCATTTATTTGATTTCTTTTTTAGTTTAGATTTTTAATGAAATAACCCTAAGGCGCCTATTGTTTTAATTGTAGATCAAAGAATGGAGGCTTGAATTTATTATTTTTTTCTTTTTATATTTTCAGAAAATCAAGTAAAAGAACTTTAAATATTTTTTCAAATTTATTAAAACAACAATTATGAGCAAATGGAAAAAATTGTAGATGAAAAAAATAGATCAGGAAAAAAATTTTCATCATCAACAATAAAAATTCTTTGTGAAATCAATTTATTCATCCTACTTTCTGATCCTCGTGATCGCATGAAGTGCGAAGGAGAGCATACTTATTTTAGGTGAAAGCAAAAACTGAAAAAACTGAAACCCTACCTACTCTATGCTAATTGAAATTTAGAAACCAGTTACGTGTAGTCAAATAGGCAATATAGCCAAACATGCAACATTAATAGGAATATGTTTATTGTCAATTTCGTGAATAAAAAATGGAAATATACAAAAATGAACAAATTTAATTGTTGTGTCTGTGATTTAACTAAAAAAAAAATGAAATTTATCTAATCGAGTACTTACTTGGAACCATTGCTCAATAAGGATTTCATAGGCATGCTTCCCCTCATGCTTATGTTGTAGCTCCTCTTCGTCTTCCTTGATCTCATTTTCGAATAATTGTTCTCCTTCACATGCACAGGAGTTTTCGGATGATGATTCCTTGTTTGATTCTGGAGGAGTATTTAAATCTCTTATTGCTACCAAGACCTCCTCTTCTTGGGAAGAGGAAAATATTGCTTTTGCCAAGGAATGAGTGAGTAGTTACATGCTTATACTCATTGTTAAACCATGTTGAAAAAGGGATTCTTACAGAACCCAAAACTGAAATTTGAAAAGATTAAATGAAAATAAGCCATTTATGTAAAGAAAAATACACTAAAAAAATACTCTTCACAGGTGCGGAAATTAAACACTCTTGCAGAAATTGAAATTTACACTACCACACTTGTAGGAATTGAAATCTACACTACCACACTTGTAGGAATTGAAATCTACACTTCAATCCACCGTGCCTCCCCGGCAATGACACCAAAATTTTGGGTGAAATTGATATCGTTTTAATTGCCTTGCAATACTTTACCAACCATTTAATTTGTCAATCCAAGGTTTGTAGGATTACGAAGCACACACACTATATGTGTAGGACTGAAGTGGAACTATCCAATCTAGCAACTAATCTAAGAAATTGAAACATACTTTTGAATTGAAATTGCTGAAATCAAACTAATCTAGGAATGGAAATTTACGTGAAGGAAACGCAATACAACATGTGAATAGTTTAACAACAAATGACATATGTGAGCTCACACAATAAATCTATCTCAAATTATATTACAAGAATCAAATGAGAAATCATGAAACAAGTATGAATCAAACTAAGAAACAAAGCTATGAATCCCCTACTCCAAATTACAAATTCAAGACTATCTTCTACAATTTAAGACTAATCAAGACTACTCAAAAACTACCCAAAACTCTTCACAAATGGACAGAGGGAACTCTCCTTTATACATGAGAGCCTTGAAGATAAGATAACCATCTCATAATTACAGATCCACTATTCTCTCAACTACTTTCCTATTATTACAAGATATGATCCCTTCAAATCCTCCACATGTCTCTCACAAATCCTAGATAAGATATGCCAACCAAATCTCCATGATCTTCTCCTTGGAGTATGATTTGAATAACTATCTCCCTGAAATGGTGGAGGAGATATTCGAAAAGTCTTTTTGTATTAATTCCTGCACATTAAAAAGCTCACACATTTTATATATATATATGAAAAACATGTTAATTTATAACATTTAATCATAAATTCTTTTTAATACTAAAATGAATAAAGTGGAAAGTAATTAGGTGAAACCCAAATATATGTAAGGAAATGGAATAATCAAAGGTTAATGGGACGATGAAATGTGAAGAATAGCGAAAGGTAAAGTGGATGAAAATATGACATTTCTGAGTCCCAAACTGAACTTGTTGCATGTCCTCATGCAACCTTGCATGGATTTTTTTGAGAACTTTTGGCATCTGAACTATGGATTTGATTGATAATATCTTTTTAACAATGAATGTTTGCAGGGTGTGAGATACATGATTAGTGGCTGACATTTTCTTATGTTCAATTCTTGTGTGACAACCATGAATACAGAGGAATGTTGGTTCTTGTGTTAAAAACATTCATTTCGTTATCTATTTTCTAGCTGCAATAATAATTTAACAATACACTCACTGGAAATGATAGGCTATCAATGTGCATAGAAAACATCACTGTCCATAAGAAAATCCTTTTATCTTTATGAATCATGCCAATATGTATAGCAATGCTTATGAAGAAAAGTGCGACAAAGTGCTGTTGGAAAAGAAATGTTGATGAATGGTAAATGAGATGAAAAATGGGATAATGGTAGTGAATATGTAGTGAATATAGTTCCCCCTCCCCAACTGAATTGGTTGCATGTCCCCATGCAACTTGGTGTCGGTCATGGAAGTGAAAAGGAAATGGAGCATGATGAGGTAATTTTCCAAATGATTCATTGCTAGCAGTTAAGGAATTAAATGATTAAATTTTAGAAAGTAAGATACCTTAACTTACCCAAAATGGTGATGAACTATGCAATAGGAATATGGCCGATGCGGAGCATGGAAGGTGTCACTGCTACAGGATCAAGTGAAATGTGACTGTTGTTGTAGTTTCAACTGCTGTAACTGCAACTGTTGTAACTATAACTATTGTAACTGCTGAATCAAAGAACGTGAAGTGGAGGGATCTGAACCACTACTGATGAATCATGGAAATGAGGAAGTATGAAAGAGGAATTGTAGTACTCTCATATAGCTGAAGTTGTGCTGCTGTAACTGCTGAGAGAGTCAAGAAAAGGTGTATTTTCTTCACCCGCTACAAAACTGATGGTACAATTCTAATCATACGAATGGATGTGTTGATGTCGATCATGAAGAGAAATGATTGGATTACTGGCCATTGCTAAATGTCGTGAGCCAATGTGAGGAAACTCATCATTGGTGTCAATGAGTTCCAAGGTACCTGAGTACATCTTGCAAAGTGCAAATTGATGTGCTGATCTCGAACCACTTGCAATATCTAATGATCAAGAGAAATTGATGTATTCCCATGATTTTCATCAAGAGATCTTACCATTAAGGCATGCAAGCCTCTAGGTACTCTAAATGGACTCTAGTCTATATCCCATATAAGGTGCTGAGGTTGATGGGGCAAGACATGTTGAAAGGTGGGCCTTAAAGAATCCCACATCAGTAAACATGAGTTTTTACAGAATTATTGGTAGGACTATAAAAAATATCTCAATAGAAACAAGTTTTATGGCAAGGAAATAAAGGCAATGCAATCATGGAAAGGGAGCTGGTTTTATTGAGAAGGAAAACTGGAGATGAAAAAGAAGGAAAAAATGTATGCAACTCAGAAAATATATGCATGTGTGAAGTATTTACTGATAAGGCAATGGAAAGTGGAATTCAACATGGATTACTAATGTGCTTTGAAGGAGAAATGTGGGTAAACAGATCATGACGCAATTGGTTTCTGTGTAGCGGCAATTGTCACGAAATGTGCAATGAAAAATTTATCTCCTCTAGGCTTTAAATGAGGCATGTTTTCTGAAAATATTTGTGATTCTTGAAAATCACTTTTGCATGAAATTGGATTGTCTTCGAACCTAAAAATAAACTTAGTACGAATCCTACACGAAAACTATCAGAGCTTCAAAAATCATAACATGTAGAAATAAGTACGAATGTGACAAATAAAATGTTTTTTTAGTTGTTGTCTATTGTGCTCTTGTTTCTTCGTGGATTGCTGCTAAAGCGGCTTCAAGAAACAACGTAGCGTAAATCGTAAAATCATAATTCAGTATTCAAGAATGATTGGAATGTCCATTTGCAATTTTATGTTTTTTTATAATGTTTTTAATTTTTTCTTTTTTTTATGTCATGGTTTTACAATTTTTATAGTTTTTGTTTTTCACACAAAAAGAAAACGCAGCAAACAAAACACTCAAAATTTAAAATTTTAATAGCAATATTGTCAATGCTTCATCAAATTTTTCCCATGTGCATAAGTAACAGTTTGTTGATACCTGTCTCTAACATTCTGGAATTCAAACATTTGAAAACTGTGAGAGAGTATGGTCCTCTTAATTTGTTTCATTAGTGTCAATTGTTTTTCATGCATGATCAGATCTGCCCCATAGGTATCGATCTGCTCCTTCCCATGGTTCTAACCAATCATTCCTATCACAAGAAACTCTCGAAGCTATAAGAAAACATCATTATATATGGTTCATTGTGTAATTTTATGGATTTTAACACCAAATATCCGTGGAACATAGCTCTGCATTGGCCTAGACAGCTTTATGTGTGTGTATGCCATCAATGTTTTGAATTTCAACGACCGATGTATAAAATTGTAGAAACTGTAGAAGTGCCCATTATAAACATGCAATTGTAACCTTATTAATCATGCCAGTGAAAAGCTAGTATTTTATGAAAGTGAATCACATATGATTTTACAAGTCAGAGAGACATCTCGAATGCTTATTACTCAGAAATAAAATAAGTTAATTGATGGTGAAGTGTGTCAAATGAATGGTGAATAATAGCAAGCAAGTCATAGGGGTCGAGAAGGGGTTCATTACGTCCTTACTTTCTATGGCAGGCTCCTAGCAATTGTCTCATCCTTAAACCTTCTAGTTTTGTGCATGTGAGTAATCGCCAAGATCATGGGGGTTTGGATCAGTCAATAAGGATTTCGAGATAAGGTGTGTTTCCTTCTTTCAACCTGTGCCCACATACCATTGTAAGAGCAACATAATAAATGAAATGTTGTTATCAATCATGAAGTTCAAAACCACACAAAAACCAGAATCCAGAATGATAAAAAAAATTCATTAATACTCGTCGCCTTCATTCAATGGGTGTTTTGCATTGATGTCTAAGCCTACCAGCAGAATGCAAAGCAGTCTTTCCATTTATTCTTGCAATTTTTATCAACTTCTTATCAACCTCAAGAAGCATATTGAAAACATCCAGTTGACCTTGAATAGCAGCTAAATAGAGTGGAGTTGAATTTGATAAATCATTTGGTGTAATGAGAGTAGGACATAAACACAAGGAATCCAACACAATATTGAGATGACCATGCTTAGCAGATATATACAGAGCATCGTAACCGCTCTGAGTCTTCACACTTGCTACTTCAAAATCAATATACTGGAGTAACTCCTTTACGATGTTCGCGTAATCGTAGGAAGCCGCTATGTAAAATGAAGTTTCCCCCAAATCGTTCTAAGAGGCAATTAGATCACAATGAACCTTGGTACCTACAATCTTGGAAATAAAATCTTGGGACCATAATTATTTGAATATTAAAAAGTGCCATGGCTATGCTCTTCGAGCAAGAGCTGACTATTTCTTCCATTGCAGAATTGAAAGACATGAGCTTTAATGTGGCGATGAGGTGGGATCTGTCGTTGAAGTCAATGGATATTTCGGCTCGATCTTTTCACATCCAATGATAAGAATGCTACATCCAAGAGGAACAATGGAGGAAAAATCTCTGCCAAATAAGAAAAGGATCCATTGAATAAGCAACATCATAATAATTTTAATTCAGTAAAGCACAAAGAAAATGATGATGGACAGAAAATTAAGGAAAACCAATACATAAAAATACTTATATGATAGTGATACTTATGGGATTTGATTCCATTATCTCCATACGTGGAATTTTTTCCGAGGAAAATCCAACTATGCCTTTGAAATCCTTATGGCATAGACACGCTTAGCTAATATTTAGTTTGTATTTAAACAAGAATATCAAAACACAGTTCTCCGTCAACTACTTTCATGAAAATGAATGCGCGTTTGATCTCTTAGTTGACCATGGGTTCCTCAACCTTTAGAACAATGAGTTCTTATCGCTGCTCCAATGTTTCTGGTATTCACCCTACCCCTCCTTGATGCTTTGTCTCCATGATAGAACTACTGGAATTGGATGAAATAGGGGCTATTGCAGCAAAACAAAATATCAAAGGACGAGGTTTTTGTATAGTTAAACCGAGGCCAACAATGCAAACATGAAAGTTCATTTTTTTTCTTGACCCTAGCTAGACAATGTTCAAACATTTGATGTTGGTAAAAATTTCAAATTCTAATTTTTATTTTCTTCTCCTCTCTTCTATGATAGATTGTCTCATTTACTAGTCTTACTGGTCAAAGTGTGAAATAGTGAAAAAGAAATATTGGCCATAGAGAATGGAAATCATGTAGTTTTGTATAGCCGAACTGGATATGGAGGCTGGGGTTTTTTTCTCTCTCTCGTTCACATATTTCGTTATCCCACTCTTTCGATCGCATATTTAATCATCCCGTCTAACAAGATCGATCGCATATGAAGTATGGTAGAAGGGGAAAACCATAGGGTTTTGTCAGAAACTCATCAATATCGCTCTGTCGCTTATCAATAATTATGTTCATAATAATTCTTTGAGAAAAAATGACATGGCGATTGAGTTGGGAAACTTATTTTTGAGATGGGAGGAATTGGAATTGTAACCAGCAATTAGAAAAACCGTATGCACGTGTTTAATTCCAAGGTCGGCCCAGGAAACCGTAGGTTTTTTCACAAGTGTAAACTCCTCAATCTCTAGAAATTTTCATGCGCTAGTTTTTCTACATATTGGAAAGATCTCTATCCTTGACCTTGATTTAGTGCCCATTTATTGCTTATTTGCTTGACAATTGAAACCGTCTCCATCTCAAAGATATATTACCATACAGATTTTACAGATTTAATGCAGAATCTCCAAAACAGATGGCATGGTCAGTTATAATTTGGATATGCTCCCATTAAGACCGTTTATATACAACCAAAAATTCTCATTCAATCTCTTTTTTATAGAAAAAAAGATCCAACAATGAATAACGCCCCTTATCATTCGTAAAGAATAAGTAAGATTTGGTCAATTATTCGCGGCTCAATTTGAGCCTATAGAATTTGGAAGCATATACTATCCCTTACCCGTCAACGATGTTGTAGCCTAGAGTTTTTAGTTGTGATATTGTCGGCATTTGAGCTATCATGGATTTGGGAGAAGACCAAAAGCAAAATGTTGAAACTTTTTCTTATAAACTTATTTTGCTAGTGTAGGTTTTGTTTGCAAGTTTTACTCCTTATTGAAGGTTTTTTTTTCTTTTTTTTCTCAAGTGATTGTAGGTGGATGGAGTGTGCTAATACAACAAATTACAGAAATGGTTTTGGCCGAGTCATTCTGTTATTGTTTTATTATTGCGGTAGAGTTAAATTTCCAGGAAGCTATAGGATGAAGTCATGAAAGATAATTCAAGATAGGTGTGGTTGTGACTCAAACAGACACTGTTACACCTGTTGTTTCAGCTACAGCTGTTACAACTGCTATTATTTCAGCTACAGCTGTTACAACTATTGTTTCATCTTGGAGTTACTGTTCTAGCCATTGTTTCAGCTACAGTTGTTACAGATATTTTTTCATCTTTACAGCATGAAGCTTTTGCAGGCCATTTATTTGGTTTTGTTTTTAGTTTAGATTTTTAATGAAATAATCCTAATGCGCCTATTGTTTTAATTCCATATCGAACAATGGAGGCTCAAAAAAAATTTATTTTTATATTTGCAGAAAAATCAAATAAAAGAACTTAAAAAAATTAATTTTGCAAATTTATTAAACAAACAATTATGAGCAAATGGAACAAATTGCAGACGGAAAAAATAGATTAGGAATTTTTTTTTCTTCGTCAACAATAAAAATTCTTCCTGAAATCAATTTATTCATCCTACTTTCTGATCCTCGCAATCGCATGAAGCGCAGAGGAGAGCATACTTATTTTAGGTGAAAGCAAAATATGAAAAATGAAATTCTACCTATTCTATGCTAATTGAAATTTAGAAATCAGCTACATGTAGTCAAATAGCCAATGTAACCAAACACACAACATTAATAGGAATATGTTCATTGTCAATTTCGTGAATGAAAAATGGAAATAT
Organism: Pseudotsuga menziesii; assembly: GCA_001517045.1. Classification (NCBI taxonomy): domain Eukaryota; kingdom Viridiplantae; phylum Streptophyta; class Pinopsida; order Pinales; family Pinaceae; genus Pseudotsuga; species Pseudotsuga menziesii. The sequence continues at coordinate 324,601 of LPNX010563318.1, forward strand.
ACAAACATGAACAAATTTAATTGTTGTGTCTATGATTTAACTAAAAATAAAATAAAATTTATCTAATCGAGTACTTACTTGGAACCATTGCTCAATAAGGATTTCATAGGCGTGCTTCCCCTCATGCTTATGTTGTAACTCATCTTCGTCTTCCTCGATCTCATGTTCGAATAACTGTTCTCCTTCACATGCACAAGAGTTTTTGGATGATAATTCCTTGTTTGATTCTGGAGTAGTTAAATCTCTTATTGTTGCTAAGACCTCCTCCTTCTGGGAAGAGGAAACTCCCACTTTTTCCAAGGCATGAGTGAGTAGTTATAGGATTATACTCATTGTTAAACCATGTTGAAAAATGGATTCTTACAGCACCCAAAACTAAAATTTGAAATGTGTAAATTAAAATAAACCATCTATGTAAAAAAAATACTCTTAAAAAACACTCTTCACAGTTGTGGAAATTAAACACTCTTGAAGAAATTGAAATATACACTACCACACTTGTAGCAATTTAAATCTACACTACCACACTTGCAGGAATTGAAATCTACACTTCAATCCACCATGTTTCCTCGACAACCGTGCCAAAATGTTGGGTGAAATTAATATCGTTTTAATTGCATTGTAGTACTTGCCCAACCATTTAATTTTTCAATCCAAGTTTTGCAGGCTTACATAGCACATGCACTATCTGTGCAGGACCGAAGTGGAACTATCCAAAATAGCAACTAATCTAAGAAGCTGAAACATACTTTCGAATTGAAATTGCTGAAATCAAACTAATCTAGGAATGGAAATTTACATGAAGGAAAAGCAATACAACATGTGAAGAGTTTAATGACAAATAACATATGTGAGCTCACACAATAAATATATCTCAAATTATATTATAAGAATCAAATGAGAAATCATGAAACAAGCCTAAACCAAACTAAGAATCCCCTTCTCCAAATTATAAAGTCAAGACTAACTTCTACAATCTGAGACTAATCAAGACTACTCAAAAACTACCTAAAACTCCTCCCAAATGGAGAGAGGGAACTCTCCTTTATACATAAGAGCCTTGAAGATAAGATAACCATCTCATAATTATAGATCCACTAATCTCTCAACTACTCTCAACTACTTTCCTATTATTACAAGATATGAACCCCTCAAATCCTCCACATGTCTCTCACAAATTCTCCACATGTCTCTCACAAATCCTAGATAAGATATGCCAACCAAATCTCCATGATCTTTTTCTTGGAATATGCTTTGAATAACTATCTCCTTGAAATGGTGGAGGAGATATTCGAGAAGTCTTTTGTATTAATTCCTACACATTACAAAGCTCACACATTTTTGAGATATATATGAAAAACATGTTAATTTCTAACATTTAATCATAAATTCCTTTTTAATACTAAAATGAATAAAGTGGAAAATAATAAGGTGAAACCCAAATATATGTAAGCACATGGTATAATGAAAGGTTAATGGGACGATGAAATGTGAAGAATAGCAAAAGGTAAAGTGGATGAAAATATGACATTTCTAAGTCCCAACACATACCTATGATATTTCTTTTTGTATATAGCATATATTCTGATATTTCAGAGCCTCGTGTGCTTTTTACAGAGTTATGAAGGTGCTTCATCAAATTGGGAAGAAGATTCATGATTTAATTCATGATATGACATCTACACATGAGGAAAATTTTGTTGAATATTTTGATGTTATTTGGGAAAGAGTTTGTAGAGATATCTTTTCCATGATTGTTTATGCTTCCAAATCAAAGTATGCTTGAAGAAAAATACATTCTTATGATGATCCTCCATCATCAAATTATTATCATCAATGGGTCTCTCCACATGTTCTTTGTCTACAACACATTGATGCAATGATGCATGATCTTGGAATCCACAACATATTCACCAATTCCATCACCTAGAAGTTGTTATTTCATTCCATTCAAGTGAAGAAGACAACTTGTTGAAGATCTTTTTGATCATCTATGTCATGTCCATTCTTGAGGGAGTATTTTCTCCATGAGGTTTTTCCTATTTCCTCGTTTTACATGGACAAATAAAAATTTTCTTGTAAGAGGTGACATGAGACTTAGTTGCTAAGGCCTCAATAATCATTTGGTATAAGTTGTACTAAGTTAGGATTAAGGGGGGGTGTTAGAGTAATATTCTACCTTCGTACCATGGTCTTACACCTAGGAGGCATTTTCATTTGTCTTGTACTTATGTTATATGATCCTGCTTAGGTTATACAGATCACTCTTGGTTTGTTAGGCGATTTCTGGCTCATTTACTCACAGTTGAGGCACTCCACTTTGATCATCTTGATAGTTGAGGTGTTCTATTTTGATCATATTGAAAACCCAAGAACCCTCGTTGATGACATACCACTTCTTATCCCTTAAATCATGGAATATGTTTGACTATGGGTGTTAGTCTGTGAATGTGGTTATTTTCTTGTCTTCTTAGACATTTATTGTCTCCTAGAGACTCTCCCACTCACACATGTGTTCACACATGCCTATCATGCCTTAATTTATGATCCAACATGCTCCATCCATGTAGTGAGAATTTCTCCTCACTACAGGGGTAAAAATGGCTCCCTTGTGCCTATAGGGCACAAGGATAGGTTTCTACCATTAGAAAATAGTAAAAAATGGAATGTAAAATGGTAAAACGAAGCTGCAAATTGAAACTAAGATAAGCTACACTAGAACAAGTAAATGGAAGCTATTTTAAACTACATCTAAGAGAAAATGACAAGAAAAATAAAAGAGAAGCAATGATAGAGCATTGTTGAACCCCTCTGCACACAGTGGGTTAGGGTTTCGCCTCCAAAACCTGCAAAATAAACCTATACTACTATGAAGACAACCTGCAAAAGATGTTAATGGAAAACCTGCAACTAGAAATATTGGTTAGAAAACAAAACAAGTAAATAAACATGCATAAAAAGAAGCTATACCTCACTTGGGTGGAAATGGGCCACCATGCCCTAGCTCATGGGAGCACCTCTCTCTCTTGGTTGGGGAGCAATGTCTTGGAGAAATGGAGATGAAAGAGGGGGAGAGTGGGTGGTTTGAGAGCAAGAGGTCTCAAAGCATCCATGGGTAGCATAACAATATGCAAATGAGGAGTGTCTTGAGAGTGACCCCCTACCCTCCTTATATAGTTTTTCTAAGGGATTTTAGGGTTTTAAGCCATGTTGGCTATTATGGGCAGACCCGGGTTTACTGTATTTAACCAACAACACCCCTAGCTCACTGGCCCTTTCAGCGACAGACCGTGGGTTGGCCAAGGACTCAAGCATCTTGGACCAGGTTCTGTGTCATCCTATTTGCGACTCGCAGCTCTTCTAGATGCGAGGCCTCTCTTCATGCGCTTCGCACGACCCTTCTGCTTGCGTCGTGCAATCTCCTCGTCTCACAGCTCTTCTAGCCGCGAGATCTCTCTTTCCTGTCGCGCGGTCCCTTTCTGCGACGCACCACTTCCACTGACTCGCGATGCCTCCAACCTTATCACATCGTTGTGCACCAGGAAACATGTAAATTCCTCCCCAACACTAAGTCCTTAACCTACGGTATCGCGCACCGCAGCTCCTCTGCTAGTGCGATATCGCCTCCCTGCGATATCCTACTCTCGCGGCTTAGTGCACTTAGCATTGTTCGTGTCGACTTGCAAGACTCAACATACTAGGCTGTTTAACACTGTGACTAGTGTCTGTTTCAAGCAAAGCATAAATGAACCCGCATATAACATGCTAAAGACTTCAACTTATGTCTATCCTTCTATATTGCTACGAACTGAATAACACATACATACATTCAACTGTAAACAAGGCTCATATAATAACTGACAGATGCAACAAATAAACACAACACATGAATCAATCGCATAACACTCAATTTTAACGTGGTTCACCTCCAGGATGGAAGTTACGTCCACAGAACTATGTTTCTATTATAGCTCAGGGGAAGGTAAACACAGTTCTGCTGCACCGCATATGCAGCTTGAGATCTTCTGGGTAACTCCTCACACATCCAAGAGCCCTTCTCTCTTAGATATCTTTTCTACCTCTATATTGCACCTCTTACAATATACTCTTCCCTCTCTGTCGATCCCTGCGGACCGTTACATGCATGCTCTATGAGCCAGCTACTGGTTACATTAAGATACTATAGCTAATAATAAAACCAGAGCTTGACTTCTATACAATTGTCCACTATTGTCTAACTGTCTAACCCAACCAACCCACCAACCAACCCTTTTACAATACAAAATATAACCCTTTATAGGCGGCCCGGAGGTCTCGCCATTACAACACTGTGGGCCTGTCCCAACAGTAACCCAAAACCCTAACTAGTGACAGTCGACGTATATGTACTTTGAGGTAGCTGCTATCCATCACACCACAGATCTCTGCAGTCTTCCATGCTTCTCGGCACTGATCATGGGTACTATGCACCGCTTCTCTTCACCACAGCTTCCTGCAGTCTTCAATGCTTCCCAGCGCTGACCATGGGTACCGACGCTGCTTCCCTTTTTGTCCTTTGTCTTCAATACCTTGGCCTCATTTCTCCTTTTCCTTTATGAGGGTAGCTGAACCCTCCTGTCTTCCACCGCTGCCTTCAATGCAGTGGGTGAGCTCTCTCTTCTTGGCCGCTCAGGTACCGTCATCTTCCTTGACTTCTCTGTCTTCTACAGTCATGGTTTCCGGCTCTGATATGTAGCTAGAAAACCTGATACAGTGTCGTAGCTCTACCTCCTATATCTCTACCAAAACTGTCTATCCGTCAAAATAGCAGCTTCTTCTGTAGCTGTGGGACCCTACTCCAACAGTCCCCTAACACTTACTTATGGCTCGTCCCCGAGCCACTACCAGCGGGCTTCTCCTGCTGTAGCTTCTCCCTGGATTCCTACGAAGTCCATTGCAACTTGTCGCGAAGTCCTGTGACTTCCTTTTGCATTGCTTCAACACGCTCTCATGCCAAGTCAAGCAAAGATTGACTAATACTGGCATCTTCTGTGACGTCAGTTCCCTCTCTGGTGGTAGTGAATTCCCTCACTTTCTGCTTAATCGTGTCGACTAACTCAGTGATTTGATCCTGGTAGGGTTGAAGCAGGTCATTGATGTGTATCTCCTTTGTTCTTAATCGCTGCGCTTCCTGCTGCAAGCGGTTCATCTCCTTTGTCTTCCTCATCTTCTGAAGAGCTGCTAAGCTCTTAATTTCTTCTTTCATTGCCTCCATGGTATTCTCTATCTGCTGAATATTTTGTTGGATTTCTACTTTCTTAAGTGGTTGATCCAAGTCCGACCATGTGTTCGTCGCATCATTTAGTACTGACAGTGCTTCGTCGATGCAAGACTGCATCTGTGTAGAAGCAAGTTGAAAGGCCTCTACTCTCTCTTGCTTATCTGCCTGGGAAGTGTCTCGTGCATGAGCCTCAAGCTCATCGATCTGCGCTTCGTGGTATTCCTCCATCTTGGCTGTTGCTTCTTCCATCCTGGCTACTATTTCCTCTAGAGCCTTTGCTCTGTATGCAACTCTTCTTACCTTCTGCGGAAGAGGTAAGGCAAACTCAATGTGGCATTGGGGTAACTCCAATGCGATGCTTTGTAGAACTTGAGAAAGATCATGTTCTCTTTCTTCATATGTTCGTACTTCATCTGCCTTTTTCTGAAAGCTGGTGGTGAGTGCTGCATTCTTCCGCATCAGCTACGTATTTTCTTCATAAGTCACAAGCTCTCTTCCTCTGAGCTCTGCGCTTAGCTGTTGCTGGATCATCTGCAGCTGATCAATGTGAAAATATGTGAGGTTAACCTCAACAGGTTGCCTAAACTGTACTAGTGGATCTGTCATCGATGTAGGGAATCTAATGCTCCCTGGTGGAATCAAAACTGTGTTGAGGCAACCCTTCACTAGGATCTCCTCACGGGAAATCAACTGTTTCGAACTTTCTCCTGCTGGCGCCTTGCTCAACTGAGTGTGGATTATGGCAGTTTTCTCAATCAATGTTTTCAACTCACCTAGCTGCTGGTCTATGGCCCCCTGCAGCTTGCCTGCATCGCCTGAAATGTGTCGCTCATTCTGTCCCTTATTCTTACTGTGATTTGCTCATAGTCATCAACTGTCAATTTAATCTCCCCACTTGGCTTTGTAACCTTTTGTTTTTTCTTCTGGGGTTCCTCCTCTGGTGTGTCCTCTGCATCCAGTGTTTGGGTTTCTACTCTGTCTTTTCCCTTGTCTACTGGGTCTGTCTGCACGGTCTCTAGTTGTAGAGGTGTGGTATCTTCGTACTCTTGCTTCCATTGGGCATAAAAGTCTTTGATGATGCCTTCGATATCTTGCACTGTCATCCTGAACCAGCCAGGAGCCCAGTAATCCCTTTTAGTCCTCTTTGGTCTCAGGTGGATTCTATGACGGTCCACCATAAAATTAAGCCGATCATCGTATGTGTCTACAACCTCCTTGCTAATTCGTGGTACTTCTAGGACGACTTTCTTCAGCAGCATATAGTATTCATAGAATACTATCGCGTTGAGATTTTTCTTTTCTGGGTTACTAGTCTCCCACAGGTTTATATAGCGCACCCCTCTGGGTTCACCGCTTGTTAGCTGCCTAAATTGGGTATGGGGCGGTTCCTTCCACCCTACAAATGCACAGAGTATAATCAACCATGAAAAGGAAAATGGTGCTTGGCCTCATCCTGTGCCGCCAAACAATCTGCCTGAAACATATTTAACAAAAATAAAGACCATTTGAATGGTTCCCCCTCTGCAACCTGTATAGCAAGTTTAATTACATACCCTGTAACTTCCTTGGGCCAAACCTTAGTCAACAGTCTGCCTGCAAGAAGACTAGCTGTAAAGCTGAGTGTTTTGTCTGATATGCTTTCAATGTCGTAAGCCCGAACTCCTCTCTGTAGTTGGTACTTGGAAACTAGGGTGGGTGATAGCTTGGGTTCCTTGGTCTTTCCTGCTGTATCTATCGTTGGGTGCTGACCAGTCTTGGACAGTCCTATGATGCAATGTATGAGGTCGATGTTCAGGTCGACCTTGTTACCAAGCCAGAGGTAACCTCCATGTAAACAAGAAAGTAGGATGCGCACCACGGCATTAACCTCTGCGCCGCGTCCGAAATGTGGTAGTCTCAACAGATTGAGCAGGCATGAATGCTCAAGAATCTGAAAATGGTCCATGGCAATATATTCATCTGCACTTGTACTAGGGTTCTTCTGAATTGTAAGGTACTGATCCAGCTAGAACTAGGGATATGTCTTAGCATTGGCCAGGTTATAATCTATGAATTTAGCAACAACTACATACCCTAATAGGTCTCCATCTTCCTTTACTCAAGAATCAATCTGTGGTATGGGAACAGGAAACTTACCACTCTTGGGACTTTTTACTTCTGGTGCGTCTTCAGCTCATGGCATAATGTAGTCTACTGCGTTATGAACTTCTTCTTCCAACTCCAAATTGGATTCTTCTACTACCTGAGAGTGGCTCCTTGTCTGTGGTGGCTGTCTGGTCTGTGATGAACCTGGCTGGGAACCCTTAGGTGGTGTCGTCATAATACCTCTAAGGCCATCACGCTCAAACCTTCTCAAAATGTCTTCTATAGGTTCCTCCTCGGGTAGAACCCACTTGGTGGAATATCCTGGGCATGCAATGCCTTTGAACTTTGGGAATCACAGCACTCTGCAATGAGGTGAACTCTGCACAAGGAATTCTTAACAGTTTACTCTATAGCTCTCGGGTTTTTGCAAGTGTAACCCTCTCAAATGAACATTTTCTGCTTTTATGCCGAAGGCAACAATCCCGGACACAACGGTCATCTTGAATGAACCCATCAGTCGTAATAATTACATGGACGGGACCATACCTATCATCCGATCCTCAATAAATACTGAAATCCGATCACATTTCCCTCGAAGCGTGTGTATAGGCGCCGGTCTCGTCGAAGATTTGCCAAATATAGAAACTTTAATTATACTGCTGCCAAATATATGGTAAGGTATACCGATCATTTCCTCATTAAATTCCTGTCATAGGGTGACTTGACTGGCCCTCTGTCGGTTGCAAAACTGGATATGTGACACGGGGAAACATCGCACTACTGCGTTGAAACACCGCATCACTGGCGCAAAAAAACAAGCATTTTTTTTTCCCCGCAAGCCACTGAAGACTTGCACAAAATGAACTGACCTTATGCAATTCCTCATACTTATAATACCTGCCGGTGTAGACTAGTTCCCGGTGCGATGCCTCCTTTCAACTACACTTGGACATCTGCACCACTATAAACTGGCTGAGATAGGGCTGAGAGGTGGGGTGGCTATCACTATAGAGCTTAAGCCTACTTCCATTAATCAATGTGGGAAGAAGCTCCCCATTCAGCTGGCTGAGCTGAACGACACCTCCCTCTGTAACTTGATGTATCTGATATGGCCCCAGCCAATGCGTCTTGAACTTCCTTGGAAACTTAATGAATTTACTGTCATAGAGGAGTACTAGGTCGTCGTTCTGGAAAGTCTTACTTTTAATGTGTCTGTCATGCCAAGATTTTTCTTGTGCCTTCTGCACTTTCTGATGGAATCCGGCGATGAATCTGTCTTCCTCTAAGGTAAGCAGTTGTGCTAGCCTTTCCTCCACTGTGTCTGTATCAGTCATCCCGGTAATCTAAGCGATTCTTAAACTGGGAAGAATATACTCCATAGGCATAACAGCCTCCTGTCCATACACCAAGCTGAAAGGTGTGTGTCCTATAAGTTTCTTGCATGTGGTCCTATACGCCCATAATACAGCGTTAACTCTGAGGTCCCAATCATTCCTTTGGATCTTGCAGATCTTAGTAAGAGCATTTTCTAAAATCTTATTAAAGGCCTCCACTGTACCATTAGCCTGTGGGTGGTAGGGAGTGCTCTTATGGTGCTGAATCTAGAATTCTTCTTTCAAAGCCTCAATAGTGCGGTTCAAGAAATGTGTGCCTTGATCGCTCATCAAAATTACGGGGCAGCCAAATCTACTGATGATGTTCTCAAAGAGGAACTGTGCAGCTGTAGCAGCATCACAATTTCTTACTGCTTTGGCCTCTACCCATCTGGTGAGGTACTCTGTTCTGGTGATAATATATCTCGTGCCAGTGCGCTTTCTTGGTGGGTTGATAGGACCCACAAAGTCTATAGCCCATTTGTCGAATGCGCACAACGTAACCTGCGGGCACAGCGGCATTTCATCTCATCGTGAGGGTTTTCCTACCCTTTGGCAAATATCGCAGCATCTGCAAAAGTCCTTCGTGTCCTTATGCAACGTAGGCCACCATAATCCTGCATCTAGGATTTTCTGTGCAGTCGACTTTCCTATGAAATGACCTCCTGTGGTTCCTAAATGGGCCTCTCTGATGATAGCGTCTTTTTCATGTGGCATCACACATCTGCGCAGGACTTCATCTAGACCTAGCTTGTATAACTGTCCTGCGAGCAGGGTGAATTCTACTGCTTTAAAAACCAACTACTTCTTTTGCTACTTAGTAAACTCATTAGGTGCCAATCCTATAGTGAGAAAGTGAAATATATCAGCATAGTAGTCATCTGCGATCTGAATAGAAAACAACTGCGCATCTGGAAAATTGTCCTCTAGGTTACTTGGCTCTTCTCCTGAGTCTATCCATGACAGATGATCAGGTCCAACATTCAATCTTCCTGGTTTAACAATGATTTCAAAATCATAATCCTGAAAGAGGAGTAACCATATGCAGATTCTTCCCCCTAACACTGGCTTATTGACCCGATACTTCAATGCGGAATGGTCAGTAAACATCTTGAACAAGGCACCCAATAGGTAGTGCTTGAACTTCTACAGCACATTGTAGAAGGAGCAATTCGACATAAGTCGACTTGAACGAAGACCGACTTAGTCAGCCAACTAAGTCGATGGACCGACTAAGTCGGTTGACCGACTAAACTAGTTAATTAAGTCGGCTAACTAACAGTCGTGTCGGTTCACCGAAACGACAGGTAGTTATTGTGTAACTGTTTCTAACTTGTATATATTAGGCTGTTGAGCCACACAAGAACTCAGTTCAGTTCTGTGCTTCGTATGAACTCATTATAATAAAATATTATGTTCTATCCACTCTGTTCTTGTCTTCTGTCTCTGTTTATAATTGTGTATGTTTTAGTATGTATTATTGGTAACCTTATGTGATCTGTGAGATTACAACATTGGTTCCGTTGCCAGTAGTACATGTCTAGAATATCTGTTCACATATGATACCAGAGCAGGAGATAAAGGACTGGTGGGAGCGTAAGATTGCCAACTACTTACAAAATTACGCACGTAGGAATAGACTAACAATTACAGAAGCCAAAGCCAGATTTTTCACCGAGACACACGAGAAGTTTGTTGAATCCGTGCCACAATTACTGAAGCAACTCCTGGATGAAAAAGCCCGATGCAACTAAAGAAGAACAGTTGCTAGAGAAACTTATTCAAGGGGGTAGAACTAATCTGTCGGAGTGGTGTGAGAAGATTGCCGACGACTTCTGTGAAAAGCAAGCAATCGAAGACAGAACTTCAGTGGAAACTGTAAAAGCCAAATTCTACACAGATTTCACTGACCAATTTCTGTGCTCCTTACCGACCCTGCTGTTCAAGTTCTTGATAGAAAAAGGAGCATGCCATATCATCGAACCTCGACCACCATTGTACGAACCGCCATCAAACACTAACTGGGCGGAGAAGCAAAAGAAGTGGGAGAAATTCATCGCTGAAAGGGAGTGGAAATACTTCCTGAAAAAATAGACAAAACTATCTGAGCTTTCTAAAAAGCGTCGAGTAGGCTATAGGGGGGTAGCTGGTCGTGTGTCGAAAAGGGAGCATAGTGGATACCAGTCGACCAATCCAGTAATGAACAGTTGACCGAAGAGGACTCGCAGGAATAGTATTGTATGAAAGTATGTCGGAAATTAATAAAATTGAGAGGGATGAACGACAACAAAGAAGGGAAGCCATATGTGAACGAGCTGATGAGCTACGTCGAGAACAAAACCCTAGGGAGACCGACTGTGATGAGAATCTGCCAGAGTTGGGTCATGACCGACAAGAAGAAGGCATAGAGGAAGAGATGGCACCTAAGGATGAAGAAGTATGGATAGAGCAGCAAGAAGCTCTCCAAATAACGGTTCCCGATGAAGTAACCCTATCTCCAGCCAATTCACATACCGTAATATAGACTATTATTGAATACGACCTCCGAATGAGAGTTGGTGACATCACAATCTGGAGTCGACTCGGTGATGAACCGTACCCGAGATGACACCTTGTCATACGCCGACCGGTCGAAGGGAACTGGGTGACCTTTCAAATGGCACCTTCCTTTCAAAGTATCCACTTGCTCCTACCGACACATGAAGGAGCACCCCCCCTACCACATACAACTTTAGAAGATACCCAAGAGTCAGACCTGAGCACGCAAAGTGACAATGGGCCATCGAGAAGACAAATTATCAACAATCTACTGTACGATGAGAAAGAATCAACCACCGATGGAAGCATAAGTTCCGTCGACCAAAACCCCATCGTCACCCCCACAAGTTCGACCGTATCAAGAACCCCACCTCTTTCACCACCACCCACACCACCCACCCCGCCAACTTATGAAAGTAGTGATAGTGATTCAAGCATGGGTCACGGCACTGCTCACATTCCTCTCTACAAGGGGGATGAAGACCCCAGACGACATTGGTTCATCTGCGAGTCAACCTGGGAAGCAAACCAGGTCACAGATGAAGAACGACAGATGGCCCAGTTCGCAGGGGCCCTACGCAAACGATCCTTGACATGGTTCATGACATTCATAGAAAGGACCCCCAAAGCGACCAAAGCAGAGATAAAGGCACAGTTCCTATCCTTTTTCAAAACCCCAGACGCTAAGCACCTGGCAGCCAAAAAGCTAAAAACAACCCAACAGAAGCCAGGAGAAACTGTCCACGACTATGAAAAACACTGGAAGGACCTACTGAGCCAACTAGATTATGTTATTGACGAACAATTATTAATCCAATGGTTCCTTGTAGGTCTATCACAAAAATTTCGTCGACATATCAGTCTAGAAACTTTCAAGACATATGAAGACGCGCTGACAAAAGCGCTGCAGGTCGAGATGGACGAAGATATCCCTACATATCCAACAGACCACCACCTGGAGGAACAGCTAGAAAATGTCCAGAAGTCTTTAAAAGAGTTGACCCTGAAGAATCAAGAGATCTGGTGTACAAACTGTTCGACGTCCGGTCATTCAAAAGATACTTGTCGACAGCAGTACAGCCGACAAGATGTCTGTTTTGTGCAGACTAAAGCGTTTTGCGACATCTGCCAGGAACGTGGAGACCATTCTACAGCTGACTGTCCATACAACATGAAGAATGGAAAGGCCTCCTGGTGTGCCATCTGCGAGACAAAAAGCCACAACACGGTCGACTGTCAACTGAACCTGAAAAATAGACAGAACTATCAGGCCGTCTACCAAACAAACGCAGTAGCACAGACTAATGAACAAAGCAATCCAAACAATCAAAATGGGCAACAAGCTAACAGCTGACAATACGAACGTTGGTATGACAACCGACGACAATGGTTTGGAAGAGGTTGATTTGTTGGGAATCGAGACATATGCACTCGTCGACCTAGCCATTGCTTCATTTTCTATAAAGAGGGGTACAGATAAGCAGACTGTCCGTACAAGGACAGAAATGACCTGAAATTCTGTATGCATTGTGGAGTAGGCGATCACTCCTTGAAGGATTGCCCTACTATGTTGGAAAAAATTAATATGAAAAATAATGTTAATGTCTTGTCCTGTGTACAAAAGCATGATGTATTACATACTAAAAATCTGCATATTGTCACTCGTCAAGGCACAAAAACAGGGCCTGATAACCCCCAAATTAGCAAAATACATGACACAAATAATTATCCAGACCCTATAAAACAAAAACACACCTATCAAGAGGCATCACACATATTTCAAAACATCACACAACACGAAGACATTATTCACAGTCGACTTAGCATGACACAGCAGTTAACCCATCTCACTCAAACATATGAGTCAGTATCCCACTTCATTGATTTATTGCATCAAATCAAAAATACTAACCCTGAAAAACAAACTAAGAACATTTGCAACCTAAATAAAAAAGACAAAAACGATGTCGACCCTCTCGTCGACCTGGAAATCGAAGGTTTTCATGTCCGACAAGTGGTGCTTGATTTCGGGTCTCAGGTGAATATTATGACCCGGGACACATGGGAAAAGATGGGGAGACCTCGACTCTATGAGTCAGGAATTTATCTAAAACTAGCCGACCAAGGTCTCATTGAACCCATTGGGGTTTGGAAAAATGTAGACACAACCATCAAAGGAATATCAACCAAGGTTGATTTCAAAATTATTGACCCAAAGGAAGGCTCTAGCTCCTTCCCAGCGCTTGTAGGTCGACCCTGGGGTCGAAAGATGAAAGCTTCTATCTCTTTAGACAAAGAACGTATTAAGCTCAAAGGAAATGGCCAAAAGGTCATAGTACCTATCAATCCCTCCCAAGGACAACCTTGGATTGAACCGATTGATGAGGAAGTCAATATCCGACAACTTTATCAGATCCAGAACAATACTGACTACACAGAACCAAACGCCCAAGGGGAGCTTTACTTAGGTAACTCAGACTCAGTTGGGTATAATTAGGACGCTGAACTCTATGACTGGGAGATAGAAAACTACGAAACACAAGCAAGAGGGTGTTGGACTATTCAAACAGTACAGAAAAAACCCACCTGACAGTGCTTCCTCGTATCAATTATACCTAAAATTTTCGAAAAGAAACTCCGGGAACGCCCTACCTTACAACCCACGAATTTAACCAATACTCAACTACCCCGGTATAAGGAGAGGGACTCCCCAGTCATGCATGTATAACAAGTCTCTAAAAATATTGGAGAACATGCTCGACTGCAAAGCTTAGTGGAAACATTTACAGGTCAAGCAGCTAGATGGTGGGATACCCATCAATCAAAACTACAGACCTGGACAACTGCTTCAACCTTCTTTTTCGAAAGATTTGGAGGGAATAAATTAACACAGGAAGCCCAAATCCCTATCTTCACTCAAGGCCAGAACCCAGAAGACCACATTAGGACTTGTGAAAAGGAGTGGAAAAGACTTGGTTACAAAGACGAGAGAGCCTGGGCCCATTTGTTTCCTTCGACCTTAGACGACTTACCTAACAAATGGTATAAAATGGAGGAAGCTCAGGGATAAACCTTCTTTTGGTAAGAATTGAGAGAAAACTTTATCAAAGACTTCCAGTTTACACCTCAAAATGAAAAATTGGATGAAACAGCACAGCAAATCAAACAATTCCTCCAACCGACTGTCACTCAACCCTACCCAAACCATCGACTGGTTAAGGACTGTAATACTATACAAACTACATCCCGACCACAATCGACCCGCTTGCACTTAGAAAATGAACACACCACAGGAAAAAGTTTCAGCTGGAACCCTCACCACAGGGAAACTAACAAAACTATCTATTCCATCTTGAAAGTCGAGACCACAGATAAACCCGACATTGATAGAATGACTGCAGCCAACTTTCCTACTACATTCTCACAGTTTAAAGAGGGAAGTCGGCCAATCAATGAAGCTAAAGCACCAGAGTGGCTGGATGCAAAAGTAAAAACTAAGGAGGTCGACCTTTCAAATGATGACCGTCCAAAGATAGCTAATATTGGAGACTATTGGAACGAACATCAAACCACTGAAATTGTAAACCTACTTAGAGAGTTCCAAGATGTCTTTGCACGGGACTACAAAGACTTAAAAGGACTAGTACAGGAAATGGGAGAGATGAAAATAGATACTAAACCTAATGTCCGACCTGTTAAGAAACGACCTTATAAACTAGCTCATAAGTATAAGGAAATAGTTAAGAAGGAAATAGACAACATGTTAGCAGCAGGAATCATTTACCCGATCGACCAGTTGGAATGGGCAAGCCCCATGGTCGTACAGCCTAAGAAACATGACCCGACTAGGTTAAGAATTTGTGTCGACTTTAGAGAGCTTAATAAAGTCACACTAACAGATCCATTCCCAACCCCTTATGCTGATGAAATCTTGAATGAAGTGGCAGGACATGAATGCTACTCATTTACAGATGGATTTTCAGGATATAACCAAGTACCTATAGCCAAGGAAGACCAGAAGAAAACGACATTTGTCTGTGAATTTGGTTCTTTTGCTTATAGAGTTATGCCTTTTGGATTAAAGAATGCACCTGCAGTCTTTTCCAGAATTGTTGTAAAAACTTTTCAAGAATACATCTATAAAACCATGGCAGTCTACTTCGATGACTGGACTATATACTCCACCCTAAAGGATCACTGCACATGGCTCTGACTTATGCTGGGGAGATTTCGACAGATCCAACTCTCCTTAAACATTAAGAAGTGTATCTTTATGACCCCCATAGGGATACTACTAGGACATGTTGTGTGCAAAGATGGTATTAAGGTTGATTTTTCCAAAATTAAAATCATCCTCGACTTGAAGCCTCCAATAAACCCTAAACAAGTTCGGGTGTTATTGGGACATACAGGGTATTATAGGAAGTTTATCAGACATTACTCCGACATGACCTACCCTCTGGAAGAGCTGCTCAAAGAAGATCAAGAATTTAAGTGGACAGAGGAATGCCAAATATCCTTCGACAAATTAAAGAGAAAACTGGTCAAATCCCCCATACTTAAATTTCCAAATTGGTCTACCAAATTTCATGTGCATATTGATGCATCAGGGATAGCTATTGGAGAAATCTTGACTCAACCAGGGGATGATGGAATGGATTACCCAATAGTTTACAGCAGTCGAAAACTCAATAAGGCTGAAAAGAACTATTCGACCACTGAAAGAGAAGCCCTAGGTATGGTCTTTTCCCTTCAAAAGTATCGACATTACTTGTTAGCCAACCCCTTCATATTTTACACCGACCATCAAGCGTTGAAATACCTTGTTAATAAACCCCTTCATCATGGAAAAATTTGTCGATGGCTACTTCTTTTTCAAGAGTTTGAGTTTGAAGTAGTGGTCCGACCAGGAAAGCTCAATGTCGGGCCCGACCACCTATCACTGCACCAGTAATAGTCGAAGTATGCGTCCAGCAAAGACCGACTATCCGTCTGCACAGTCCACCTCAGTCGCCGTTGCAGGGTTCGACAAACAAACAATTTTTGTACCTCCCTGTTTCTTTGGGATGAAGAAACGTTTTGTTCGTGGGGGAGATGTAGAAGGAGCAAGTCGACATAAGTCGACTTGAATGAAGACCAACTTAGTCAGCCGACTAAGTCGATGGATCGACTAAGTCGGTCGGCCGACTAAACTAGTTAATTAAGTCAGCTAACTAACAATCATGTCGGTTCACCGAACCGACAGGTAGTTATTGTGTAACTGTTTGTAACTTGTATATATTAGGCTGTTGAGCCACACAAGAACTCAGTTCAGTTCTGTGCTTCGTATGAACTCATTATAATAAAATATTCTGTTCTATCCACTCTGTTCTTGTCTTCTGTATCTGTTTATAATTGTGTATGTTTTAGTATGTATTATTGGTAACCTTATGTGATATGGAAAAAATCATCGCAATCACCCTTACCTTGGCCGGTCGAAGCAGCGACCTTAAATTGGAGATGTTGGAGACGGTCGACACAATCGCCACCAACGGAAAAGTCTACCGATGGGGAGACTATGTCGTCGACATGGTCAAAACCATCTGTGAATGCTTCTAGGAGATGGGAGGTATCATCAAATTCCCCTCCTTGATTATCTGGATAGTCATGTATCACTTCTGTCTGGAAGGTAGTCCAGTCTTCCGGGAGCCGACTAGATTTGAAATGCACCGTTTCAAACCCTTCTCACAAAAAGGCACCCTGCATGAGCTAGCACAGGGGAAATTCTTCTTGGAGACTTGGTTTTAGTAGTTAAAGGTTCGGACGACGAGGTGGAGGGTGCCCCAAAACATCCGACGAAACCTCCCTGCCGACTCACATATCCAGTTAGCACTTGACCATACATCAGTAAGGTACATGCGAGGCTAAGACCCTAAAGCACAGGACCTCGACTATTACCCAACAATTGAACAAATTTTCATAGAATTGACCCGACAGGCAGGAACAAAGGTACCAATTCCAGAGGCTGCCAAAAAGGTCGACTTCTCTACCATCGAACCGCTGACAGACCAGGAGAAGGAGGAGGACTACGAGCTTAATCTGTATATCAGTACATTCATGTCGGAGGATGCCCCGACCGTGACCACTAGTTAGGTGCATATTACTGTCAAACCTCCGACTGCACAGGTCGTCGAACCCCAGCCAACAGAACAACAACAACCAACCATACAAACACAGCCAACAGTGCAACAGACAACTCCTACGGCTCTTGCAATCGTCCAACCCACTCCAGAACCAACAGGTGAAGTCGAAGAGGACGACCCTGAGTATGCCCTATCCAAGAGCAAAATCAAGAAGCTTGCTAAGGAGATAGCGGTTGCCAGAAAAAGACTCAAGACTCAAAAACAACAAACAGGCAGGGGTAAGCGCAAACTTATTCTTGACTCGTCCGACGATGAAGAGGAACTCGCCGTCGCGGCTGTCGACATTGTCAAAGATGCCCGCACTAATAAAGTGTCGATTGAAACCTAGTTTCAACGATATATTGAGGCAGGCACCCCAGAAGGATGGCCCAAGAAAAATAAAACACAACAGATTCCTGAAAAAGTCGTCGACCTTGTGTCGACCCCCCCTCCTCCATCGCCGACACTTGTAGTCGAAGAACAAGCACCAGTAGAACAGTTGGGCAGTCCCATGGAATACTATCAAAGAGCAATTCCAGAGGCACTAAGATCCAAGGCTGACAAAGACGCTGAGCTTAGAGCCTTCTTCGCGACGCTGCCCACACTATTCTAGTCGGCACAGAAAATACGGACGACAACTCCTCTCAAAGCACACAAACAGATCTACGCCCAAGAAACAACAACATTTACTAGGATCGACGATGGAGGCGACGTGATTGGATCCATCCATTCTGTCACAGAGCAAATCGACGCTGAAGCCCAGAACGAACCACCCATGTCACCGTCAGAAGCAGGTATCTCTTCTGACCAAAGCCCACCAAACAGTCCCATCACTCTATTGTCCCCCACTCCATCTCCACCTCCACCACCATCATCTCCACCACCTCCGCCACCCCCTGACTCACAGCCAAACCCACCATCAGCCTCACAGCCGGAAGTAGTCATACCACCTCCTCCAGTAGAAAAACCACTGTCCCCCATACTCCCTCCTCAAAAAGAAACTCCCCTGACTTCTATACCACCTACCCAAGCAGAGAAACCCTCAGCCTCTGTTCCACCAACTACAGATCCCACTTCAACTACTGCAGGTACCCAAGAGCCACAGACAGACACTCAGAAGAAAAAGAAACACCATCATAGAACATCTGGCCTGAAGATTAGCTTAAAAGATGCAAGTTCGCTAACCGACTCAGAGGTCGGCCAACTACTCAAAACCTTGGCCAAAGAGTCAAAGAAGAGGACGGTCACCAAAAGTAAAGAGCTCAAAGACAAGGAGGCAGAATAGGTCGAGTTTCTCAGCAAATGCAGGTCTCTTGCACAATCTGTCGTCCCAGGCCCGGTCGAAGACGCTACAGATCGACCTCTAGAAAGGGCATACCAGCTCTTTGAAGGCATGGTGTCGATTATACAGACACATCTCCAAGAGACTAAGGCAGAGCAAAAGGAAGAGACTTCCCGACTACTCCTGACACAGCACACTGCATTTTCCGAAGCCTACAAAGTCTTACAGGACCATATGCAGGAATCCATTGTTACTGAGGAAGTACTAAGAGACTGGCCTACTCATTATGGGCAAGTCTATCATCAGACCAGGCAGACAAGACAAGGTATTCAGGCCTTGGAGGGACGTAAGTCGACAGAGGCAGCAATGAGGTAGACCATTGAAGAGCAGATTGTGATGGAAAACAGCAAACTGCAGAAGCTAGAATGAGAATCTCATCAATGGGTTCAGCAAGCCCTTCCAAACTTAGAAAAGGTCGACAACATTTTCCCGCAGATGCAAAGACTCCTTAATGCTGCAGAAGAACAGAACCAAATGCTGGGTCCCAACATGGAGAACATTGCAGAAATGCCCATGGCAGAAAAGATGTCGGTACTTTCAAATCTTACTACTCTGACGATCGACATCCAGAAAGCCTTACAGACCTGGACATATTTCCAGCACCAGCTTGCCGTCACTGCACCAGCAATAGTCGAAGTATGCGTCCAGCGAAGACCAACTATCCGTCTGCACAGTCCACCTCAGTAGCCGTTGCAGGGTACGACAAACAAACAATTTTTGTACCTCCCTGTTTCTTCAAGACGAAGAAACGTTTTGTTCGTGGGGGAGATGTAGAAGGAGCAAGTCAACATAAGTCGACTTGAACGAAGACCAACTTAGTCAGCCGACTAAGTCGATGGACCGACTAAGTCGGTCAGCCGACTAAACTAGTTAATTAAGTCGGCTAAATAACAGTCATGTCGGTTCACCGAACCGATAGGTAGTTATTGTGTAACTGTTTGTAACTTGTATATATTAGGCTGTTGAGCCACACAAGAACTCAGTTCAGTTCTGTGCTTCGTATGAACTCATTATAATAAAATATTATGTTCTATCCACTTTGTTCTTGTCTTCTGTCTCTGTTTATAATTGTGTATGTTTTAGTATGTATTATTGGTAACCTTATGTGATCTGTGAGATTACAACACACATACACCATAGCTAAGCCTTCTCTTTCTGTCGTGGTGTAGTTCTTTTCTACTGTCGATAGCTTTCTACTAGACTATGCGATAGGATGATCAATATCCCCTTCTCCTAGTTGCGTTAAGACAACCCCTAGTGCAATGCCAGATGCATCCACATGTACATGAAATGGCTTAGTTCAGTCTGGAAATACTAGGATGGGCGCTGTAACCATCTTTTCTTTAAGTGTGTCTAGACTCTACTGACATTCCTCATTCCATAGGAATTTTATATCTTTCTTTAGCAATTTCTCCATTGGTGTTGTGATCTTTGTGTAGCCCTTGATGAACTTTCTATAGTACCTGGTATGACCAAGTATTGTTCTCAGTTGCTTGTCAGTTGCTTGACTGAGTTGGGTGCTGGAAGATTTATAATGATGACAATCTTTGCGAGATCTACCATCAATCCTTGTCTGCACACAATATGACCCAACAAAATACCAAATGGCGCACAAAATATACATTTCTTCAAGTTCATAGAAATATGGTACTGCCTACATTTCTCTAACATCAGTCTTATATCTCCTATGTGCTTGTCAATTAGTCCAAATACAGTCCAATCATCAAAATATACTTCTAGAAACTTATGGATGTATTCTTTTAATACAGCAACTACTACTCTAGAAAATATAGCTGGTGCATTCTTAATACCAAAGGGCATTACCGTATACTGGAACGAGCCCCATTCTATTGCAAATGTGGTCTTGGATCGATATTCTGGATGGATTCTGATCTGGTGATAGCCTGAAAAGCCATCAGTGAAGGAGTAGACCTCCTGTCCTCCCATGTTGTCTAATACCTCATCAGTGAACGGTGTTGAAAATGGATCGTGAAGCGATGCATCGTTGAGTTTGCGCAAATCGACACAGATCCTGATGTCTCCTTTGGTTTTCTTCTCTTGTACAACTATGGGGATAACCCATTCACTTTCTTCTATAGGATCAATGATGCCTACTGCTAGCATCTTATCGATCTCATCCTTAACTTTTTCTTTGTATTGCGGATTTAATCTATATGGGCGTTGTTTAACTGGTCTAGCATCCTCCTTCAATGGTATCCTCATGACTCCCAGGTCGCCGAATATTCCCTTCATCTCTGTGAACTTGGTGGGAAATAGGTCCTGATAGTCATGTAACAAGTTATATGCAATCTATCCGACTATTTCACCGTTCCAATAGTCTCCAATATAGGCAAACTTAGGTTCTGTGTCTGTGCCAATATTGATCTTTTTAATCTTGATGGGCTCTGTGATTGCTGGAATTTCTAACTATGGTCCCTCAACATCGCGAGTGCCTTCTGAATCCGAAATGTTTGTGTCACGAGGATCCTCATTCTCCTCCTCTGGTTCAGCCGCAAAATTATAACACTCTAACGCCTCTTTTAGCTGCATAGCCCACTCAAGTTGAGCTGACACTGATATGGTACAATCCTCAAATATATTACTCTTTATTACTTGTAGGGCCTGATCAACACTTGGATACTCAGATTCAAAAGCAAAGGTGAGTAGAAAGTTGTCTATCATAAGTGGCCATGTTGTTGTTCCCTTCCATAGTTCAGTCTCTGTATACCAGTTCCTTGGAACTGTGTCCAAAGTATGAATGAATCGGTGAACCCATTCATCCTCGGGAATGTCCGACCAATTCTGTTCACATGTCTGAATGTGTGCTCTGGGGTCACTCTCTCCTGTGTACTTTTGCTGGACATACTTTCTGTCGACAGAAAATCTGATCACCATCAATCTTTTAATATCGTCCCATGATGCGATACTCTCTTTATGTGCATACCACCATCTCGCAGGTGTGGCTTGTACTGCAAGGTCCATAGCTGCGATCTTCTGCTCGTGAGGAATCTATTGTTGAAACTGCTCGAGAAAGTCCTGGATATCTATTAGACCATGAAAGGATGGAATCTCATTGATTTCTGCATCAATCCATCGCAGTGACTTAGTCAAGTACACGCATCTGTGCGATGAGACTTCGTGAAGTCTATTCTGCCAGTTCTCTAGACCAACATCTGAATTTGATGCACATGAGCTGTCGCATCGCCAACTAATGTTCCCTTCTGCGGTTGGATTGATGTAGTCGCTCTGGTTTGTGGTCATCTGATAGAGGCTCTCCATGTTACGTGCCTCGTCCTCTGCTTGGATAGGTTCAATATATCTAGGACCCTGAAAAGGATCCAACGATGCGATGACCCGGATCTGTGCATCCTCAAAGGTCATTTGTCTTCTCTTTGGGTCGATAACGACCATGTTACTGATCGCCCAATCAATTCCTAGTAGTGCTGGATATGGTCTACTATCGCCAATGATTTCTATAACTTCAAAGTCTACAAAGCTGCGAACTCCGTCAATGTCAACTGGCACCTGCGGTAACCGACCCAGGGGTGACACATGCTGCTGATTAGCTAATCTCAGATGGATAGGCGATCTGATTAACTTAGGGCTACCCATCTGTTCCCATGTCTGCTTAGTCAGAACATTTACATCTGATCCCAGATCTAGGATCACCTCATCCATTTCAAATTCTCCAACCTGCGCTGTGAGTCGCATCTCTCTCCCTGTTCTTGTATGTCCTATAATATTATGAACAGCACGCTGTGTACTGCTCACAAAAGAAGATGGTTGAGATTGATCTATAATGTGCTGAAGTTCCGTGATAGTTTGCTCATTTCTTACAAGTTTTAGACAACTCTTCAGGAAGGAATGTACACTTCCTGTCATCTCATCCTCATCGCATATTCCCGATGCGGTAGCCTACGATGTCTGTACAAGGCTATCGCCACAAGGTGCTTGCTGCGGTACGCCCCTAGACGGTGGTACCTGCGATCCTAATTACGTAGGGTCATCAAAGAAATCCTTAGCTTCCTAAAATGTTTGTTTGTTCTTCTACAGGTCAACTGGTGTTGCTTTATTAGGAGCCCTACGTACCCACTCCTGACCTGTGTTCTTTTCCGTCTCCTGCGATGTCCCACTGGTAGAAACACGATTGCGAGTCACGATATTGACTCTTGGTTCTGGTTCTTCCTGCTCAGCAGAAATAAGCTGGATGTTCTGGTGTGCTGCTGGCTTAGGTTCTCTGATCTTAGCTATCAAGGTAGGACACTCCTCTATAGTATGATCATAAGATTTGCAGTAGTTACAAGTGGTAGTGGGGCTCCGACAGTCCCTAGCATAGTGTCCTATAACTCCACAGTTGTAACAAGTAACTGGTATGTGACCACGGCCAAAACCTTCTCCTCTGCTGAAGCCTTCTCCTCATGCAAAGCCTCCTCCACGGCCTCATCCTCTAAATCCTCCTCCACGGCCTCCATAAGCCGGATCATGTTGTGGTCCTGCTGCTGGACCCTGTGTCTCTAACTGGACCCTGTACAAGTCTTGCTTGCTCCCGACCATGAGATCATAGGTTCTGCAATCGTGTCCAGCATGGCCTACAGACTTGCAGAAGACGCAGTATAAGTTCTTAGGTGTCTGCACGTACTTCTGAAGTAGAGGACACTACTGAGGTAGATTTCCTTGCATTTTGCATATTTCACACCACGGTCTGTGGGTCTGTGGTAAGGGGTTAGGAGCCCCTGTCACTATATATTCTACAAAAACTGGACAGTTGTCTTTACTATGGCCTTGTGATTTACACCTTATGCACCATATGTCTTGCGCAACCTATTTCCCTTTCTTAAGATCATGCAACTGTAGCGTGAGATTAGCCAACTGGTTTTGTAAAGTTGTCATTCCTGTACTGCTCTCAGCTAGAGGTGAAGCCTCTAGTTTCATCACCATCTCCAACGCGTCATCCTGCGTCTGGAGTTTCTGTTACATTAACGGCAGTCTAATGTGAGGGAGCAGTGCTGCAATAAACCATTCCTTATGCTACTCCAGCGTGAACTCAAAACTGACTTGGTCGATAAGGGCTTTGAATTTCTGATCAAAGTCCCACACCGACTCTGTAGGTAACTGCTTGATGTATTTGAGTTCTATAATGCACTATGACTCAGACTTAGGTTTCTTAAACTCTTTAATCATGGTGGTCTTGACCTGTACAAGTGTCCTGGGTACTGTGGTATACTTTATATACCATGTTAAGGCTCGATCTCTTAGTGTGGTGACCAACTGTACAAGTTTAAGGTTATCGTCGTTGATTGCTTTAATGGTCCACATGGCTTCACATAGAAACCAATGCTGCTCTAGGTCTTCTGCCCCTGTTCCCTTAAATATAGGTAGATTAATATCATCCCCCATTCTATTTCTACGTGGTGGATGTTGATTTACTCTATTACTACCACTCAGCGGTGTAGGTGGAGGTGATGTAGCGGTGGTAGGTACTATCTATGAGCTACTGGATGGAGTTCCTACGGGATTGTTCTGAGTCCGGGTCTGTTTCTGTGGGGTGTAAGGGTGGTAAGGGATACCCCCCTCTGTTCCTTCTGTGGTACTATGACTTTGCTGTCTAGTACTATCTGAACTGTCTTCAAATATTGGAGATCTGAAATCTACTTTATACTTCTTTCCACTACGTGTTCGGCCAATGTCATCAAAATCACTTTCAAACTCTTGTGACATTACTATTTCTACTTATTCATCTAAAACTAGATCCATTGTTCCTTTTTCATGTAATAGCGTCTTAATGGACAAGTTTAAAGATATTAGGTACTTACCACGATATCCTTTGAAGAAATAGCACTCAGCCTCGCTGAAGCTTTTCCTCTGGTCAACTGCAAACTCTGTGACGAAGCCTTCTAGCACACTCGCAAGCTAGAATTCTACTGCCCTCGTGATAGGATTATCAAGGTTCTTCACGGTTTGAATCAGCTCCAGTGTCCAAACAATGTCTCTTTTCTTTTTGAATATGCTTGTATTAGTTAACTTTGATAGCCAGTCATAAAGCTCGTTCCCAAAGGTGGCAAAAAATATCGCATGCAGGTCTGTAATGATGTGTTTTTGTAACTAGGCCTCTGTACTCAGCTTAGGACTCTTGTTCTCTCGTTCAGAAAACTCTTTCTGGTTAGACCAAACCCACTCATTGAGTTTGTCTCTCGTAGGACGCCACCAGAACATCAGCGCTCTGTTTGTTCAAAACCGGCAACAGAACCATTTGTTGGCTATCATGGGCAGACCCGGGTTTACTGTATTTAACCAACAACACCCCTAGCTCACTGGCC
The DNA here is from genome assembly GCA_001517045.1 of Pseudotsuga menziesii. NCBI lineage: Eukaryota > Viridiplantae > Streptophyta > Pinopsida > Pinales > Pinaceae > Pseudotsuga > Pseudotsuga menziesii. Next base: position 349,677 of record LPNX010563318.1, read on the forward strand.
CTTTCGGAGACAGACTACGGAGTGGCCTGAAGTCTCACCCGAAGTGATTCTAATGGTTTGGCCAAGGATTCAAGCATCTTGGACCAGGTTCTGTGGCATCCTATTTGCGACTCGTAGCTCTTCTAGCTGCGAGGCCTCTCTTCCTGTGCGTTGCATGACCCTTCTACTCGCATCGCGTGATCTCCTCGTCTCACAGCTCTTCTAGCCACGAGATCTCTCTTTCCTGTCGCGTGGTCCCTTTCTGCGTCACACCACTTCCACTAACTCACGATTCCTCCAGCCTTATCGCATCGCCGCGCACCAGGAAACACGTAACTTCCTCCCCAACACTAATTCCTTAACCTACGGTATCACACACCGCAGCACCTCTGCCGGTGTGGTATCACCTCCCTGGGATATCCTACTCCCGCGGCTCAGCGCACTTAGCATTGTTCATGTCGACTTGCAAGACTCAACATACCAGGTTGTTTAACACTATGACTAGTGTCTATTTCAAGCAAAGCATAAATGAACCCGCATATAACATGCTAAAGACTTCAACTTATGTCTATCCTTCTATATTGCTGTGAACTGAATAACACATACATACATTCAACTGTAAACAAGGCTCATATAATAACTAACAGATGCAACAAATAAACACAACACATGAATCAATCGCATAACACTCAATTTTAACGTGGTTCACCTCCAGGATGGAAGTTACATCCACAGAACTGTGTTTCTATTATAGCTCAGGGGAAGGTAAACACAGTTCTGTTGCACCGCATATGCAGCTTGAGATCTTCTGGGTAACTCCTCACACATTCGGGAACACTTATCTCTTAGATCTCTTTTCTACCTCTATATTGCACCTCTTACAATATACTCTTCCCTCTCTGTCAATCCCTGCGGATCGTTACATGCATGCTCTATGAGCCAGCTACTGGTTACAGTAAGATACTACAGCTAATAACAGAACCAGAGCTTGAATTCTATACAATTGTCCACTATTTTCTAACTGTCTAACCCAACCAACCCACCAACCAACCCTTTTACAATACAAAATATAACCTTTTATAGGCGGCCCGAAGGTCTCGCCATTACAACACTGTGGGCCTGTCCCAACAGTAACCCAAAACCCTAACTAGTGACAGTCGGTGTATCTGTACTTTGAGGTAGCCGCTATCCGTCACACCACAGCTCTCTACAGTACTCCATGCTTCCCGGCACTGATCATGGGTACTATGCATCGCTTCTCTTCACCACAGCTTCCTGCAGTCTTCCATGCTTCCCAGCGCTGACCATGGGTACCGGCGCTACTTCCCTTTCTGTCCTTTGTCTTCAATACCTCGGCCTTGTTGCTCCTTTTCCTTTATGAGGGTGGCTGAGCCCTCCTGTCTTCCGTCGCTGCCTTCAATGCAATGGGTTAGCTCTCTCTTCTTGGCTGCTCAGGTACCATTGTCTTCCTTGACTTCTTTGTCTTCTACAGTCACAGTTTCCGGCTCTGATCTGTAGCTAGAAAACCTGCTATAGTGTCGTAGCTCTACCTCCTATATCTTTGCCAAAACTGTCTATCCGTCAAAATAGAAGCTTCTTCTGTAGCTGCGGGACCCTACTCCAACAAGCCCTTGGTCAGGGCTTTAGCCCCTTTTTTGGGCCTTTAGCGCTTTCCACCCTAACTTTAGCCCCTTTTTTAGGGCTTTAGCACCTGGGGGTCTATTTTGGGCTCTTTTTTGGGGTTTTTAGCCCTTTTCTTCATCCTTGGGATCTTTTGGAGGTGTGGGGGTCAAATGGAAAGCCATGGAAGGTCTTATGGAGTGAAATGAGTGTTATGATATGGTGTCCTTGGGTGGTGTAGGCCATCAGGAGGTATGTGGGAGATTTTTGGGTTAATAGATTGTCCCCTGATGTGTGAGGGTAGGAGCTCAACATATGGCCGATGGAAATCATAGGATTTACTGTCGAAAGGTGGTGCTTCTGGGGTTGGGGCATGGTCGATTTTGGTTTTTTTATTAATTTGGTTCCCATCAATGGGTGACATACAATAAATGTGTGACATGTATATGGACGAGGCAGGAATTCCCATGCTCGTGACAATGTCAAAAAGAATCATTTGATCTATGCTCTAAAATACAAGAGCCGATCATATACAAGTGATGTTACAATGATGGTTGCCTCTATGTGAGGCTGAATACAATACTAATCTTGTACATTGAACCCATGGCATTCTCATGGAATACTACATCTTCATGACTGATGGTCTGCTCGATCTGGTACATAGCTATGTAGACTCATTGATTGAGAGTGAGAGTATCTGTGGTACAAGTATGCTGGTTCAATCATAAAGGTATATCAAAGCACTGCTGGGGCTTCTGAACACTATCTCCAACACAAACTAGAAATCACAAGGGACATAACCTGTTTAGGTCCCTCGAGTGGACTCACCAATGTGCTAGAGTTGGGTGACATCCGAGGTCTTCAACCAAGTACTGGGCGGAACAAACCCTAGATGAATCTCAACGATGCGATGATGGAGTTGAAGTCGAGCACATGAGAAACAACCATCCTGAGAGGAATTAAGGACTCCTCTCAAGTGGTCCAAGGAACTCGTCAATGATGTTAATGAAACCAAGGTACAGGGACCTCTGGGTCTATCCTCTGGAATATGTGTGTTGGCATTGACAGAGGGAGACCTGCCCCTGGTCAAGGCGATGATGTTTCCTTGACTAGGGGCGTGAGGGATAACCGAAATATGTGAAGCAATATGTGGACTGACTCATTGAATTGGGGGGAGGGGAGGGAAGGGAAAAAATGAATAGGGGTAGGGGGGAGTAGGAGACTCAAACTTCCTTTGTTCAGAGTATGACGACAAGGCAGACCAGGTAGCAAATGAAACTGACTCATGGGAATGGGATCATGGCTGTAATACCAGGCATGTCGCTGCAGATGGGAAATACTTGGAGGAAGAGGGCACTTTTGATACTAATGGGATCCAAGGAAGACACATTGTAGAGTACTCTGAACAAAGGAGACCCAATGTGGGAATGCTGCCAAACTTTTTTTTGTGGGGTGGTGTCTAGGGACACCATTGTTGTACAATCTCATGGATTTTTGGCGAGCCCGAGAAGGTAAATGCTCGATGGTGGTTTCAATTTTAGAGAGTCTGAAAGAACGAAGAAGACTCCAATGGGGGCTCTTTTTCGTTGATAGTCTCCTATTCCTGAAAAAGGATAAAAGTATACATAGGAGAGCTCACCCATCCTTGAGGGGATGAGAGACTTCTTTACCATTGGTAGTCCATTCAGGCCGAAAAAGGTTAAACCTATACTGACTGGACGGTCATTGAAATACTTTTATGAGCATGAACGAGACCAAGTTTGCTCGGTAATCTTTTCTTGATGAAACGGCTGGAAAAGAGCTTAACGACAATCGGTGGTGAGCTTTTTCATTAAGTGCGGCCCCTATGCCCAAGAAAGCACAAAAGTATGCAGAGGGGAATGGTCTTGGCTTGAGTGTGCCAAGGAGGTCCTTTTCATGAGATGGTCTACATGCTCCGCAAAAGGAGGTAAACAGGACGATGTAGACGTCCTTTCCTATACTTTAGCGAGTGGGAAAGGAAGCAGCTACGCTCAATGATATTTTCATTGTTTTAAGGAGTCAAAAAAGAGCTTAAACAAAAATCCAATGTGGTCAACCGACTGTGGTGGCACGAGTGGTACCCCATGTCGGGATGGTGGACAGAGGTCCAAAGGTCATCCACGCAGTATGGACGGAGCAGAAGGCTCTCAAACATTCCACTACATGCGTGGGATAGATCACGGCAGAGGCCTGTGAGACGGTGCAATAGAGGCATGCAAACCGAGGTGGCTCTCAGATAGAGGTCAGGAGAGCGTGTGTGTGTGTTGCGGTAGACAAACTTGACTACATGCAATGTAAGTACCAGTCCAGAGGCACTTATATGCCAAATACGTGCAAGAAAAGAAAGCATTTTGTGGATAGTGGTCCAGAGGTCTGTGTAAGGTGTGGTAAAAATAAAATACAATCTATGTGTTAAAAACAAAATAAAATAAAAGCTAAAATTATATTCCTTGATGGGCAGCGGCCCAAGGACACTTCTATGCCAAATACATGGAAGAAAAATAAAGGGTGTTTAGTGGACGATGGTCCAAATGTCCACATAAGGTGCAGTGAAAAAGACAATTGTAAATGAAAAAAATAAAAGTATAGTACAATCCTTAATGGGCAATGGCCTGATCGCTCGCATGAGTTGCGATCAGGCAGTGTGATACGAGTACCGGTCCATAGACACTCGCATCGTCATGTCATGGCTCGTGACTTGAGGTGACTTATGGGAAATGGTTCCAAAATTGATTGTTTAAACATGAGACGATGGTATCATAACTAGATAAAGGGAGGAATTCTAAAACCAGTGGCATAAACGGTGTCTCAAACGGAGTTCGTATGGTCCTGTTATGTCGATCGGAAGAAATTAGGTCAAATGGGGCCTATAAAAGGGGAGGGTCCACATGGTGAAGTGTCATTGTCACTGTTCATTGTGGAGTTGGAGAGGTGGGCCCTAATTCTTCATTTGCTGATTTCTCTTGATCCGATCGATAGTTTCATGAGCTGCGACTTGCAGGTAAAAGCTCTCACTGAACCTCTTCCTTTTGATGCATTTTTTACTAGATTTGACCACTTGGAGTCCCCCCATGAGCTGTTTGGGGTTTAAAATGTGCTAGGTCACTCATTTAGAAGGGAAATATGCACCCTAGGTGCACCTGTTGGGCCATTATGAGCACCCCGGGTGCTCCTTTTGCTCAATTAAGTGTGCCTTGGCCCTCTTTGGGTGGTTTTTTGATGGTGGGGAGGTCTGACCTTAGGGTTTTTGTCTTGTACAGGATGGTGGAGATCAAATGGAGGGAGAGAGACTGTAAGCCAGTCTAAGATGCATCATTATGAGATGGGGGTGTAAGAGATACAATGGCCCACTATGGGTTACTGAAGTTCATGTGGATTCTGCTCATGTGGAGCTTGGGTTTCCTGATGCAAACTATGATCAGTTTTTGGGATGTTACTGATGAGGTGTTCCTCTTCCAGGGACACCATATTGAGATTACAATGGAGGATGTGTACTTCATTACTGGGCTCCCAATATTGGTAGGAGTTGGTGACTTGGCTCCTGTTTTGTCTCGAGGGGAGACATTGGAGGATTTATGAAAGCAGCACTGTTATGCTACGGCGTATGTGCGTGGTTCCTACATCTTGATGTGTGACATCGAGGATTTGTCCACACAGGAGGTGGGGACTTTACTATAATGCATCTTGGGTTCCATGGGGAGCCACAATATTTTGGGTGGTCATCTGCAATTAGTCGAGCATGCCATTGGTGGCACATATTATGCATGGGGCCAGATGTGCTTACAATCTGTTTGGCATCAGCTGAATAGGTCGAAGACTACTGGCACTGGTTCTTGCTTTGGCTCCTTTATAAGTTCTTTCTTCTTTGAGAAAGTACCTACACTTCATCCTCATCGGGCTCTGGAGGACAGTGGTCCACAGGAGCTGAGGATGTATAGGTGGTGCCAGATGATGATTCGCGAAGGTGGCGATAGAGTGGGCCGCTTCTTCACAGAGGAGTTGTTGGAGCAGTGGCTCCAGCTTCCTGTGGTGATTGAAGAGTACCCGTACGTGGGTATGGACTTCCAAGGAGATCCAGAGATGCCTTGACCTCCTGGTCAGGATTGGGGACAAGCTGGTATGTATGCTTGATGTTTTTATGTTCATCTTTGTGCATGGTATAGTTGAGCTGATTATTTATTTTCATGTTGATGTATGTGGACTGATGGTATCCTTGGTTGTGTGTGTAGATGTTAGTCCTTGCTCGCCCCCTGGGCATCGGAGGTGGGTTGTTACCGTACCTCCCACAACAGCTTCTGCAGTGGCCCCTTTCGGGAACCCTCGTAGGCGATAGCCGGACATGGATGGGCTGGTGCAATACATGGAGGAGGTGGCTACTGGGGTGTCAGAGGTTGGTTAGTAGCACCTGAATACCAACTTTATTGTTGTTGTTCACAATCTTCCTCCCGAGCTGACGAGCATGATGAGGAATATGGCAGTGGCGTGTGAGCACTTTCGTCGAACAGCGAGAGGTGGTGTGCTTGCATTATATTTGTCTTCTTCGGAAGATGATGAGTCCGAGTCATATGAGGGGTCTGAATTGGATTAGTAGCCTTGTGGGGCTACCCTTAGTGCATAGGTTCCCTTAGGGGTTTTTGTGTCGCTTATGTATATCCTGTTGAGAAAACATATGTGGCTTTTCTCTTTTTGTATTGGACATATTGTGGACATGCGACTTATGGATTTATGTCTATCTATATTTTTGATGCATGTGGATGTGCTTTTATGGTTTTATTATGTGAGTCTTTTATTATGTTGTGGAATGCAAATTCCTATGTGATGTATTGTTACATGGTGTGTGTATTTTTTAGACATGATTATGCATTATGTTATGGTTTTATGTTTCCTATATGCTGTTGTTGATGTGCCAATTTAGAATATCATTAGCCATTTGATCTATGACACTATTGAGTATCCTGGGAACATGTGTGAATGTGATGGATTCAAATGTTTTGACCATGTGTTTAGTGCACAGGTACTTTCTAAAGAGGCAGGGATCACGAACTCGATAATGGTTGTTTAGTTGAGAGACAAGCAGCTGAGAGTCTAAGAAGACATCAAGATGGTGAATTCCTAATTGTAGAGTAGCGACCAAGAGGCCATTGACACCATCATATTTCACCTGGTTGTTGGTCGTGGTGCCCAAGCATATTCCGTCGATCTGGATCAACTCATGCGATGGGGAGTAGATTACCCATGCAGCCAAGGTGAGGTTCGGGTACCATCTGCTTTCTCCATCTGAAGCAATGAGAGGAAACGATACATAAGACTCAAGCAGGGAAAAATGTGTAAAATAAAAAATGAAAAGACTATAATACAATTGAGAACGTTGTCACTCAAAGGGGTGACATTAGGGGGAAAGTTTTTTGGACTTTCCCAGGATCAGCAATCATTCCTTTTTGTGACACAATGAATCCTTGGAGACGACCCGTGGGGACACAGAAAACGCACTTGAATGGGTTCAAGCGGATCCTATACTGGTGACATCGCATTAAGACTTGTTGCAAGTTGTCTATATGTTGTGTGTGACTTTGTGACTGCTCGATGAGGTTGTCGAAACATAGCAACATGATGTGAGTAATATCGTGGAAGCAGTGCATCATGGCATGCTGGAAGGTGGCTCCAACATTTTTGAGGCCAAAGGGCATGACTCGGTAGGAGAATATGCCCCATGGGGTTGTGAATGTTGTCTTGCAATGATCTTCTTTCTGGATTTGGATATGGTTGTATCTAGAAAAATCGTCCATGAAGGAGAAGGCCTCATGTCCGGTGCATGCATCGATGATCTGGTCGATGAACACTGTGGGGAAGTTGTCTTTGGGACATGCCCCATTGAGATCGCGAAAGTCTGTGCAAAGGAGAATGGTACCCTATTTTTTATTCATGGGAACAGGATTAGAAACCCAAGTTATGTATGCAATGGGATAAATGAAGTTGGTTGTGTGTAGCTTCTCTATCTCAGCTTTCACCGCAACCACTTTGGATGGATGGATGGGCCATTGCTTCTGGCGGACAGGTGCCACATTAGGCCATGTGTCAATGTGGTGTTCCATGATGGATGGATCTAAGCCGGGCATTTCAGCGTATGACCAGGTGAAGATGTCATGGAATTCTTAGAAGAGAGCGGTATAGGCATCGACCTCTTCTGCGGAGCAAGATGCCCCCAACATGATTTCTTCAACGATCTCAGAATTGGTTGAGATGTCAATTTTAATGGTTGGCTAAATGTTTGCCATGTTCCCTTCTTTGAAGGCATCTAGTGCTGGGATTGGGTTCTTGAACCAGTCAACCTTCCCATGGATGAAATCTTTGGTCTCCATGGAAAACTGGTCAAACTGCGACACAAGCTCTTCCGGGAGGAAGAGCGAGCAATGGTGCATGTCATCCCATGGGTATTATGGGGTGGTCAGAGCTTCAAGGATCTCCTCATCGTTGTTGAAGCAATGAAGTGACAGGTCTGATGGACCGTTGTTGGAGATGGGAGTGAGCTGGTTGGGGGAACTAGACATCATGTAAATGGACATTGTGTCAGACGAAGGAGGTGGTGGTGGGTGAACTTCTTCGATCAAGGTGATCTCAGACTCAAGGGAATGGTAACAGAGGTTAGCAAAAGCCATTTGAAATTCAGGGAGGTATTGGAAATGGTGGGAGTAATGTCCATACAAGTCGCAAAGGGTGCAAGCATGGTTCGTCCTTAATGCCTTGTTATTTACTACCGGCACGGTCGGGAGATTAACCATGGGGATGTTTTCATTCGTGTCCATGGCATCCAGATGTGCACGGATCACTGGGACTTCAGGGAAATCCTGATTTGGATGGCCCTGTTGTTTGCAGATAGCACAAGGTGGGACTTATCAAGGTTCTGCAGTGGATTTGGTGTTCTTTCCCCTGGCCCTCTTGGGTTGGGGTGTTGCAGATGCGGATGCGATGGTTGGCCTATGCGGACCGGGTGGGGGCTGAGACTCAACTACAATAGGTTTCACCAGATTTAGCACAACCTGGGGCATTGGTGGTTGAGCTGGTGGTTCTAGATACCACACCAGGATCCCCAACATAAGGTTGGGTAGGCTTAAGGTGGCCATGACCAGCTTTCTCATGACACCAGGTGGGGGAAAGAGGAAGGGAATTGTATGGACCATAGATGAACCCACATAACTCCTAGCTGGTTACATGTGGGGGTGAGGTTGTGGTTGCGGCTATGCAAAATGCTACTGTTGCGGGTGATGTTGTGGCTGCTGCGGATGATGTTGTGGTTGTGGTTGGGTTGCAGCTGCGGTTGCTGTTTGGGTGCAGTGGTGCTTGATGAGACCATGCACAAGTCCAAAGTTTGCTTTTGTGTTGGTGGTGGTGACACCAATGGGAAAGGAGTCGTCATGGTGGGATCGGTAAACAACCTAGGGCCCACATTCAACAGTGGGGAGGCTGGTGTGTTTTAAACCGTAGTGTTGGTTGCAGGGATGATGTTAGCATGTGCGGTCACCCCTTGTGGCTCAGTGGTGGTGATGGTAGGGATAATGTTGGCAGGCATTGCTAACCCTTGCGAATCATGGTAGGTGAGCTGGCCAACCATCACAATCTTCCCTTCATAGGGGAACATCATGAGGTGGAAGACAGTTGACACGACCACTTGCATGGTGTACATGTAACTCCTCCCAAGGAGGAGGTTGTAATCTAGTTGAGCATTGACGACCTCAATGTCAATCATGACTGTCTTCCTGGCTAACGTGATGGGGACATGAGGGAGGATTCCTTGGGATTTAGTGGTGTGTCCATCATAATCCCGCAAAGTCGTGGAAGATGGTTGCAGAATAGGTGATCCAAGCTTCTACCAAACCAAGGTAGACATAACGCACGTGGATGCCCCTCATCCACTATGCATCGGTGCACAACCAAGCTCTAGATGGACAACGGGATTTGGAAGGCGATAGTGGAGGGCATGCACGGCTCTCCATTTTATGTGTCAAAGGTGATCAACTTGGAATTAGAGTGGTCTACTACCCCTAGAGCGGCTAGTAAGGATTTTCATTGTGTTGGGCATGTTTTAAGTACCTCAAGAGTAGACATGGTGGTTAGTGTTTGGGACAAATTATCCACAACACTATAGCTTACTGCAGCTCTAGCTGTGGCATTATCGGTGATTTTGCGTATGGGGGGGTGCAGTAATGGGGGTAACTGGAGAGGTATGTTGGTTGTCTTAGACGTAGATGTTGTTGATGAGTCAACAGGTTCGGTAGTGGTACTGTACTAGTTTCATCTAGTTTGTAAGTTGACCTCTTCAGTGGTCATGGTCATCAGGTGGTGGACACCTGTTTCGGCTGTGGGTGGTGCCGCCAGAGCATTGGGATTGGCCTGGGGAGGGGTAGTGGTTGCTACTAATCCTTGGAATGGTAGTGGATTTTAAAGCACCATGGGAGGAGGTCCCTGCGGTGCAAGGTTCGGTTGTGCTTGGTTTTTGGCCTTGGCAGCCTGTTGGGCCTCGTTTTGAATGGATTGCTTGGTGTGACCCATGAGGGGGCACTCAAATGTATAGTGCTCATAGACCTCATAGAGTGTGCATGGTTGGTTGGTGTGCAATGGGGCATTGCGTCTTGGTGCATTTGGTCGCGATGGATTCTAGGCCGGCTGGTTTGTTGCGACATTGTTGGGAGGATTCGGTTGTTGACTGCCTCCCTACGGTTGGTTGTTTCCCTGGTTGCGGGGCCAGTTATTTCTAGCTTGCCCTTGTTGATTGTTGGGGGTAGGCTGGTTGGGACGTTTTTGCTGTGCAAACACTTGACCCAACGGGGTGGGTGGAGCAGGTGGAGCGGGGGCGGGGGCTTGGACTTGTTGCACTAGTGGTGCATAGTAGATTTGTGGGGGTGATGGTGCCATGAATGTGGGCATTTGCCCCACATACTGCTGTGCTAGCCAAGCCATAGCTTGAGCCTACTACGGTGGCATAGGTTGTGCATAGGAAGTGGCTGCTCTAGATTGAGACATCATTCTAGCATAGTTCGGAGCTTGGTTTTGGTAAGCAACGTTGGCGGTGTTGCTTGGTTGCGGTGTCACGGGAGGTGATGTTGGTCGAGGCTGTGGTTGTTGGGAGACTAACCCTATGATGCCATCCGTTGTGTGGGATGTCCCCAGTGCATTGTGGTAGAAGGTACTTGGATAGGGAGCGTCTGGGATGACAGTATACAAGTATCCCGACTAGGTATAAGTGAGATCAAATTATTGGGCCTTCAATATGGCCTCTTCTTCAGATTGGGGACACTCAGATGCGATGTCCTTTGCGATGGATGGGATCAAAGTTTTAAGGAACCAATCTAAGAAGATCTTTTCGTCAAGTTGGATCTTACACAAGCTACGGCACCACCTCCACTCATGGATGTGATCAGTGATGTGAGTGGCGGTGTTTTGGCAACAGGATAGCAGGATCTCCACCCCTTCGTCATATCTGACAGGGAGTTGGAAATACTATAGGAACATGAAGGCTAGGGAGTTGAAGTCGGGGTACTTGGCTTGTGGCAGCTCAATGTACCATTTGGCCTTGACACCTATAAGGGTGCGTTGGAACAGCCTTAGTTTGATGGAGTCTTCTATGATGTTATTGGATGAGCACCATAGATGGAATGTCATTATATGATTTTGGGGGACATTCCTTAGCTTTTCCTTCAAACTTTGGGATGTCTGAAGGTAGCTTAGTTGGCATGGGTGGCCAAAAATATTGGTGAGGGATGGGGTCATTCGTTAATCTAGCCAAGTCAGGTAAGTTCAAATGAGCCATGAATGGTAGATTTGACCCCAAGTTGATGTGGGATGGGGCTGCAATGGGAGCCAGGTTTGCAGGTGCATATTGCATCTGCATGGCTGAGACTGCTTGTGGTGGTACCATGGCATGGGAGGGATGGTATGGGTGGCAAGGGAATTTCTCCCTTGAATGGTGGTAGGGGGAATGTGGGTGGTTGGTGCACTGCCCCCCTGTGTGGCAGGTGGGACTATGTGTGTGGACGGGCCATTGCCCCCATGTGTGGCCACTGGACCAGCTTGGCTGGCCACTATGGGTGGTGGAAATTGGCTAATGACAGTCTGCTGTTTGTGCTTGGACCTCTTGCCATGCTGTGGGTGACTGGTTGTGACATGGACATGGGTCCACTTGCTAAGGTTAGACCGGAAAACGGATCCGGGTTTGCAGTAGCCATGGGGCTAGATGGTGTGGTGTGGAGGTCTGGTTTAGAATGATATGAGTCTGAATCAGAATCAAAGGCTATGTGGCCCTCTGATGGTGTAGGAGATCACTGATAATAGCTGCGATGGTGCCGACTGCGTGTTCCAAATGGTGGTGGTTCACCTTTTAGGCATGAGGAAGATCATGGAGGATCAATTGTGTTTGCTAGTGTGTATGAAACTGGTCGGTATGAAATTTGGACCCTGGTTTCAATGGATTCCTACTGCCTAAAGGTGGTCTCTTGGCCACCAATACTACTAGAAGACAGTGCTTGGATTGTTCCTCACGGGTAACTCTACTCAATCGGAAGGGGTTGTTGCCTGTTTCGCTTGGTAATTCCTCTCAGCGGCCAGCTACTTTGGGGTTCTTGTGGTTCTCTTCACAATGAGTTTCTGGGAAAAGCCCAAGTACTTCCCATAGTTGTAGCAGTCAGGGACTTATGTCCTCAAAGATTGTAGAGTTGATTGAACTCAGTGTAAATTTAGTAACTTTCAAGGCTCACTCAGCGTCATGAACTGAGTTGGGTTAATTATGTGGTATGGTGTGTTGGTTTGCTTGCTATTTTTGGTATTTGGTTTCCAATATGGTTTATGAATTCATGGTAGAGTTCACATCATGGTTTTGAATGCAAATGTAAATAGAAACTTGTAAGCAAATATTGTGATTAACCCTGAATTGTTGGCCTGACTAAGTTTCTACCTCTTAGTGGTATTCTTCTTCAACCAAGAGAAGGTGTTGGGCTCTCAACACAATGGGACTAAGCCCATCCGTAGATACTTAGGTCACCTCCCAAGTGCTAGGTTGGTCAAGCAGGGAGGATTCTTAGCATCGTGAGAAGCCCTCCTTCTCTACCCCCCGTACCTTCCAGGTCACCTGGTTTTAGTGGTTTATGAAAAATGCCATGGAGTTCCTAGATCTATATGAGCTGTCCCTTCGTCGTATCCCAGAATACCCCAGAGGGTGATGACTGGGTAGAGGAGGAAGGGGGCAACAAGATGGTTAATTTTATGTTAATTTTAGTTAGGCTAATTCATTTTATTGAACCTTAATGATTGGATTAGCATATACACATTGTTCATTGATTTATTTGCAAAAATTGAAAACTGAAATAAATAGAGACCTATAATGGTGGACAGAGGTGGCTGGGCCACACTAACAGTCCTATAAAATTGGAAATTGCTGCTAATTAAACTGAAAAAAAACTTATGTGTGACAAGTCGCACATTTCTGACTGAATCCCGCGAGGGGGCCACGAGATTTTTCCAGAAATGAGCAAGGGGGTCGCACAAAATGCCAAAATAGCTGCAACTTGAGCTTCTGGGCTGAAGTCGTGCCTATCTAAGGACTAAATGCACCCTAGGCATGCATGTCTTCCAATTAAGTGCACCTTCCCTCACCTTTTCCCCTGATAAGAGCGACCTGCTCCGAAAAGGGGTGTTTTTGGGGTTGCAGGGTCAGATCTAGCCGACAGTAACTGGTAATGGGTCAGTTTGACTCGGATCAGCCTAGGAAAGGATTTGGTACTGACAGAAAATAAGAAATAAAGCAAATTTAAACAGATCTAACATAACATTTTTGAAACTAGGGTAAAAACTGAAAAACTTGAAAAACTTGAAATTTTTTCCCAGGGATCCTATGGGATCGACCCAGGGGATTTTCCAAAGATGTAGTGAGAATTTCTCCTCACTACAGGGGTAAAAATGGCTCCCTTGTGCCTATAGGGCACAAGAGTAGGTTTCTACCCTTAGAAAACAGTAAAAACCAGAATGTAAAGTGGTAAAAATGAAGCTGCAAATTGAAACTAAGCTAAGCTACACTAGAACAATTAAATGGCAGCTATTTTAAACTACATATAAGAGCAAATGACAGGAAAAATAAAAGAGAAGCAATGATAGAGCATTGTTGAACCCCTCTACACACAGTGGGTTAGGGTTCCGCCTCCAAAACCTGCAAAATAAACCTATACTACTATGAAGACAACCTGCAAAAGATGTTAATGGTAAACCTGCAACTAGAAATATTGGTTAGAAAACAAAACAAGTAAATAAACATGCATAAAAAGAAGCTATACCTCGCTTGGGGGGAAATGGGCCACCATGCCCTAGCTCATGGGAGCACCTCTCTCTCTTGGTTGGGGAGCAATGGCTTGGAGAAATGGAGATGAAAGAGGGGGAGAGTGGGTGGTTTGAGAGCAAGAGGTCTCAAAGCATCCACAAGCAGCATAACAATATGTAAATGAGGAGTGTCTTAAGAGTGACCCCCCACCCTCCTTATATGGTTTTTCCAAGGGATTTTAGGGTTTTAAGCCCTTGGTCAGGGCTTTAGCCCCTTTTAGGGTTTTAGCCCCTTTTTGAGGGCTTTAGCTCCTGGGGGTCTATTTTGGGCTCTTTTTGGGGGTTTTTAGCCCTTTTCTTCATCCTTAGGCTCTTTTGGAGGTGTGGGGGTCAAATGGAAGGTCATGGAAGGTCTTATGGAGTGAAATGAGTGTTGTGAGATGGTTTCATTGGGTGGTGTAGGCCATTGTGAGATGTGTGGGGGGTTTTTGGGTTAACAATCCATGTTCACACTTGCATTCATGATTGTTTGGTATGGTTTGGGAGCCTATTGGTCAACCTAGGTGGGTTTAGGGGTCAAATCCCAGCCTGACACTTGTATGCATCCAGATGGCCTCCAAGGGATCATGAATTTTCCCAATTGTATTATAAGTATGTACCATACATATCTACAAGTTGTACACTAATAGAAATATAAGTTACTGGCACCATCTATGTGTGTTATTTTGTTCTTTTTATTGTTTTCTTGCATTAGAGGAAATTTCAACTCACAATGGGCATTAACCCTCATTCAAATTCCATGTCATCATGTGTTAGCCAATGAAATTGCTTTAAATTTGAAATACCATATAGGTCTTAAACACTCTTTTAATATAAATTTGGGGATAGGTATCATTAAAAAAACTACTTTTTGTTCATATTTTTAGCATATATCCCTATGTGTTTACTCAAATTTTGATCGAGAGAGCTCGTTGGATGTAGAATTAAATTCTTCATCCAATGAGTACCCACTCCGCATACTCTTGACAGACCCTGATACCCCAAAAACAAGAAATACCTGAAAAAAATGAGATGATGATGTCATCATCACATTTTTTTCAGGTATTTCTTATTTTTGGGGTAGTGGGATCCGTCAAAAGTATGTCGAGTACTCGTTGGATGCAGAATTTAATTTTTCATCCAACGAGCTCTCCCAATCGAAATTTGAGTAAAAACATAGGGAGATATGTCGAAAATACGAACAAAAAAGTAGTTTTTTTCTTTTCTTCCTCCAAAATTAATAAATATTATTTTATTATTTTAACTATTATTTTATTATTTTCCTTAGGATGCCCATTGTGAGTTGAAATTTCCTCTAATGCATATTTTGTGAATAACTTAGATTGTAAAGATTTCCTTAGCTCTTGGATCTCACTATGAATAAATTCTCACGCTTATCAGTATATAGTGATGACTCACTAGATGACCAACAACAGAGATGAGAAGCAGTGATGAGGAAGAGAGATGAGCAACAATGATGAGCAGCAAAGATGAGAAGTAGTGATGAGCAACATTGATGAGTATAGATTGACAAACATTGACGATGAGAATATTGAAAAAGAGTGATGAGCAGAGGTTGACAGCAGATATCGACGTGTAGAGTTACATGAGTAGAGATTGATGCAAGATAATTCTTACACTTGAGGATTGGACTCCTCAACCCTTTCTTAGTTGGAGCTAAGAAAACAAGGTTGGTTCATGTTATGAGAGTTGGTTCTCCTTTCATCAATTGATGTTTATTGTAATCGAGAATATTGTTGTCTTCCATGTACAATAAATAAATATCAAAATTACATATATTGCTGTGTCTCTTTTTATGTGATGTTTTCAGTTGATTATGTAATTGATGACATAATTATTGATATACTCTAATTTACTAATAAAAGTATAAAAAGGTTTAAATTTCTCACACACTGATTCACCCCCCCTCTCAGTGTGGCGATTATGTCCAACAGAGGGCCCAATAGCATAGTTGATCATGGTCAAGAGTATACTGAGGGGAACCTATTATGGGTGGGACAAGATGTACTTGACAATGGTTCAGTGTGGGCTGAACTAGGCTAGCTTGGTGGATGGGGATTTCTATTTCCCATCCTTTTTGTGCTCATTCTTATTTTAGCGACTACCGACACTGCGACCGCATATGGCAGTGCACGAAGGGGGATCTCATGAATCATGCATGAGGAGATGGTGAGATGATGATGAAGGAGGGAGGAGTCCTTGTGTGGTGTTTCTTCACTGAAGAGAATTTTTGCATAGTGGCAGCAGCTTCCTATCTGCATAGAGGACTATCCATACGCGAGGATGGACTACTAGGGAGATCCGGAGATGCCTCGACCTCCAAGACAAGTATGGGGACCTAATGGTACATATACATGACATTACGTGGTTGCAATTATATATAGTTCTCTAGGATAGTGGTATCCATATCATGATAGATATTGATGACATACTGTGTACATGTATAGACATGGGACTGCACCCTCTAGTGGGGTGTTAGCACTCAAAATTTGCCTCAGGTTGTAAAAGGAAATCTCAAGATAACAATAGAACCACTTGAAGAAAGAAAACTGGATTTTTCTTCCTAGAGAGGAATCTCTCACTGATTTTTAACAAGGGAAGATATGCAAATAAAATAAAGGTTCAGATTGTATTTTTGGTAGAAACAGGGAAAGTAAACATTGGGCTATGGAGTCGAAATATATAATGAATGAAACACACATCTGTTTGCATAGAACTTCAACAAAGTCAATATAGTTACTTGGTTATAGTCAAAATATTGATTTTCTGGTGATAGGAAAGAAACAAGAACAGTCCATCAATATAGAGCACCATAAGATGAATTCTGCATTAATTTTAGTTGAAAATATTTGTGAATATCTGTAAAATAGACAAAGCATAAACATGTATGAATTATGAAACATTAAACACTCATTTTAGACATGAATTAAAACATAATAGAAGGTAAAACATGAAAACATCCACAAGGAAAAGAAAGTACATACTGTAATAAAAAATAACACATGAATATTTGATGAAAGGATAACATTCGGCTCTACATTTTCTATTAAAAATAGGTCTCAAAGTACATAACTCAAAATCACAAGGGTTCCAACCATTTTTTCATACAACTAAGAGGTTTTTATACATTGCTCCATGAGCTTAAAATAAAACTAACTGCAAAAAATAGGCACAAGCGCCTTTACATGGGTCAATCTGCACTTCTTAACTAATAACAACTTCTAGAAAATAAACTAGTTCCTATTAACTATTCTTCAACATTCAATGCTCCATAATATTCAAGGTCTTCAAGTATGCAACATGTATTTGGTTCTCCTAAAATTTTCTATGGTCTTCCATTGGTCTGCTGAAGGTAGCTCCACAATAGAAATTTCTTTTGCCAATACTCACAATTCTATATGATCCCTAGAGGAATAATTTTGTAGATTTGAACATGCTTCTTTAAAAGCGAAAAATATTTTAAATTCATCAACCAATTTATCAACAATTGTTCTTCTAGATAGGGATTGGTTCATATCGGTGAAATTGGTGTGATCCAATTGCATTCAATCATTTTTTCATCGTAATCCTTCTGAGTCATCATTGCTCCTTTTTCCTCCAAAAAGAATGACAGTCCATTTTTAAATAAAGGATTAAACATGTCAATAAAAAGATTTACTTGATGAGCCATAATATCAACTTTAGCTTGGACTGTGTCTAAGTGGTGATATTTATTTACTATTTTCCTAGACCAAGTCATAATTGAAATACTATCCTTGATGTTTTCCTCCTTCAAACCATCCACTGAAAAACCATTCAAAAAGTTTATGGCATTATTAGCGTAGTCAACTGGCTTCTTATTCAATTTTTCCCTTGCTACTGCCATAATCTTCCTGGATGAATGTATCACCACTTCTTTATACAATATATAATCAAGGTAGGGCCTGAGATTGTCTTCTTATACAATAATAACATCCAAAATAATATGGTTTGCACCTTGTATTGATTCTTGAACTGTTACTTGCTTCATTAATTTATCATTTTTGGTTTGTAATTCCTGATATTTAGCCTCCCAAGCTTGATATTTGGCTTCCCATGTTTTCCTTTCTTGTTCTCTTTGTAATGCCAGGTTTTCAAGGTTTTTTTTTCACATTGTTAGCTCTAAATATTTTATGCTCACCTATGACATAGCTTGGACTATAGACTGCTCAATGGATTGAGTTATAGGAGGAATAATCATGCCCTTAAGTTCTTTCTCCTTTTCCTGTAATTTCCTTTCCATTTCATCAAACTTTGCTTTCATGTTCTTCTCACTCTCTACCACCAGGGCCATATTTTTCTCCCATTGTTTCTCTTTCTCAACAAATTTTAACAATTTAGCCTTGCAATCATTTAGCTCATTATTCAAACTTTCTTTTTCCTTCTCTATTTTAGCTAATTCAGGTCCTTGTATCAACTGTGTAGAAGGTATTTTTAGTTTCTTTTTAAAAATTGGATTACATTTTATTTTTCATTTAGCAACTCCTATATCCCAGATTGGCTCTCAACAGCCAGTAGATATGTTTGTAACTTCTTTATTTGTTCTTGGTGGGATTTGTTCTCCACATTTTCATGTCTCAATTGATTTTGAGTTTTTATTTTAGCGGTCTGCAACTTGGATAATTTAAGGGTAGATTTCAACAAATCAGTAAAAAAAATATCCCCTATCTTCTTGTGCAAATGTGTCATGTCGGGAATAGGGATATTTTCCAAGTCCATCTTCATTTCGGTAGCTCTATTCTTGGTTCTTAGAGATAAGTTCAGAGTATTTTGGGAATAATCTCTGACAAAAACAAGAGCTACCTCTTGGTTGGAAAGTTTCCTTACTTCTTAATATAGTTTCAAAGTTTCCTTTGAAGCCATATCCTTGGTTTCTTTATATTTCTCCAACAATTCCATATTGTTTTTGAATTAAAATGTGGATTCAGCTAGTGTGTCAGCAAATACATACTCCTTCACCTCAAGAATAGGTCCCGTCACTTTCATCTTCTTTGTTCCTTTGTATTCTTCTGTAGTCTGGACAACTTTTCATTCTGCTTCAGTCTTCTTCTTCTTAGGAGTTTTGGTAGTTTCCTCCTCTTTAGTATCCATTGCATCTAAAAAATCTCGCTTATTGGTTCTTTCTTAATGACTGGCCAAAGGTGTGATGTTCTCAGCTTCTGAAATCAACTTGGAAATGCCAAGTAACAATGAAGTAATATCTCTTACAGAATAATTTGAATCCTCCTGCAATCCTTATGCTTGAAATGATTTCTTTTTAGAGATTTATTTTGTTTGAAATAACATGACGAGGATCATAATTAACAGCAGGTTCTATTAAAAATTCCATCTCTTTTAGTAAACTCTCAATCATTAGTAAGGATTCCATCTCTGCATTCAAAGAGAGTTTATGTTTCTTGAGATCCATGCTGAGAGATAGATTATCCTTTGAGATATTTTCTTTGCTTGAAACCTCTTTCTCTTTTCTGTAGATATTATTCATTGGAATTGGAAATATACATTTAATTTTCATGTGTAGGATTTGGTTTGTTTTGGAATTGGAATGCATGAGTGATCCATATTGGTTTGAGTCTCTCTTTTCTTGGGGCGATTCTTGTTTCCTTTTGCATTCTGATTTTTTCAATGCTTGGTAGGAAAGATTGCTTCTTCATTTCCTTGTCTGTTTCAAAGAGAATTTTTAGTTTTCTCTTTCCTTTGCTTTATTCGAAAGCATTGTTGAATGATTTTCTTCTTGTTTTATGCATGATTGTTCGAAATTCTAGATCTTACTTTCATTAAGAAGAAATATATGTTTTCATCTTTGTGTGCATTAGAGTTAGTTTTGTTTGGAAACGTTAGTGAAGACATATTTCCATTAAGTTTTTATGCATCTTTTTCAAGCATGAAAAGATAGGAAACATTTTTGGTTTATCTATGTTTGATGTTCTCTAGATCTCTTTCTTATTTGCTTTGAAGATTATTTGGGCTACAATGATATTTCACTCTTCGTTTGAAAAGATAGAATTGCATTTGCATTTGGGTGTGCATTTTTTGGAAGAAAAGTAAATCTCTCTCCCTCTCTTAGGTATAATTTCATTGAAGAGGAAAACTTGCATTATCATATAGATCAGTGTGCATCTTCTTTAATTTCGATTTTTCACTCCATGGTTCCACCTAACCACACAAGATAAAATTAACGATAGTCACATAGGTTAAAAATTTTAGCAATTTGAGTGATAAGTTAGAGATGTGTTCAGGCATTGTTAAGCATAGCAGCTGTAATTAATCATCTGCATTACATCCCAGGACTCATGATGTTCTTCCACATTCCGTTGGTATATCGAATGGCCTTTCACATTCCCTTGAGGTATATCGAAAGGTACTTCACATACTTGATTGTATATCGAAAGGCCCCTTGTGTATAGTTATGTATTAGACAACACTACTACCGATTTGAGCTCCCACGTACCTTGCGTGTATTGGGAGACCCTTTTAGGAATCCTCAAACCATCTGAGTTATCCTTTTGGCCTGTCCTATGAGGTTCCTGACTCTTATCCACTCCTTTCACATGTTTTCTTGTTTCTTTTAGTTTGAGTAGTACTTGCTTATGCATTATAGTTAGGGGGTTATTAGGGAGTTTAGAGATGGCATCCCAATCTGGGAATACCACTCAAGAGGTCTCTTTCCAAGGTGTACCTTTTGTATTCCCTCCAAGTGAAGGTATTGGTCCTCCCTTTATTTCCACTCTAAATCTTCCTGGATTAACTATAGGATTACTGGTTTGGATGTTTAATCTAGTAATTCCTATTACACCTAATGTCTCAAATGTCACCTCTCCTCCAAGAGAGGATCAACCTCAACCTAATCCCTCTCCTTCTTCGTCGGTTGTGGCTTCACCTCTTTCTTCTTCTTCACTTGACCAAAGATCTATGGTTAGTGGTCATGGTGATAAGAAGAAGAAAGGAAGGGTAAGAAGAAGAATGATAAGAAATAGAAAAAGCAGCAACCATCTGCTCTTGATGGTGCTCGTTCTAAGAGAACACTCAGAAAAACCAAGTTCCCTTTTAAGCTTGGCAAGGGGGACCACCTTCTTAAAAAGTGTCTTGGTCTCTCCCGTGTACAAGAAGAGTGGTCTAAAAGATCCAAAACATCTGTGTCATCAACCTCTGATCATCATGTTGATGACACTTTCTCAACCAGTGACCCATTGGTAAAAGGTCGTAAGGGTAAAGTCTTGTATCCTTGTTTGATATGCAAGGCTATGCATCATATGTTTCTTTGTCCAAGCATGGATGAAGCTTCACATTGGTTGGAAAATATCACTGATCATCAACAGGTGATTCCAACAAGTGATAGTAAGTTATCCCTTGATTCCTCACTGGTTGACCAAGTGATCAATTCAGTTTCATCTATAATTGATCCCACTCTTCCTTTGGAGAGTGAAGTGATCCCTCTCGCTCTTTCATTAGAGAGTGTTAAGACTAAAGTTGTCTCTTTGACCAAATACTCATCTTGTTCTTCTCTTCCAGTAGAGAATGTACTAAAACCTGCTGAAGTTCTTATGCTTCGTTCTGATTGTTCTTGACAAGAAGAAATTTTGTCTTTTTCTATAGAACCCTCTCTGAGTAGTGAGGTTATTTCCTTTGAATGGAGTAACCTAACAGAGTCTCGTCTTCATTCAAGTGTTCCTTTCTAGATAGTTGTGAATGTTACTGCTAGGTAGATTCTTTGCACTATTGTTGATGAAGGGGATTCTATTAGTATTATATCCTCAACTGCTTGGAAATATTTAGGTTCACCTCATCTTATGCCAGCCACCGATCAGATACTGGCTATTAATCGAATACCTACTACACCTTTAGGGACCCTTCCTTATTTTCCTATTACATTAGGAGGGAAAACTGTCTATATTGATGTTATGGTGGTCCAAGGTCCTTTATATTTTAATCTACTCCTTAGACGTGATTATGTTTATGCCATGAAGGTTGTTTTGTCCACACTCTTTAGATTTATGCATTTTCATCATGATGGGAAGATTGTGACCATTGATCAACTTTCTTTTGTTACACCTAAACATCGCATTACTCCTAGTAATTAGACTGCCCTAAATGTGTCGCATGTTCTTGTGGCTCTTTCCCCTTTTAGTTAGATTCTTCCAATCATAGGTAAAATGGGGAGGCATGGATATAATCTATGGACATCATAATGGAGCTTAGCCCCTAGCTTTTATGAAATGGGGGCAAACTACCAACCTCTAGATATCATGTTCGGTAGGAGTAGGTTTGAGAGTATAGTTTACTTCTGGTTTCAAGCTTGTTAAAAAATAAAACCACTCCTTAAGCATAGTTTACCTTTTGGTTTAAAGCGTGCATAAAAATGAAACCATGTGTTGAGCAAAGTTCCCATTCTATGTCAAGCTTGTTAAAAAATGAAATGGATCTCCTTAAGCATAGTTTACCTTTTGGTTTCAAGCTTGCATAAAAATAAAACCATATTCCAAGCATAGTTACCTTCCATTTCAAGCTTGTGTAAAAATGAAACAGATCCCCTTCCCTTGAGTCGAGTCTTCACTTTAGTGTTAGAACTTGAACCTTCTTTTCACCTACCCAATTCTCGTTCTTCCTACCCTTTTGGTGAACATTTTCACATTAGTAACCAGGTTTTTAGGTTGGGTATGGAAGAAGAATCATCAAGTGAAACGAAGCTTGGCGGGCATTTCGAGCTCCTAGCAACCATGCTAGGGGTAAGCTTTGCTAACAAGCATGCTGGGAGAAAGATTCCAACCTCTGTATATCATGTTAATGGGATTTTTTAAGCATAGTTTACCCATTTCTTTCGATCTTGCGTAAAAATGAAACCAATATTCAAGCATTCTTTCAAATGATCTTCGAGCTCATTAAAAACAGTAAGATGGTGTTGAGCTTAATTTTCATTTTTCGTTCTCTGGTTAAAACATGAAATTTGGTTTCAGCTTAGTTTATTACTTTTTCGCACTCTAGATTCAAACATGAAAAAGTCTAATGGAGTCTTCTTTAAACTCTTTTCGAGCTCCTTAAATACAAAAATATTGTCGAGCGATCTTGTCTTCTTTACGCTCATTAAATCATTTGAAGATTCGTCTCTCCGATGGTAGGTTATCTCTTTTTTGGTTCGAATAGACTATTTATGAAAAAGGAACACTCCAGCCAACCATGACTGGAAGAGTTCTCTAAGGTATGATTTTACACTTTTTTGGGCCTTAGGGACTAAATCATACGAAAAAGGACCCTTTGGAGTATTCTTCTGTGGTCGTTCAGACTCTCTAAACATGAACGATACCAAGTTTTCTTTCATTGGACTCATTAAATTAAACATTGAGAGACCCATTTTTGGGAACAAACCCCTCCTCTCTTAGGTTCATAAAACATATGAGTTTGGACTTGTATTCAGATGAGCTATACCAAGTGTTTGTTACCCTCTTTGAACTTGTAAAACCTAAAAAAGGAACTCATCAACCATGATGGGGGAAATGGGAAGGGAATCATTTTGCAAGTGAATGGAAGTAGTTTGTCGTTACCTTTGAACATGGAACTTGTCTACATATCATTTCAGTCAATTGGGTATTCAGCTGATCTCCATGATGATCCACTTTCATGAGTCATGTCATTCCTTTGAGTCTTTCAAAATAATGCATTTTCCATTGTCGCACTATGTGTTTGTCTCGTTTAGTAATGTTGCCAAGTATTTTTCCGTGCCGCCTGATGTTCAAAGGGAAGTTGAAGAATTTTTTCCTCTACAATCAAAATGGTCTCTATGTCAGTACTTTTGAGTCAGTCCTATGGTTACTACATTCACTCATCATGGCCCTCCTTCAATGAGACTATCCTCGTCGACATCAGCTCATCATCCAAGAAATAGTATTAGAAACAAAAAATTAATTCCTTGAGATCTATATGCCTTAATGACAGATTCTCTCGCTCTCGACATAGGTTCACATCATTGACCTTTGATTGATAGAATCGACTGGGTGTTCGAAATCAGGACATATATTCACACTTAGTAGATTGTACTAGGGTACCTTGGGAATCATTGACACCAATGGTGATCTCCCTCACACTTGTTAATGGTTCATGTCATTGGACAGTAATCAATTGGTTTCTACCATGTTTGACTTCAGATCATTGTAATCACAAGGATAGAATTGTACTTTGCAAAAGACGAGACGAAGACCCTGGGTATTGGTTTAAAGCACTCATTGCTTTTTCTCAGGTTGCGATGGAGTTTTGTATATATAGAATGGATCCAAATTTGTATGGTCATGGCTATGCTTAAATTTTTGTTTGTATGACATAGATCTACATTGTATGTCTGGTAGCTATGTCCAAGTTTGATTCCTCTATCACATGGATCTATGCTGTATTCTAGTAGCCATGCTTGTTTATTCCTCCCATGGATCTACCTTATATTGGTCTGTAGCCATGAGTTGGTTACTTGTGTCTATGAGTAAAAAAATATTGATGTACTACAGTTTCCTACTTGACGATATACTCTGATTGAGCTGACATTTTCACCTCGAAGCGACAACTTGTTCTCTCAAAGCTCTCGTTTATCGTATCCCTCTAAGACTCATGCTTTGGGGGGATTCTATTATACCCAAATCCTATCACCACCATGTGATAAGACCTTTGAATTCCATGTTTTCCCTTAATCCCATCACTTAGAGTGGAAACCCCACATTGTTTGTCAATTCTAGATGAAAATACTCAGCACCGTGCTTTCCCTGTGAACCATGACTGATACCTTGCTCACACTTCCTGTATCTTGTTTGCCATAAGTGGTGCCACCGCCTGTGGTCTTCGGTTCATAAGAATTTCTCATCTAAACCACTCTATCATAAGAGGAGAAACGCGGTACCCTAGGTAAAATGGGAAAAAGAGAAGTTTCTCAAGGCTTCTAGATCTTGAGCCTCATATTACTCTTCGCAGCAAAACACAGGTTCTCAAATAGTTCTTCAGTCACATATACATATCTAGAAAAGTCTCATTAAAGACCCAAAGAAGCTAAAAATTCTCCAAGCAGATCTCAGAAAATCCCACTAAGAAGATAACCAAGCTAAAGAATTAACACTTGCACTTCTAAATATATTTATAGGCTTACAAATTTACATTGATGGTCCACTTTAAGTCAACTTCCTAGCTACTTCATAACAAAATCTAAAAAAGAATCACCACAATCCACATAATGCAATCCAAATCTACAAAATATGGCCAAAATACATAAAATATTTTAAATATTCCTTATGCATCGTTTTCCACCTTACGCAACATCTTTGACTTTCCCCCAAAACTTCCTCCCAATAGGCCCCCAACACCATCTTGTGGCTCACACTCAAGCCACGCCATCTGGAAATAGTGTATCCACTGATCTTCACCTTGAAGTCCTCATACTATTGGGTGATCTCCTTGACTTGTTCTTTGATTTTATCAGTAGTCTCCCATCTTTCTGTCACTTCTTGTTCTAACTAGTGCTAGGTGATCTTTGATGTGACATCCTTCCCACCCTTCTAAACTTCTTGTAGCACTGAAAATTCCTTCACTGAGATTTGCACACCAATTAGTTCAAATTCATCTAACTGCATTGTACACCTCTATTGGATATCCTTGGCATTTGCAACCCACTGCTGCAAGTTCTTCAGTTCTGTGACCTTTATGATCTATACGACTGGGGGCATCACTTTAAGCGATGTCCTCAATGTAGCTAACTACCCCTCACTCTATTACAACTACGTGGTCAGTTGCTCCAACTACGCATCTTGAACTACATGGCCCCAAAATTGTGTAGTGGCGTTAGTTACTCGCTTCGCTTCTTGCTCCATTTCCTCCAGCTGCGTTGCGAAGTCCTCAATGGTGTTGTTCCTTTCCGAAAATTCCTTCGATGGTGTGTCCGGATGTACCATGTCCTATAGGTATGCATTGTCATGCTGTAATTATGTAATGACAGCCCCATGTTGCTCTACTTTTGACTCCTCATCCAGGTCTGCCATGTTCTCAGGTATCTGTTGACAGGAAACAGACACTGCTTGTTCTAAATGCACCCTATTGTCCCAGATTTGTGCTTTCTCTTCTACCATTTGATCCTACTCCTTCTTGAGGTCCAAAATCTCCTTTTATTTCTCCTTTTTCAACCAAATGTGTTCCTTCTTCAGCGCCTCAACATATTTTCATGTGTTATCCTCTTTCTCGTGCGAACGCAACAGGTGGTTGCCAATTACTTGCTCACTATCTGCAAACTCCTGATTGGAAACTCTTTGCAACCACACCAATTCTTGGGTGGGGAGTGTATTTATGTCTGCTAAAACCTCTTGCAATTATTGAAGTGAGGTTTTGAGGTCCTCACTGTTGGTCTTGATTGCATGCAGTGGAATTTTCACATTCCTAATCTGTGTCCAAGTGCTAATTGAGAAAACCCTCTGCATAGTGGTTACTTCTGGTACCTTATATAAAAGTGCATCAATTAAAGAGTCAATGTGAGTTTTTACCTCACCAAATTCATTGGGAATATTCTTATTCATCTGCTCTCCCATTGCATCAGTCGTTGTTGTAATTTTTGCAATGATACGACTCAATTTCTCCTTAGTCACTGGTGCAGTATTGTTGGTCTCACCCTTATCCTTCCTCCTCTTCATGCGGGATTCCTCAAATAACCTCTCTTCTTCTAAATCAGTGGGGGTCCACATTGACGCTTCATTGGAGTCATGATCACTCGGTGGGTCAGGAAGAGGATCCGTCGCTACATCAGCTGGTGCACCCGTCGACACTTCCTCGATGTTGATAGGTACGCACCATTCTTTGGGCCAATTGACAATAATAGTCTCCAGCTCCATGTCAAAAACCTTATAAATTATGGGAAACCATTGTTAATCCTCATCTCATTGTGCCTATACATGAATGGCATGCAACCCAATCACAAACAAATCGACTCGTTGGTATTTCACCATTGCTTCCTCTGTCAGTCGTCGAACCTTCATTGTTGCATCCTACAACACCTCCCAGTATATCCAGAACTGAATTGCACAGTCCTTCAATCTCTTTGCTTCCTTAATGTACCAGAGGTTCTGGTATCTCACTCCCTTACAAACCTTCATTGCATCCACTTCCATCCCCTGGTAATCCTCTAGCTCCATCCTAGCCATGAGTGCAATCAAAATAAGTAGGAAGTTGTAGGTAAATGGTTGCTTCCCCACGTGGACTATTAGCACATTGTATGTTAAGTGGTTCATGAGGAATGATTACTAGTTCATTTGCACCCCTTGCGCACATTTCTCCGTGCATGTGATGACCCCCGAATTACATTGGTTAGGTTGATTCTTTCTGACTATCTTGCTATCCAGAATCCTCGACGCAATGCTAACAACTAGATCCTTTATAATTTCAATGTGGTACACCTATCCGTCGTGCTATAGGTTATATATTTTCTTTAGCTTTGCAGCTAACCTCTTGTCATTGTATTTCCCCTTAGAATATTGCGATGGGTCGGGCCCCTCCTTGGGTATCCCTGTGATATCTGAAATAAGTGCGATAGTGACTATGTTTGGCTGGTCCAACCATGAAATCCTGCCATGGAAGCACGCAAAGAGCTACTTCATGCATGTGTTTTCCTCATTCAACCCCCCAAAGTGTGGTATGTTAATTAGTCCCAATAGTCCTGATATATCCAAAACCCATGCCCAGTCATGTGGTATGTGTTCTACCGGGTTGTCTCCAGCTTGTGTAGCGGGTAGATACGGTTTCGCAGTAATCTCTAGTGAAGCGAGCATATCGTGGTCCTCATATTTCATTACAGATATCATAGGGATACCCAAGGAGGGGACCAACCCATCACAATATTTTAAGGGGAAATACGATGACAAGAGGAACCATATCTACCCATGACACAAGTAGGAGGCAGCCCGGTAGCATGCATACCACATGATTGGGCACGGGTTTTGGAGATATCAAGACTATTGGGACTAATTAACATGCCACACTCTGGGTGGTTGAATGAGGAAAACACATGCATGAAGCAGCTCTTTGTGTGCTTCCATGGCGGGATAGTGACTGTGATTGGTTGGTCCAACCACAAAATCCTGCCATGGAAGCACACAAAGAGTTGCTTCACGCATGTGTTTTCCTCATTCAACCACCCAATGTGTGGTATGTTAATTAGTCCCAATAGTCTTGATATATCCAAAACCCATGCCCATTCATGTGGTATGCATGCTACCGGGCTACCTCCTGCTTATGTCGCGGCTAGATATGGTTCTGCAGTAATCTCTGGTGAAGCAAGCATATCGTGGTCCTCATATTTCATTTGCATGAGTGACGGCAAGATGTCCATAGTGCATACAATGCCTTGAGGTATCTTCAACATCCTCACTAGGTATTTATGGTTCTTCGTCGTCTTCCTAAGCTTCGCATCAGGCCGATAGGGAGGAACATTCCCAGGGATATCTGCAAAGGATACCCATACATGAGCTGATGAATCCTCATCCCCTAGTGTCGATGGACCTGTCTATGCAGGTGTCTCATCCTACACACATGCAGAAGTTCTAGTCTGTTTCTTCCTCTGAACTGGGGACTTGGGTCATTGTGCCCCCCTCTTCTTCTTTGGAAATGATGATGAACCCACTGACATACTTGCAATTTATTATTCAATGGATACACTGATAATTAGTGAGTCCCTCTCACCAGAAATATCTAGTGTGATTAGGTCACCCAACATTCCACACAAATTCCCACCAGTTCTCAATGGCCACTCAATCTTACTCTGCTCTGGAACTCAAGAAATCACCACAACACAACTCACTGCAATAATATATGGAACTCTATCGACAAATCAAGCTTACACAATGGTGAATATCAACCGTGTTCAACCTCTTGTTATAGCGCCGAATCTATCTCCTTCTCATTATGACCAAATCATTACAATCCCTTTTCATCGTAATGACCAAACCATGCATTAATCTCTTGAATCCGTTGTCAATCATGTCAATCCAAAGGTTAGATCCATCATTAAGACTTGTCTTATCCAAAAATTGTCATTGGTTAACTGTTTTAACTACCCAATTTATTGTTTCTTTGACTCTATCGCAAACCTGCAACTGTTGCGGTACAACTCCCTAACTGTGATAATGACTCTTCTACTTGTGCATCCACTTCCTCTTTGTGTGCCATCCTCTTAACTACCATTCTATGCAAAACCAAATATTTTTTTTTCCCCATTGCGAAGTTCTTGGCCCGTCCTATAGGGCTTCAACCTGCCATCATTCACTAGTTTTGGAAACATCACTACATCTAACTGTTGCAGTTGTATTATGCCTCCTGTAGTAATGGAATTAATAGAATATGGTCCTAGACAATGCATCTGTAACTTACCTAGATGTTTGGAGAACGTGCTATCATACATCAGTACTAGGTCTCCTTGCTGAAAATGTTTGCTCTTAATATGTCGATCATGCCAACCTTTTTGTCAATGCTTCTCAACGCGCTAGTGAAAACCTACAACAAAGTCATCTTCCTCTAGCTACACCAATTGATCCAGGAATTCTTCTAATGCCGCTTCATCATCCATGCCTATTGCTGCTGCTATGCACAAACTTGGAACAATGTACTCCATCGGCATCACTTCCTCTTTCCCATACACTAATTTGAATTGTGTCTATCTAGTCAATCTTTTGCAAGTGGTGTGATAGTCCTACAATACTGCTGGAATATTCAAATCCCAATCATCACGGTTCGCATCACATACCTTTATGAGCGCATGCTCCAACACCTTGTTGAACGCCTCCACTATCCCATTTTTTGTGGATGATATGGGGTACTCTTCTTATGTTGTATCTGAAGCTCCTTTGTCAATACGATGGATATGTGATTGATGAAGTGATTCCCTTGGTTGCTCATCAATATCCTTGGACACCCAAACTGAGTCACAACGTTGTCAAATAGGAACCTCGTTGTTGTCTCCATAGTGCAATCTACAATAGGTGCAACCTCCACCCATATCGTTGTAATGATGTACCGTGCACCATATCTCTTCCTAGGGGGGTTGATGGGTCCCACAAATTCCATGATCCATTTATCAAATGGCTATAGTGTCACCTAAGGTACCAGTGAGATATCATCTCTCCTTAACGGTTTCCTAGTTCTTTGACATACATTGCAAGACCACACATAATATGTTGCATCACCATTAAGAGTGGGCCACCAAAGTCCTACACGGAGCACCTTCCTGGAAATAGCGCGACCTCCATAGTGTCCACCTGTGACTCTCGCATGTGCCTCTACCAATATTTTCCCTTGTTCATGTGGTAGGACACGTCTCCTTAATATATCATCTGGTCCTAGCTTATAGAGTTGTCCAACAATCAACTGGAATTCGTGACTTTAATAACCAACTGCTTCTTCTAACTTGTAGTAAGGTCTTCCGGTGTTGTTCCTGTCATCGAAAACTCAACTATTGGCTCATAGTAGTCATCAACCATTTCGACTCTGAATAGTTGTGCATCTGGCAACCCATATTCAATGTTCATCGGTTCTTCACTTGTATCAATTCACGATAAGTGATCTGGGCCAGCATTCAAGCAACATGGCTTCACAATTATCTCAAAATCAAACTCTTGAAAGAGAAGTAGCCAACGATATATCTTCACCCCCCAACATGGGATTATTGACCGAATATTTCAAAGCAAAATGTTCTGTGAACATCTTGAAATGGACGCCCAATAGTTAATGGTGAAAATTATGTAGCGCACATACCATTTCCAAACCTTCCCTCTTCATCACCGTGTAGTTCTTCTCTGTAGATGACAACTTCCAACTAAAGAGAGAAATCGGGTGATAAGATCTCCTTCCCCTAGCTATACCAGTACCACTCCCAGCGTAATTGACAATGCATCCACATGGAAATGGAACTCCTTATTCAAATTAGGAAAAAATAGTATTGGTGTGGAATCCATCTTTTCCTTGAGCATATCAAAACTTCTGGGACACTCTGAAATCCATACAAATACCACATCCTTCTTTAGAAACCTTTCTATAGGAGCTGTGATCACGAAATAAATTCAGATGAACTTGCAATATTATCTTGTGTGTCCTAGTGTCACTCTAAGTTGATTCACATTTTTAGGTAGTGGGAAGCTCAAAATCAGCACAATCTTTGCTGGGTCAACCAATAGTCCTTGCTTGCAAAAAATGTGTCCCAAAAACATCCCAAAAGGTGCACAGTATGATGATGTCAACATTGCTCCAGCATCAACCACGGGTTCGCCAGATGGTCCCTGGTCAATCCATAAACCCTGTAGCCATCCATATAAACTTCTAGAAAGTTCTAAATAAAATATTTGAAACTAGCAGCAGTAATTCTATAGAATATTACAGGTGCATTCTTCAATCCAAATGGCATCACAGTGTAATGAAAACAATCCCATTCAGTAACAAAGGTTGTCTTGTGGTGATCTTCCTTCATGATCTTAATTTGGTGATAGCTAGAAAATCCATCTGTGAATGAATAAATTTCTTGACCTCCCACTCCTTCCAGCACCTCATTAATGAATGGTGTCGAAAATGGATCATGCAAAAATGTGTCATTCAATTTTTTGAGGTCGACACAAATACAGACCTCACTTGTCTTCTTGTCTTGCACTACCATGGGATTGATCAATTCTAATTCCTCAACTAGTTCTATTATCCTAGCATCCAACATTCTATCGATCTCAGCTTTGACCCTCTCCTTGTATCATAGATTCAAGCGATACAGTCGTTGCTTCACCAGCTTCACATCTGGTTTCAACAGGATCTTCATCTCTCCTAAATCTCCCAGTATTCCCTTTATCTCAGAAAAATTTGTAGGAAACAAATATTGGAATTCATGCAACAGATCCCTTATCTTTGCCATGGTTTCTTCATCCGAGTAGTCCCCAACATTTGAAAACTTTGGGTTCTCCTCTGTCCCAATGTTGAACTTCCAAATTTTTAACAGTTGATTCATCAGATCAGTTGGTACATCAGGTGCTGCGACATCCTGACTACCTTCTGTCTCTAGAATATTGATGTTCCATGAATCATCAACATCATTCGGTCCTCCCATCACATTGTAGCACTCCATCATCAACTTCATCAGATATCTCTCATGTGGATCCACTGGATATGCAACTATAACTACCTTCATAACAACATCGTGGATGTGCTGCAATGCACTATGAATAGCTGGATTGGTATCCATGAAACTAAAGGTGCGATTGAATAAAATCATCAACTCTTCCAAAGTAGTGATATCTCTGCACAACTCCACTGATACTTACCATGATCGTGGCATTTCATCCAATGTGTGGATAAAATCATGGACCCACTCATCCTTTGGTCGTGAGGCCCACATGGTCTTACATGTAATTAGATGACCGCTTGGATCATTCCTCCCATCATACCTCTCAACTTAATATCTTTCTTTGTTGGTAAATCATATTGTCATCATCCTGCGACACTGGGACCATCCAATGATCAACTTCTTATGGGTTTCCCACCAATGTGCTGGAGTATCCTTCAATGCTTCATCCAACACCAACAACCATTGTGGTTTTGACACCTTATCCTCAAATTCAACTAGAAACTCATAACTCGACAAGTCCTTCATATATTGGTAACTCAACACAATGACTAAGTAATCAGGCCACACTTCCAAAGTGGTACCTCATGCATCCAATTCTACCAATTTTCCAAAGCATCATCAAAATCCGAAGGCCCAGAGCTAGAGCTGCACCAATCGAGCTCACCATCAACATTCATATGGATGTAATCCTTTGAGATGTGATATGTGTGATTCCACCCTCTTACATATTCCTCTTTAACTAGTTCCACATATCTTCTTCCTTCAGTTGGGTCAATTGGAGCGATCACTCTAATATCGTGATTCTCAAAATTCATGATGTGTTTCTTAAAATTTATCACCGCCAAACTATCATTGGCCCATCCAATCCCCAGTAATGTGGGATACGAGCCTCTGCCATCAACAACTACAATAACATCAAAATCAGCACAAGTCTTCATCCCCTCAACTTCCACTGCAAGATGTGGAACTCGCCCAATTGGTGTTACTCTATCCTAGTTAGCCAGTCGCAGCTGCATAGGGGACCAAACCAACTTTGGGCTCCCCATATTTTCCCATGTATGCTTCTTTATAATGTCGACGTCTGAGCCTAGATCTAAGATGACTGAATCTACCTCATAGTCCCCAATCTGAATATTCATGCGCATCTCTTTTTCTATATTTTTCTTATGTAAATAGTTCACTATGGACTCCTTCCATCCCTTGGCCAGTCAATGCAATAGATCCTCAATCTCAGTGAGGAAATCAGGATCTTTCACCAACAATAAACAACTTTCAAATAAGTTCTGCAAGGTACCATGATGTTGTGATGGTCCTGCTACCAAATTTGAATCAAAATGAGTTGCCATTTCATAAATAGACATATTATGAGGATATCTTCTTATGACATCGCGTGCTTCAAATAATGTGTCTCTTTCATCTTCGACATCAAACTGCACCTTCTTCTTCCCAACCAGCCAAATCTATGGAAACTGGCTATCATTCTCCGTCATTGCACCTCCATGAGTAATGACAGAAACATCAACGTCATGCGTTCTTGGTTCTACTAAAATGTTCACAACAATTGGTCCCTAATTCAGGTTTAATGGTGGATTCATGGCTTGGTTCACATTCTGATTTGTGTTCTGGTTCTAATTCTGAAGCTAGTTCTGGTTCTGAAACTAATTCTAGTTCTTCAACTGATTCTGGTTCTGGTTCTATAGCTGAGGAATGTTTCCATCCTACCACTTCGCGATCAACTACAGACAATTCTCAACAGTGTGGTCAACAGTGCTATAATAGGTACACTATGCTTTCAATTACGGGAAATATCTCTAATAATGTCCCAGTACTCCACAATTATAACATTGTACAGGTCTGTGACCTTGTCCTCCTCCTCAACCAAAACCTCCACCTCATCCTCCTTAGAATCCTCTACGGAATCATCCTTTCTGCTAATACTACAGTTGATTGAATTGTTGCTGCTATGGGGGATTCTACTATAGTTGCGCATACTCTAGTTGAGAGTAATGTGGTTTCTGCAGAGCCATCTTCATCAACTTGTACTATGGAGGTGGTGGAGAAAACTGTGGTTGTGGCAAAAACTGCATTTGTGGTTGCAGCTGGTGTACAAACTGTGTATGTGGTTGCAACTGCGGTACAAACTGCGGTTGAGGTGGTGGTTGTACCACCTGTGGTTGTTGTGGTTGTTGCAGAGTTTGATGGTCTTCTCCCTTCACAAAGTACATGTCCATTGTTATGTCCTAGAGTAGATCAAATCTATGACAATCCTTATCTTCATGCCCAACAAACCAACAAAATGTGCAGTATAAGTTCATTCGCTTTGTCACCATCTTCTGCATATATACACAATATTCATGTCAGTGCTCATAAACTTGGTATATATGACATCGTGGCATGACACCATAACTTAATGGATTTAGTGCTCCTGATAGTAAGTAGTTTCAAAAATCTAGGAATTGATCCTTATGATGTCCCTCCACACGACATCGAGTACACCAGAATTCCTCACGATGTTCTTTTCCTTTCTTGATATCTTGCAACTGGAGCGTCAAATTTGCTAGTTTGTTTGAATTTGGTTCATACCGATTGTATTCTCGGCAATAGGTGAAGCCTCCATCTTCATCGCAATCTCCAGAGCCTCGCTTTGTGTTACAATCTTTTGTTGGATCAATGACATTCTGATTTACGGTACCAATGTCGCAATGAACCATTCCTTATGTTGAACATCACTCATATCAAAGCTGAATTTTTCCATCAGTTTATTGAATCATTGATCGAAATCCCAAACAGTTTTGTTTGGATATTGCTTAATCTCCTTCAACTTAGTGATGTATTGCACCTCAAATTTTGGCTTTCTGAATTCTTCAATTGATCCTTTCCTAATTTATGCCAGATTCTTCACTGGAGTTCCTGTAGGAACTTGTACAAAATTCATAAACCAATGCAGTGCGTGACCTCTAAGCTTCATTGCCAATTAGCCCTTCTTGACATCGTCATCCGGAGTTTTCTTGACAGTCCACAATGCTTCACACAAGAACCAATATTGCTTGGGATCCTTCATCTCGTTCCCATGAAACAGGGGTAACTTCACATCATGGTCAGCCATCCTGGGCCTTCTTCCTACAGTCCTTGGTCTTCTACTATTAGAGTTTTGTTGACACATCGGACAAGTCGGCGTCGAGCTAGTATTTCTTCTTAATTGTGGCGCAATGCATGGAGGTGTGGGTACGTTGCTTCTATGGGTAGGTCTTTCCTCGAGCTCAGGTGTATCCTAGTCATCTCCTTCATCATTGTAGGGTCTCTTCGTCCCATTTGGTATTCTCTCATGGTCTCACATTTTGGTCACAGTAAGACTTTCTCTTGCCATATGCCTCTTCTCTTACCGAAACCTCGCTCGTCCTCTCATAAGACCGCTTCATTCCTCGGTTTCCCTCACAGTCTCATCATAACTTCCATCCATCTACCCCGTATCATTCCATCCAACCCTCATCTCTGTGATACCCGCAGCCTCTATACACTAGGTTTCTACTCAGTGGAGTTCATTTTCAATATTCCTTTTCACATATGAGCATCTTAATAGATAATTGCAAAGACAACAGGAACCTACCTCTCGTTTCGTTTAATAATTACCTTTCTACGTCACTGTAAGTGTTAACTATGTCAAATGCAAACTCAATGATGTAGACCTCCAAGATATTGTCAAGCCAAACTTCAACATCCCTTGACACTTTTTTGTCTACCTCTTGCAATTCCTGGATCAGTTATGTGTTCTAGCCAATTGGTTCACCTCGGAAATTTGTCTTCCGATATGTCAATCACACCAACCACTCATATAAGATGATCAAAAACTTAGAGAAAAAGAAATCATCTGGACCAGAATACATGTACCTCTCCAACCACTTCTCTGTCGTCATTCCATGGTTCTGTTTCTCTTTCTCAACAAACTCCTGCAGCTTTTGGTCAAGCCAATCTTCAGGTCCACAGCATTTCCTCCTTCCCCTTCAAACTTTAGGTCCTGGAAATAGGACCATTCATTGACACAAAACCTATCGACAGGGTTTCACACTCTCTGTGGAAACCTAAACCACTGCGATCTCCCTAAGCACCAGCCCGAACAGGTTTTACCCTATCTGGAAACACCTGCAGAGCAGATGAAGTCTCACCCGAGATGTTCGAGGGAGAGCTGTCGGAACCAAGTTTTCACAGTGTGAAGGAGGACTGTGCATCTAATTATCAATTCAACACAACATTGTTCAACATATTTACTAATTCAAATTATGCATTTACAGAATCATGTCAGCATTCAATATATCGAATTGGCATACTTAAATCACAGCATAGACATCGATGCATAAACAAATCTAACAATGTATCATCATTCATAGTAGAGAAACATTGCATCATTCACGGATACACATTGCAGATACACATCGCATTCACATTTAGATCATAGAAAACAAAAAGATAGTAAAAGACACAATGGTTTTGCTCAATCCCTGTCATGTCATATTACTCTTCACAACAAAACACAGGTTCCGAAACAGTTCTTCAGTCACATATACAGATCTAGAAAAATCTCAACAAAGGCCCGAAGAAGCTAAGAAGTCTCCAAGCAGATCTCAAAAGCTCCCAGTAAGAAGATAACCAAGTCAAAGACTTAACACTATTACTTCTAAATCTATTTATAGGCTTGCACCTTGTATCTAGGAAAAATGCACCTCCTGCGGACAGGATTTATTCCTCCAGTTTGAATGGTTCATATCTAGAACAGATAGTTCACTATAGAATTGGAAGAGTTTCCCTATAATGGGTGGAGATATGGAATGAGTGTCTTTGATGGAATAGTGTAGCTATTTCCTGCAATGATATCTCTTCTTGGATGTACCTGCAAGATCACATGAAAACTAGCAAACAAGATCAAATAACACCAAAATATGATCCATTATTCTATGTTAGTGACTAAGGAATCCAACAATAAAATACATGATAATGACACACCATACTTTATGGGAAAAGAACCAATTTTGCATTAAGATGAAGAAGAAGTTTACAAACTTTTCCTTAGTGTCGATATGCTCCTTCATAATGCCGATATCTTGTCCCCAAAAGCTCCTACTTTCTCCCTTTATGCTCACCCTACTGATTGAGGGAAAAATGTCAATTCAACAACCTGATAACTTTGCTTCTCCTCAACCATGGATATGGGCATGACTTTATAGGCCAAGAGAGGATAGGGATGGTTGAGAAAATGATGGGTGAGGTGGATGGGATATCCCAAAAGGATGGATCTTGAGTCCAAGTTGTCCTCAAGTGTAGGGATAAGGGTGCCATGAAGCCTTCCTTCGAGAAGTTTTGTGGAAACCTCTTTTTTTAACTTCTTACCAAGGGCATGGCTTCTTGCTCACTATGATAGAGTGGTGACAGGGAAGAACTATGCCTTGTATAAGAGGTAATGGCGATGGAACCACCTACTATCAAAAGGGTAAAGGCGTTGCTGAAGAAGGCACCGCCTATTGTCTTAAAGGCGGGAGCAATGTTGGATTTTTATATGCAGGATTGATATTTGGGCTAGTGTTTTACTTCATAATTTGGGATTCGGGGAAAATACAGGTGTTTGGAACCTCATCACATGATGATGACAAGATTTATGTGTAACAGAATTCCCCCCAAATCATGAGGCTAGAGGGATATGACAGGAGATATCATTGAAAGAGCAAGTTATCACTTCAAGGCAAGAATCAGCTTGATCGAAGATCATCAACCAGGAATCTATAATACATAAATACTTTTGACTCATGAACAAAATGTGTCCTCATCATGTCTGCAAACCAATACAAGGTAGATCCATGAGAGAGATTAACAACCATGGATACTAGAATAAAGCGTAGATTCATGTGATAGAAGACTCAAACTTGGGACATAGCTACTAGAAATACACTTTAGATATATGTCCAATGAACAAAAATTCGAGCACAACCACGACCATACAAATGTGGATCCATGCTAGGACTTCATACAATATACTTTCATCTTAACCTAGGGAGAAAGCTATGAGTGCTTTTAATAGATACCTAGGGTCTTCATCTCTTCTACCATAAAGTACGATTCTATCCATGTAATTACAATGATCTGAGGTTGAACATGGTAGAAAGCACTTGATTATCGGTCAATGATGTGAACCATTAACAAGTGTGAGGGAGATCACCATTAATTTTAATGATTCCTAAGGTACCCTAGTACAATCTACTGAGTGTGAATAAATGATTTTATGTCGAACACTCAGTTGAGTCTATCGATCAAAGGTCAATGTTGTGAACCTATGTCGAGAGCGAGAGAATCTTTCATTGAGACATATAGATATCAAGGTACTAAACTTGTTTCTAAGACTAATTCCTGGATAATGAGCCGATGTCTATAGGAATAGTCTCGTTGAAGTAGGGCCACGATGAATCACACATCGATGACACGAAACCCAAAACAAAGTTCTAGAATGTTGTAGATAATGTAACCATAGTACTGACTCAAAAGTTGTTGACACAAATGTTTTTTTGACTGCAGAGGTAAACTTTCAAACTTCCATTTGAACATCGGTCGGCATGACAAAAGACTTGGCAGCATTGACTCGATGAGGTGTAACACAATATGACAATGGACAATGCATTATTTCAAAGACTCAAAGGAGTGACAGGACTCATGAATGTGGATGGAATCAGATACAACTTGAATACCCAATTGATTGAATGAAATGCAGACAAGTTCCATGTTCAAAGGTGATGACAAACTGCCATTTTATTTGCAAAATGAATTGATTCCATTCTCTTAATTTACCCATCATGTTTGATGAGTTCCTCTTTTCATTTTTACGAGTTCAAAGAGGGTAACAAACACTCATTGTAGCTCATCTGATGACAATTCCATTCTCAAAAGTTTTACAAACCTAAGAATGGAGTCCAATGAAAGTTAACTCGGTATCATTCATGTTTAGAGAGTTTGAATGAAGACGAAAGAAGACTCCAAAGGGTCCTTTTTCGTAAATAGTCAATCTGAACCGAAAAAGAGATAAACCACCATCGGAAAGAGGACTCTTCAAATATTTTTACAAGCGTGAAGAAGACAACTACACTCGCCAATATTTTCACATTTAGGGAGTCCGAAAATACTTTAAAGAATACTCCAATAGGTTTCTTTTAAGCAATGAATAGGTTTTACAAGCCTGAAAAGAATTAGAAAAAGACTAAGAACTTTGATACTAGGTTTCGGGAGCATGATCAAAGTGTCGAAATGAATGCTTAGGGACCTTTTTCATTTTTCAAAAGTACAAAAAAGTCAAAATGAACTTCCTCATAGCCAATACTATTTATTTTCATCCCTGCAAGACTCTTAAAAAGGTTATTAGTCTCCCAAAATATTAAAAATTGAATTTTATAAACTATGCAAAAGGGTATTTTTGATAAAAATTATTTAAAGACATACAAAAACCCTAAAAATATGTTATAAAAGGAAAGTAAAATAGTAAAATTTAAAGCACTTACCATTTTACCAAGTCTTGGAGCATTTTGGGAGAATTGAGGTGTAGATTTCAACTAGAGATTGTGAAACCATTGTCTATCCATTTTTTGCATCATCAGGTCCAGGTAATAGCTAGAATCCTTCCCTTCCTTTCCATGGTTTCCAAATTTTGATTTTGTTGATTTTTTGAGCTTAATGGGAAAACCTAAAAGACCAACAGCGAGCACCATGCTTGGCCTTTATAGGAAAGGTGGTTCCCAATGAGAACCATATTCTTTTAGTTATACTCAGGTGGTGGAACCGCTCTCTCTCAAGGAGACAGAAGCGGTGCCGACCATGAGCTTAAAAAACTAGTTTCCCTAGCCATACAAAACATTTTGGAGCAATTTTAATGGTGAAATGTGTTTCTAAATAGCTCATTGATAATTTTTGGTAGGTTTATTTGGACAAAAATGGTAATTTGGAAGGAAAGACAACATGGTAATGATGATTCCCTAGCTACAAGAAATGTGGGTTGTATAGCTCCCTTGAGAGGCTATGTCCTCTTAAAATTCTTTCGTGTCACAAGCATGATTTCACATGCACGTCTACTGGAGTACATCCTATGGATGTGGAATCCAGAACATTAGTATTTTGAGGTGGGACCTCATATTGCGATTGTGGAGGTAGAATATATCTCTTTCCTGACAGGTCTATCTAGATGGGGAGCACCTATTTCTCTGACCGGTTCCCGAGGTGGGGATGTCACTACACAGGGGTTGATTGATCACCATTGCTTTCCTAGTACCAAAATTTAAGTTAAGAAGATCCCTATCAAGGCTATAAGGGATCTACCGCTTCAGAATGTTTTTTTTACCATGCAGAGGGTGACTGGGAGCTAAGGGGCCCACCAAGCATTCTGGGCATAATTGTTGTTTGCAGTGGAGGCCATGGCACCCACGGTATATAACTAGGCCAAGGAACTTTTACCTGTATTCAAGGATCAGCTGACGAAATGTCGGCAAGGAGAGTTGAATAAATTTGGATATGGGACCATCCTAGCATGCTTCTTCTTTGAGAGGGTACCCCTCATGAGGCACCAGGTTGTATTTACAGAACTCATAGCTAGAGACCCCTGCATGGTGCGATGGGTGGATATCATGGCCCACACACGAGGTAGCGAGGCCAAGGTAAAGTTTGAGGTTTCCTTCTCTCGCTAGTTGAGTCATCAGATCCTCATGCTTAAGGATTATGCACATGCAGGGACCGACTTCTGAGGTGATCTCGACCTACCACTACGACCTAAGGCTCAGTGGGGTGACATCGGTAAGAAGAAATACCTAATATGTTGATTATGTTTTTATATTTTTCATGTTTTTATGATTTTTATGGATGATAACAAGACCTGAATTCTACATGCAAATGTTGGTGATGCATGACCTAGGGAATCCTACCCAATAGACATGCGAGCAGGAGCTCACTTTGTTCATAGAGGCGATGATGAGCTCACAGATCTGGAGGAGAACCTAGATCGACTGACTCTGGATATCCTAGATGCTGCTATAGATGACCTCCCTAGGAAGTTTTAGAGACATACCGCGGGGGTATTAGGCTACTTCAGTCACTTGCTACACAGAGCAGCAAGGGCCATTATGTCCTACCACGAGCACCATTAGAGTGGTCTTCATGATGTATCCCTGAAAGCTTAGCTAGCTTCAGGATTTTTGTACCATTTTGTATTCCTGGAATACACAATGCTTCAGATGAGGTCTTGTGACCATATTTTTTGTAAAAACACTTTCTATACATACATACA